>CM077451.1:31666829-31995245 GCA_039654765.1 Mylopharyngodon piceus
TTTGGCTTCTGACCTACTAATTTAAATCGTCATTTGTTTATAAGTAGTCATAGCAAAATTAGTATTAAAATTATTTCGCTTTTCTAAAATAGGCCATGCAAAGTGAACTTTTAATACCAATGAGATTCCATTTGAAAATAAACTGCCAAAGCTGATTGGTCTGTGGTTAGTAAGCATTATGAGGTGACACACAGTTTCAGCACTTCTACTTCTGGGGGTCCTGCACCTGTAGAGCAACTGCTATTGAGATCTTTCTCCGATTATTACTGCTGTTCAAAAGTTTTGTGATCAATAAGATTTTGTTTAAAGAAATTACTACTACTTTTCAACAATGCATTAAATTGAACATTTTTAATGGCAGTACAGACTTTTACATTGTTACAAAAATTCTCTTTCAAATAAATGCTGTTCTTTTGAACTTTCTATATATCAAAAATCGTGAAATGATTCTTGAGCACCAAATCATCATATTAGAATGATTTCTGAAGGATCGTGTGACACTGAAGACTGGAGTAATGATGCTGAAAATTCACCTTTTCATTTTAAAATATATTAAAATAGAAAACATTTATTTTAAATTGTAATAATATTTGACAGTATTGCTGTTTTTACTGTATATTTGATCAAATAAATGCAGCCGTAATGAATATTGAAAATATCTGACCGTCCACAAACATTGAAGTTTAATAGTCCACAATTTCTTATCATAGGCTTCAGAGTCAGATGTAGGCCTATTGTTGTGCTGCTTTTCATTTCCCTGTATTTCTCTTTTCTTCTTTTTTCTTTTGTGTGTTGGAGGAATATGTGGATATGTGTTGGAGATGTGCATGAACTGTTTTGTGTGTGCGTGTTTGTGCGCTGAAGAGGTCAGATGTGTACATAACTGCCAAATGATGAGCTCATTTCTCTGCAGTATTTCTATTTTCAGGAAAGCAAGAAGATATACTCAGCCTATAGTTCACACTTTCTTTACAGCTCATACTCAGGGTCAGCAGGTATACACCTTTCCTCAATGCTTATGTTATTCTTCAGTATTGTGTCTGTGTACTTTCCGCTGCCGCTTTATGTGTGTACAAGTGAATTATCGATATGTGCAGATGGTCTGTGCTGGTTTCATTTCCACCTTTATTAAAAACTCCTGTCAGCAGATGAGTAATTTACCTTGCTGCTGACATTTAAACACCCCTGCGCTGTTCTGGACTAAATCTTATAAAAGCCATTTCAAAGACGCTTCGGAAAATGGAGTAAACGCATTACGCTTCAAAGAGCAGTGTTTAGAGATGATTTTAATTAATTAATTTCAGGCTAACCAGATTCTAAAAAAATACACTGGGGGCCAAAAGTCTTAGCTTATATTTTGATTCGCTAACAACATTTTCTTTACAAATTATATTATCAGCATAACCATTTGAGTGAACAGTTTAATTGAAAAATTGTCTTAGTATTTGGTTTGTCCCCCTTTTGCCTTAAAGGTGCAGTAATTGATTTCTGAGAAACACTGTTTATATTTGAAATCAGCCTTAACAAACAAACCCCGCCCCCAAAATGCACAAACAGGCAATGCAAGAGTGTATATCTCTTTATCATAGCTTAAAGCAAAGAAAAATAATGCTTCGCGAAAAATAAAGTGAAGATGACAAACAAAACAACAAGAAAGAACAAAAATTAAACATAGAGTACACAAGTATACAAGCAAGAGTTGGTTGTTAGTCGCCAGCAGCGCACCAGCTCCAGACAAACAATGACACTCAAAACTGTCCGGTTACTATAGCTAACATTACAACAACAGCATATCTTAGTTCTGTGAAACAGAAAACCAATGTTACTCACATATGGAGCAGAAACAACACAACCTTGACATCCGTTTTCAGGCCTTCCTGTCGCCTTCAGTCCATTATGTCTCTCCAGCGCTGGAAAGCTTTTCTAATATTAACGCAGGTCCTAAAGCTCTTGTTTGATCATAACCCTTCTTTATTTAAAACCTGATGATCATGTTATCAAGGATGATTATCTAAAGAGCAATGGAAGCAATAACATCTGAATGACTGTCCAGAGAGTTCACACAATCGGTGTCACAAATTTGATAATTTTGTGACCTTGAAATAAGTCATAAATACACTTCTGTCCAAAAGTCATTAAGACTTTTTTTCAAACAAATTAATGCTTTTATTTACCAAGTATGGATTAAATTGATCAAAGTGACATTAAAGACCCGCTGAAGTGTCTTGGAACACGCAGCATTATTCAATGTGTTGACGTAATTTCAACTGAAACAGGAAGACAGGGCGATATATCGAACAGCCCCGCCCCTTTTTTCAAATAGCCAATAGCTTTTCATTTATAAACAGCTCGGCCAGAGCCGTTAAACTCAGTAAAACCTCTGTTTCCTTTTAATATCTAACAGTTTATCCTCCTAATCTCCTCTATATCACTTTAAAATATAGCATTCTGTGCAGAATTTAAATGGGTCCGGTACCTTTCATGGTCTGAGCCGACTCGCGGATATGATCCGCTCTGTGCTCTCGTGTCCCTGGGCCAGAGCAGACTGCTCGCGCTGTGGCGATTCACGTGATGCTAATGCGAAAATGGACTTCATTTGCGTCAAAGGAAAGCATATTTACACTGTCTGAATCGTTCCCTATTTTCTATATAGTGCACTTTGTGCCATTCACCATGTAGAAACTAGTAAATGTGTGAGCAAATGACCGATTACAGCCGCAGCTTCAGTGTCTGTTGATAGTGTAGGAGGGGGCGGGACTACAGATTCTAGAGAGCATTTGATTGGACAGAAGATTTGATGAGAAGCTGAAGTGCGATGTGATGTCATGAAAATCCGTGATCCATTTTAGCGGAAGTGAGAGACTGTAAGTTCTGAATGCTTATATCTCCTAAATGTGAATTTTGTCATTGTTTTGGAACACACCGGCTTATTCATAACACTAAGGCTAACATATTAATACTAAAAGCTAAAAAACTTAAATTTTGATTTCAGGGGGACTTTAAAGACATTTATAATGTTACAGTTTCCACAAAAATACTAAGCAGCACAACTGTTTTCAACATCGAGAATAATAATAAATTTCATGAGTACCAAATCAGCAAATTAGAATGATTTCTGAAGGATCATGTGACACTGAAGATGATGCTGAAAATTCATCTTTGCCATCACAGGAATAAATTACATTTTATGATATATTAAAACAGTAAAAATTTATTTTCAATCATAATATTTCACAATAGCATTTTCCAGTTTTTACTGTATTTTTGTATCAAATAAATGCAGCTTTGATGAACCCAAACTTTTGTATTTCTTATCCTAACATTTTTTTAATTAATTTTTTCTTTTTTTAGGTTTTTTAAATTTTTGTATAACGCTGTATTTTGCTAAATATTGTGTCTTCAGTGTTCATCAGACAATTTCTTGACTAACCCTTTTGTAAAAAGCACTATGAAAACGTAGAGTTAATGGGTCGAAATGTGTAATGCTTTTTTTACATTAGGAATTGCCAATCAAAAGTTAATTCTTCTCCAGATGTGTGACTTATTGTCCTAATGTATCCAATAAGAATTTTAGGTTTCTGAAACTGTTGTGAATGAATAAAACATGATAATTTAACCCAGCAGCTGGACATAGACTGAATTATTCACCCCCTGTCACCCTGACAAAGATGCTCTCTTTTCTTTCTCTCCCCCCGTCTCTTCAGCTCCCCTGGCTCTGCTGTTCCTCCAATCTCTGACAAGGAGAAGATGCCGCCTGCTCTGACTTTCCAAGAGCCTAACTCTACAGTCGGGTCATTTTTGATGTTACTTCACTTTTATTGATTGGTTTGTCTTTTTCATCCTCGCTTTGCTGTTTCTCTCTGTCTCCCCTCCATTTCTTTCTGTAGCCATAGGATCCTGCTCTCCCGAGGGATGTGTATGTCAGAGCGTGGTGGCACAGGCTCTCTGAGCTGAACTATGGCCACTCTGTGACGCTCTAAGGTTAACAGCATCTCTCCTAGCTGCTTGAAATCATAAGCACTTAAATTTATGGCTTATGAATTATAAGAATTTATAGCTGTAATCTTAGGTTGTGTTCATAGAAAGAGGAATTAAGAAAGCCTGCATCTACTTCAACTGCTTCATCCCAAAAGAGAATTGGGACTGGATTTGAATTGACATGGATGACTGGATAAGCAGAGTAGAGAAAGGCAAAGATAAAGAGATTCATGATTGTGCTTTGATTTACAGGTATGTTCCCATGATGCACTGCAGCACTGGGGTCACCTTAGAGTGTCCCATAAAGCAGTGTATTTAAAAAGCGCCTTTCAGTTTTTGAGTTTAACAATGTGAATTTACACCTTTGTGGACAGATGGGATCATTTTAGAGCTCCTGTTTATTTGTGTGTGTGTGTGTGGTCCTGGTAAACCCTACATTATGGGGACAAAATGTCCTCACAAGGATAGTAATAACAGAAATTTTTGAGGACATTTTTTGGTCCCCATGAGGAAAAAGAGCTTATAAATCATACTTTTTTTTTTTTTTGTGAGGGTTTTGTTTTGGGGTAGGTTTAGGGTTAGGAGAATATACAGTTTGTACAGTATAAAAATCATATTTATGGAAAGTCCCCATAAAAGATGGAAACCCCATGTGTGTGTGTCTGTGAGAGAGAGGTAGTTCAGCAGCCATCTTGACCAGCCCTGTAATGTGCATCTGAATTCAGCAGAGCGGTCAGATACTCCCACTGCAGTAGAGAGTCTAAAAAACACCTACAAACAAAGAGCTAAAAAAATCCTCCCCTAAATAATATAATAATATAAATGAAATTCACAATGCACATGGAAAACAATCAACTTTTGAGATTTGATAAGACAGCATGCGTACTGTAAAACCCCTGTGTTTGCAGAATATTCTCATCTGCTCTGATGTGTGAGATTTGAAACCTAAGAAACTTTATTCTCAGCGAGAGTGTAAATCTCATTAATGATAAATGAAATCCTGAGAACTGCTTCACTGTGGGATTCTCGGTTTCAGTTTCAGATTAGAGTGCTTTATTGCAGTGTTTCCCAACCTTTTTTGTCTTTTGTACCTCCACAACCCCATATAAGGTTCTCTGACACCAAACTAAAAATGTGTTCTTATTTGGCACCATCATTGATATGCTACTTCTGTAAAAATAATAATAATAATAATAATAATAATAATAAAATAAAACAACAACAACAACAACAATAAAATATAGATGTATTTTGTCCCCACAAGGATAGTAAAACCAGTCAATTTTGACCTTATGGGGACATTTTTTAGTCTCATGAGGAAAACAGCTAGTGAGGGAGTTAGTGTATTTTTATTGTACTTTTGATTTCTTTTCTTTTGTAACTTAGTTTATCTCCCTACTAGTTAGAGGGTTTATGTTTGTTGTTTTTGATATTTTGATATGTTTTTGGTCATTGTAAAAGCACTGAGGTTGGGAACCAAACTTTGCTGCCTCCGCATATCACACCATTTTATTCTGTTACATGTTCCTCCATCCGTAGACTAAAGTGGGGACATAACAATATATGTGAGTGTGTGTGTGTGTGTGTGTGTGTGTGTGTATACGTCCCCATTTTAGTCTAGGGATGGAGAATATATATTTATATATAATATATTCCAGTCTGTCAGTATGAGATACATTGAGCAGAAATTAGAGAGGGGCTTCTGGAACATGAGATGCTGGGTATAAGGAGGAATTTACACAACAAAGCAAAGAGAGTATAAAAGAAGAGAGGGAGAGATACAGTACATGTCACTGCAACCGTCTGCTGACTATAGGCTTATGTGCAGTTCTTGCACTGAGGTTTTGTCAGTTTATAGCTCATAGTTTTTATTATTTCAGACCTCCGCGTACTGATGTCTGTATCAAAATAAACAGTGGTCTTAAAAGTATCTCTCAGTTATTGAGGACAAGCTACAAGTACATGTGCAGTAACACATCTACACAAATGCTCATTTATTATTTCTTTTTCTCATTTTAACACTGTATTGGCATTATATTTATTGTATATCGTTAAAGGGTTAGTTCACCCAAAAATGAAATTTCTGTCATTAAGTACTCACCCTCATGGCGTTCCACACCTGTAAGACCTTCGTTCATCTTCGGAACACAAATTATGATATTTTTGATGAAATCTGAGGGTATCTGATCCACACATAGGCAGCAACATCATTGCACCTTTTGAGGTCCAGAAAGGTAGTTAAAATAGTCAACGTGACTACAGTGGTTCAACCTTAATGTTATGAAGCGACGAGAATACTTTTTATGCGCAAAAACAAAACAAAAATAATGACTTTATTCAACAATTTGAACCGTTGTCATACGTAGTGAACTCAGTGTAGGCTTCCTTGTTTCTGTCCGAACGCCAACTCAGTATTGGCCGAAGCTGAACACGTGAGCAGCACGACGCATGCATGTGATGCTGACACAGGATCCGGCTAATAATGAGCCGGCATTCGGACATAAACAAGGAAACCTGCACTGAGTTCACTACGTATGATAATGGTACAAATTGTTGAATAAAGTCGTTATTTTTGTTTTGTTTTTGCGCACAAAAAGTATTCTAGTCACTTCATAACATTAAGGTTGAACCACTGTAGTCACGTTGACTATTTTAACAATGTTTTTAACTACCTTTCTAGACGTCAAAAGGTGCAATGACGTTGCTGCCTATGTGTGGATCAGAAACCCTTGGATTTCATCAAAAATATCTTAATTTGTGTTCGGAAGAACGAAGGTCTTATGGGTGAGGGTGAGTACTTAATGACAGAAATGTCATTTTTGGGTGAACTAACCCTTTAAGTAAATTGTATATGTGGATAAGATTTTTTTTATCAGATGCTACAACAAAAATTGCCATTTGAAGGGACACATGGGAGCAGATTTTTAATCTGTTCCCTTGTTTGTGTGATTTAACATTCACCTATGCATTTATGCCATAAGATGTAACAATTTTTATTATAGAAAAGTACCTTCGGTTTTTTAATCTGATGGCTTTTCAGGTATGACTTCATGAAATAGCAAAGTGTCCACTAATTGTGCAGAATCTCAGCGGATACAGTATATTGTTCTCCTACTGTTTCATGAGCAATGCTTTACAGAAGAGAAGAATGCTTACACTCTTAAAAATAAGGGTTTCAATATGTTTTTTTTTTTCAGTGATGCCATAGAAGATCCATTTTGGTTCCCCTTCAGTGCAATTCTCAAAATAAACTTTTTTTTTTTTTTTTGCATGAAGAACATTTTAATCCTTTTTCCAATATAAATTACCTTTTGTGCAATGGAAATGTTCCATTGATGTTAAAGGTTCTTCAGGTAACCATTAATTCCATTAAAGAACCACTGCTGTAGAAACTCAAGTCTGATTCTTTGATGTGCACTTTGTGACACTGTTTAGGTTAAAGGATTAGTTCACTTTCAAATGAAAATTACCCCAAGCTTTACTCACCCTCAAGTCATCCTAGGTGTATATGACTTTCTTCTTTCTGATGAACACAATCGTAGAAATATTAATAAACATCCTGACACATCCGAGCTTTATAATGACAGTAAGCGTTACCAAACGAGTAACGCCTTCCGAATTCAAATAACGGAAAAAAACCGGAACTGGCGTCGCATCAGTTCTGTAATTTGAATCGGGAAGGCGTAGGACGTACAGCGTAAGATTTTTGAATAATATGGAAGGCGGTCTGGCGGAAGCAAGATATTTTACTTAATAACTTGTTAAATATGGATTTTTTTTTTTTTTTAATAGGCCTTTATTAACCCTCCGGAGCCGTGTGGAAAATGTTTATGATGGATGGAGACACTTTCTTCAGCTCATACTCGTTTGGTAACGCATACTGCCATTATAAAGCTCGAATGAGTCAGGATATTTATTAATATTTCTACGATTGTGTTCATCAGAAAGAAGAAAGTCATATACTCCTAGGATGGCTTGAGGGTGAGTAAAGCTTGGGGTAATTTTCATTTGAAAGTGAACTAATCCTTTAAGATTACCAGCAATCCACCCGAGAGAAAGGGGTATACAATCTTCTGCTGTGTGATTCATGTGAAAGCATCTTTTGCAGCCTTTTCGTGGTTTTGGGTTGCGATGGCATCCACAATAATGCTTTGACGAGGCTCAGAGATGCTATGTCAGTAGTGTGTCACGTGGCCACAAGCTCTCTGTCTCGCGCCACCGTCTGAGCCTCCTCCCTCATCTTCTCAACAAGCAACGGCAGCACACTAGATCAATTCGGATCAGCAATCATGCGGCCGCGCGGAGAATACGGTAAGGCAACTCTGTGTGTGTACATTTGACAGCAGAACCGCCGTTATATTTATGCTTTCAGACATCGTTGTGTGTTGCTCATCCTGGTGTAAGCTGAGGGGATGCAATTGTTGCACGGCGTTGTTGCGGATGAACCAGATGCTCTTTGTCAGCGCTGTTGAGCCAGTCGACATTTAGCTATAACCGCAGATTTTCCATTTAACCAGGCGTTTGTGATTAGATATGGGAGTCGTAATGAATCAAATGATTTCAGTTCCGATTTCGAATCATTTACGGTTCCATTAGCTATCCTTTTAGTATTCTCGTGGAAAATATATTAGGAAAAAGTGAAATCTTATTACATGCTGCCTTCTGCAGTTTCAAATGAAATCATTTTAGATTTTAACAGAAAATACAATAACAATTCCTAATTAAATTTAATGTATAGGCTACACCTACTTTTTGATGACTTTTCACAGACTTTTTGTCGTCCAATAGCATTATGCTGCAATATAATAAACAAAAATGCTATTCATTCATTACATAATTATTTTTAATGAAGTACCATCGATTAGGCTACACAAATAATATTGTTTATTTGTATCTACATGTTTCCATTTCCAGTTCCATATGACAGATGTTAACGTGTTCAGAATGTGAATCATATTATTTCAGCAACCGCTCTGATTTATAAGTAGCCTATCTTTTATCCACTAAAAATAATCGACTCGTAAGAGTCATTCCTTCGGGAATCGGATCACACTGATCGAGCTGTGTGTTTTAGATTCACTTAGAAGAACCGGTTCGGTGTACACTCGTATGTTCAGTCGTGGTGTTGCATTGGTGAATAGTAGTGCGGGAAACACTGTCAGCGTATGTTAGTATGCTGTTCCTTTCACATCTGCAGAAGAATTCTCATTCGACAACCGTTCAGGCAACCGAACGTCATGTATGAGAGCGTGTGTGCGTTTGAGAGACCTGAATGTTTTTTCAATCCACAGCCCATCCTCGCGCCTCCCTCCCTGAACGAGGTCCTTAAATGACCCACGACGACTAAGGAGCTCGTGCTTTCCCTGTCCGGATCATGGCATGCGCCCCATCCCGGACTTCCACACGCGCGGCGCCGAGGCTCGAGAGCAGTGAACATGGGGATCAGGTCCAGAAATGCCACTAACAGTGTTGAGGACTCGCGCGAGCGGAAGAGCGCGCTGGCTGGAGACCTGGAACAGTGTGCGGGGCAGGAACGGGACGGCGCGCTGCTTCTCGTCGGATCGGGCAGGGAACCGGACTTCAAACGGGGCTCGCAGAACATCGGTCTGCTCGCCAAGACGCCCCTGGGCTACACGCGTCCCGTGAAGAGGAATAATATCAGGAAGCGACGGATCCAGAACCTCATCTACGACGCGCTCGAGAGACCACGAGGATGGGCGCTGCTTTACCACGCGTTTGTGTAAGTGGACCCGATGCATTTCACACCCAGAAGAGCCCACACACAGAGGGAACAGCCCAGTTAATTATAAATTACAACAATTCAGTTAAATCCAATTTGTTTGTACAGCCCTTTTCATTGTTCTAGCAGCAGCTTTACAGACAATGCAGGCAAAGAGAAACTGCCTATAATGAGATTTATTATAACTGATAAATGAACCCAAACAAAGAGAGGAAATTTAATGCAAATACATGAAAATCTCATTTATGTCTTTACTGAATCTTGGCTGGAATTGATGTATACAAAGATGTAACCAAATGCTCAAGATTAGGGGAGCAAATTTAAAAGTTTAAAGGATTAGTTCACTTCTGAATTAAAATTTCCTGATAATTTACTCACCCCCATGTCATCCAAGATGTTCATGTCTTTCTTTCTTCAGTCGAAAAGAACTTAAGGATTTTGAGGAAAACATTCCAGTATTTTTCTCCATATAGTGGACTTCAGTGGGGTTCATCGGTTTCAATGCAGCTTCAAAGGGCTCTACATGATACCAGACGAGGAATAAGGGTCTTACCTAAAGAAACAATCGGGTAATTTAAAAAAAAAAAAAAAAAAATTATATACTTTTTAACCACAAATGCTCGTTTTGCACTGCTCTGCGATGCGCCACGCATTACGTTGAAAGGTCACGCGTGACGTAGGCGGAAGTACCGCGGTAGGGCGAAAAACTTCTAACATCTAATTTTCTCCTCCAACTTCAAAATCGTCCGATATCGTTGTTTTACCTTTTTTTGGTAAAGGCCGTTTGGCTTAGGCTGCGTTCCACTCCACTTTTAGACACGCACTCGCAAACTTCCCTAAGCACTTTCCCTCAGGGGAATCCCTGCCGCCATTTTGTGCGTTCCACTTCGTGAAGTGGATGAGGGAAGTTTATATGGACAGACCCTCGCTCCCTCGATTTTGACCGAGTTTATATTTAATTTACCCCACCACAAACAACTCTATGATATATTAATTTTTTAAATTTTTTTTTTTATATTTAAAACAACCCAAACACACCTATATGCATATAGAATGCTGCATTAAACAGTATCATATAAGGGAAAAAAATGTAATTAATAAATCAACTCCATAGCAGATTCCAAGTGATCAAGGGCTTAGGACGTTCCAATTCAACCGATTGCACGGGTTTCGCCAGTACCCCACTGAAGTCCACTATATGGAGAAGAATCTTGGAATATTTTACTCAAAAACCTTAATTTCTTTTCGACTGAAGAAAGAAAGACATGAACATCTTGGATGACATGGGGGTGAGTAAATTATCAGGAAATTTTCATTCAGAAGTGAACTAATCCTTTAAGAGTCAGTCATTGAAAAAAAAAAACATACTGATTCAACATTAATCTGAATATTGAGGTTCTCCTTGATGTTTATGATGGTTATGACCCTAGTTATAAATATATTTACAGTGGTGTTGTCTGATTTCAACTTAACAATGACTGTTTACTGTTGTCTTTTGACCATCATTGTATCATTTTCCTGTTTATCACTGTAAAGCTGCTTTGAAACAATGTATTGTATGACGTGCTATATAAATAAAGGTGACTTGTGGCTATGTAGAGAATGATAGCTTGCAGTTTAATGAGCAGGAGTGCAGTGTTTTTATCACACTCTTGAGTTTTGTGCTTTTGCAGTGAGCACTTTGAAGTGTATAATGTGTTCCCATTTGTGCTGGAGCTCTCCATGGTGCTGAGGCAGAGCATGACCTCCAGCTGCTACCACCAGAGCTGAGTGACCAGAAATCAAAGCACTTATAGCTGTCTAAAAGCCGTTTGTGGTAGTATAACAGCGCCATACGTTCACCGTAGAGCCAGAGATACTGCCTGTGATCATCGTGGCGCTGAGATAAGGACACTGTGTGCTGTTGTGACACTGAAGTAAAGAGCTCCAGCCTTGACAAAGTGCCCCTGGTCTGTGGAGCTGTCCGTGGTCCTGATATCAGTATTGGTTGAGCGATTATACAGAAGTAATGGCACAGACAACACATAAGTGACCCTTATCTTAAAGAGGCAAGAATGTTAATGTTGCTTAAGTGGAAATTGTTCTTTGTCAGGCATTAAATGGAGTGCAGATGAACAACTTCCTTTGAAGCCCCAAGCTTGACACTGAACCTCTGTCCCATTTTCTGTCCACTGCTCTTAATGCCTTATGCAGGATGTGGATCATAAAGTATCTGCAACTCAGCACAGATTTTTTCCAGTGTGTCTGTGGTTTCTTAGATTGTATCAGGGCTTTTAACCAGGCCCTCATGTGAGGTTAGTCCACACCATATTAATGTGAATAATTGATTAAAAATGCTTTATATGCTGAAAAGTGTTGTGGTATGCGAGTGTGTGAGTGTGATGTGTGTATTTGGGAACAGTTTGCAATTAATAATTCAATTTGCCCCCATCCTACCATAGGAGTGTATCTAGAGGAAGGGATTAAATTAAGTTGTTAAACAGGGTGGGGCCTTCCTTTTTTCTGTTGTTCAACTGATGCTTTTGTTGATCCATGCAGAACAATATAAAAACCTCTGCAGGAATAATAAAATAAAACAAAAGTAATGTAAAATACGGTTCGCTCTTTTAAAGATTCAGAGAAATATAAATAATTATTATGTTATATAGTATACTTATGTACTCACACACACACACACACACACACACACATATATATATATATATATATATTTAAATATAGTACATAAGTATACTATATAGTATAGTATATAGTATAATTATTGAAATTTCTCTGAATTTTTAATTGATAGATTTAAAAAACTCTTTGCATAGTATATATTTATAGTATATAGTTAATTTTTATTTACTATATATTATAATTTTTATCAGTTAATATTAATTGATGTTTTAGATAATTAAACATTTAATTCTCAGGCTGCACCTCTAGAGATGTAATTAGTTGTATTGCAGGATGGGTGAGCCAGCTATTGGTAACTTCCTGTAGTTAATTACCTCAGTTGTTCCCATAGCAATGTGGTGCTTGTGGACTATAGGCTGATATGAGAAAAATATATCAGACCAGCACACTTTTTACTTCCGTGTGTGACAACTGTAAGGGGCTGTTTACACAACACCATCACCATCACCTTCAACCAAAAATGGGAAACTTTTTATGTGTTTTGGCCGTTCATTTACATGACAATACCGTTTTGCGGGCCTGAAAACGCAAACGTTTGAAAACAGGTTTCAAAGTGCAAGTTTTTATATTATCGTTTTCGTGTAAACGGCAAAAACACAAATTTGTGAAAATGGTGACGTTGTGCGAATGCATATTATGTGTTCAGTCTACAGGCATGTAGTGTTTCTTTACAAAGTGACACTGCCAACTACTGGCCTGGCATGCATAATACATTGTTTTTAGTCGTTTTTGCGGATCCGTGTGAATGGGAATCGTTTTGACAAATTTGTTGTCTGTAGACAAAAACGCAAAGGAAAAACTTTGCCGTTTTTAGTACATCCTTATCATGTAAACATACCCTAACTTGAAAATGTTATGGACAAGTTGTCTCTGATAAGACAACCTGGGCCCTGTTTCCACCTGGTATTAAGATGCGTTTTGGTCGATCGGATCACAAGTGGACAACACTAAATACAGGTGTATAGGGGTGTTACACGTTTTGAGTTTGTCTACTTTCGACCACTTCCAGAGGTAGTCGAAAACGCATTTGACCAGATTGCTTTTATAGTGGAAACGCTCATGTGGTTGAATGTGTTTGAACAGCCCCTAAAGATCGCCTACTTTTATAATACTGAACAAACGCGTAAACATTATGGGAAGTGCGCTAGCCAGATGGGATTTAAACTTTGTTGGCTGGACACCAAAGTTTGATTTGAAGATGAAAAACATACCAAGCACAATGCTCTCTCACCATTCCTGATTTCTAATACACACTCGCAGCATTCGGCGTGGTCTTGCGGCTGTCAGAGCAGAAACGAAAGCTGATGTTCTCTGTATGTTTTTCTGTCTTCTCCGGTCGCATTCATATGTAAATTGTGCGAGCTTATTTCGTCCATTAGATCAAAAGATCTGAAAAAGTGGACCCGATGCATTTCACATCCATAAGCGCCCCCACACAGAGGGAACAGCCCAGTTAATTATAAATTACAACAATTCAGTTAAATCTAATTTGTTTGTACAGCCCTTTTCATTGTTCTAGCAGCAGCTTTACAGACAATGCAGGCAAAGAGAAACTGCCTATAATGAGATTTATTATAACTGATAAATGAACCCAAACAAAGAGAGGAAATTTAATGCAAATACATGAAAATCTCATTTATGTCTTTACTGAATCTTGGCTAGTGTTTCTTTACAAAGTGACGTTGCCAACTACTGGCCTGGCATGCATAATACAACGTTTTTAGTTGTTTTTGCATATCCGTGTGAACCGGAATCGTTTTGACAAATTTGTTGTCAGTACGCAAAAAACACAAAGGAAAAACTTTGCCGCTTACCATAATGTTTACTGAACTAATGCGTAAACATTACGGTAAGTGCGCTAGCCAGATGGGATTTAAACTTTGTTGGCTGGAGACCAAAGTCTGGTTTGAAGACGAAAAACATACCAAGCACAATGTTCTCTCACCATTCCTGATTTCTAACACACACTCACAGCATTTGGCATGGTCTTGCGGCTCTCAGGGCAAATGAAAGCTGATGCTCTCCGTTTGTTTTTCTTCTTCTCCGGTCGTGTTCATATGTAAATTGCGCAAGTTTATTTTGTCCATTAGATCAAAAGATCTGAAAAAATCCATACATTTACCCGCCCATAGACATTCTCCTCGAAGAAATCAGGACAGAAATGATCGAAAGTGGACAAAAGAGACGGATTAAAACACCAGGTGTAAATGGGTATGTCTCCCTCATCCCTCATCTTAATACCAGGTGGAAACAGGGCCCTGGATTTAAACTTATATAGGAAATAAACAATTCGGGGGTAGGAGAATAGAGAATAGAACAGAATAAAGTAGAATAGTGTAGAGAACAGAATAAAGTTTATAAGTGCCGTGTCAATAGATTGATATAGTAATGGTGGTATGGGATCAACGGTGCTGCTTAGCTCAGTAAAAAAAAGAGAGGGTTTAGGTTTCATACATCCATTATACTTGCTCTTTAAAATTTGACAGGATGTGATTTTCAGCATTGAGTTCTCACTTTGCCTTTGGCTATCGATTTGTGACCACCATGTACAACAGGGAATTGCAAAGCATTTCTCAGAACGCAGAAATTCTTTGATCTATATCTCAGAAAAGAACGTCCTACTTCTCTTGAACACGCATGCTTCTTTTAGAGATTTATCTTGTATAAGATGTCAGGTTGAAGCTGATTTACTCCGAAGATTAAGACAGTGACGTTAGTGTTATGAAGCGTTGCTTGCTTAATTAAACTTTCCATGTGCTTCATTAAATGAGTTTTGGAAAGGTGTCAGGTCATGTATGAATAATGGTTGAAGCAGACTTAGGTCAGGGCAATGATGATTAAATTAAACCACGCTCTTATGTTACCTTGGATATATGATATTAAAAACTTGTGCTTCTGCAGCCGGGCTGCGTAGTACGGTCTGGTCATAGCTTGTGGGTAACACGGGCCAAGGCCGCTGGCTGCACTCTTGGCTAGAAACTCTAAGTGGAATTTGATACTGGCAGCTAAATCACACTAACACAGGGAGTTCAGCAAATACATAATGTGAGAATTTATGAAGGATGAATATGAAAAGCAGCAGCATTTTAGAATGGGGTGGCAGTAGCAGCTTAATGGTTGAAGATCTGTGCTAGTAATCTGAAGGTTGATGCTGTGATTCATGAAGTGGAGAGCTACTGGGATCCTCCATCAAAATTTCGCCCTTGAGCAAAGCACTTAACCGCAGGTTGCTCTGGGTAAGCTGTTCCTGTCATAAATATACTGTAAGTTGCTTTGGGTAAGAAAGTGTCAGCTGAATGACTAATAAAATAACATGTTGGATGGATTCAAGAGGGCCAGTGAGGAGTGAGTTGCAGTAAACCAGTTTAGCAGAAGGTAATCTTCAAGTGAGGCTGCAGGACGGGTGGTTGTCGCAATGCAATGAGAATGAGAACTGAAGGTCGGCTGGACATCTAGGACGATGGCCAGGGTTTGCACTCACCTGGTGGGGATGACTTGTGACCTTCAACCCATAGAGAGAGAGAGAGCATGTGGGGGAGGTTGGGACTGGTTCAGAGAGGAGCTCACTGTCTTTCCAGTTTCACTGCTGATTAATGTTGATTCATAGCTTTCAACAGCAAACAGAACTGTCCACCTCTATTCCACACGGAGGTGATCCCACCTAATCCATTCTCTCCATTGATCCAGCCGTTCTCCATAATTAGAACAAATGTATGCCTGAAGGAATAGTGTCCACATTATTATTAATATAACAAATCCTTAGGTCTAAGTGTGTCATCTTATTAAACATGTTTTTTGTTTTCAAGATAATGAATCAAAGAAAATGTATTTATTTAAAAAATATTTGCCACAATTCCACTTAGATACAGAACTTGAGAGTTTTTTCTTGTTTTATGTTTATATTTATAAATAAAAGTATGTAATCTGATATGTTTTTTAAATATCTTGTCCCCTTAAATAGCTTCAATGTAGTTAGCTACTTTTTGTTAGTAGTTTGTTGTGTAGCTAAGTAAATTTTTAAAAGAGTATTTTATTGTACAAGTGAGACTTGCTAAACTGCTCATAATTTACTAGAATAGTTAAGCTCCACCTTTAAAAAGTAGATATCTTTTTAAAATGCATAAATATCAGATTACATTAAAGTAATAAGCCCCTAGCATTGCTAGGCTCCGCGTTGTGCCTAGCAACGCCCCTTAGCTGTTATAAATTCACTGTAAACCACAGCTTCACGGGGCTTATTCAGGGTTCCCACTCTTTTTCAGCGATCATTTTCCAGGACTTTTCCAGGACATTTTCAATTTTACTATGGCAGGAATAAAAGACAAGGATCACGCCCTAAAGTAATATATTGCTCTCTAAGTCTTTAAAAGGCGTACAGTTTATTGCCATGACTTAACTATAAAATCAGTTTTTAATATGAGCTCTTAATCATACATTATGACTATGGAAGCTTGTTTCCGCCACAGAATTAAAAAAAAAAGTCGCAATTACCTTTTTTGTATCTCACTATTCTGACTTTTTTTCTCACAATTGTGAGTTTAGTTATGCAATTTATAATTCTGACTTTATATCAAGCAATTGCGAGTTTATATCACAATTATGTAAGCGCAGAATTTTTTAGAATTTTGAGATAAAAAGTTGCAATTACCTTTTTTTACCTTCAGCAGCAGACACTTCCATAGTTTATTGCCATGACTTAAGTATAAAATCAGTTTTTAATATGAGCTCTTAATCATACATTATGACAAATTGTTCTCGTTACCAGTGTCCATATCATAGCAAAAAATATTGGAACTATTTTAAGGTCTTGTTTAACTATTTGAAAGTAAAAAATATTAGTCAAAGACAAAGTCGATGAACAACAAAGAAACCCATAACACGTAATAGAATATGTGGCAGGTCTATTAGTTATTTCTGTCCTGTCCAATGCTGGTTATCACCATGTCAATCAATATAATTTTGGATTCAATCCCGCATTTAAATAAGTTAGTCATTCCCAAAACTTTGCAGTGTGTATACTTAGCAGCATGAAAAACTTTCAAATTGCGAATGGGTTATATACAGATTTTTTCTTTTTTAATCACTGCAGCTGTCAATCAAACTCACAAAGTTCTGCACTGTTGTGAAAACTCCTGTTATAATCAATGAAGCTGGCTACACTGCACAATTAATCTCTTATTGACCTTATATCGCATCAAAATTATTAGTTAGCAAGTTACTGAATTAGGTAGCTGCTTACTAATTAACATTTTCTGCATACATTTGAGCAGTTAATAGCATTAGCTAACTGCTGCAAGTGGCAACACAAGACTAAACATCATCATTGAAAATACTATGTCAAACCTCAACATTCCTGAACATCACACTTTCTGCAACTAACGGTTATTGTTTTTGGCCAGTAATAAACTTTTTGTTCTCGACTAAAGAAAAACCGAAGAACTTTTTAAAAAATAATTTTCAAGGACAACAACAAGATTTTCCAGGACATTTTTCATTTTCTCTTATTTTCCATGTGTTTTCCAGGACTGGAAAGTTTGTCATCAATTTTCCAGGTTTTCAAGGTTTTCCAGGACGAGTGGGAACCCTGTTATTGCTTTTATAAAATGGTTACCACACAATACAAATATTAAAGCCAAAAAATATGTATCAGTGCAACTTTCATGAAGTAAAATCACTAAAAGCCTTCCTTTTAAAAAAATTAGTCCCTGACCGAGAACCGCAACAGAAGTTACATTATTACGCCTCTAGATGGCGGCAACGATTGTCTTCATGAGCGAGCAACTCAGTCGCAAAGACTTTTATATTGAAACTTGTTGTGACCACGGAACAAGACGCAAATGACAAATGCTTTGACTAGCGCTGTCAGTGTCAGCAGGGCACAGGAAAAACCCATTAACTGTTAAAAGGACAAGACTGCAGCGTAAATTCAAACAGATTTTTTATTGTGAACATAGGACTGACCTGAAGGAAAATGCTAAATCTGAATGCAGGTAATACACTCAGTTACTCGATCTCTCTCTCACAATACTCTTCTACATAATACAGTAAGCTTCAATGAACAATATCAAATGAGAACAAATGGTTTACGTTGCTAAGGTTGTTGTACAGTGATACACAGAACCATTGGGTAAAGCGGTCATAGCCATATTTATAGCTTTTTTTTATAAATAATAAACAACAGTTACTTTTCGTGAAATACACATGGAACCGCAGCAACACACAGACACAGTGGCGCAGTAATAATGATGTAATGAGGTCACAGGTGTATGTTTGTAGAGTAATTTACAATGGCTATGAACACGGCTCAACCAATCAGAATCAAGGGCCGGAACTATCCATTTTATAAACTTTTATTTATAATAGATAGATTGCCAAGCAGTGTTGGGGGTAAAGCATTACAAGTAACGTGAGTTACGTAATCAGATTACTTTTTTCAAGTAACTAGTAAAGTAACGCATTACTTTTAAATTTACAAGAAAATATCATGGACATGGATCTGCTCCTCGGCTACCAACGAGTCTGCACCTCGTCCACTGACCATGATACAGCTATTTCTTTGCGTGCGACAGCAAGCAAACGAATGATATTGCGGTGGCTGTTACTGACTGTTTAAATCTAGTGGGTTTGGTGTCTTGTGTTTCAAATCTAATGACGCTGGTAGTGATGATTCTCTCTGACCAATCAGTGATCTGCAGTGTTTACACGTCACATTTAGTATCGGTATGGCTCGCTTGGAACCTCAGCCGAGGTGGTGCTAATTAAGTGAGCCGTACCGTTCCATACTGAGCCGTCCCATGCAGTGGAAAAGTGCCAAAAAGTGAGCCGTATCGAGCCGCACCGAACCGTACCATGCAGTGGAAAAGCCTCATAAGTAACGCAAATACATTTTTAGGGAGTAATGCAATTGTAATGCATTACTTTTAAAAGTAACTTTCCCCAACACTGTTGCTGCTTAGGTCTCTTAAAGTCTGTGTAAAGCAACATTAAAATATGTGTTCTGAGTTTGTCACACCACAGAAAAATGTATTAACCACCCAGTCAAATTTGAATGATTAAAAAAAATGCCAAGTGAACGAAATAAGTTATCAAAATCTTGAAAAAATAAGCAGTATTCTCTGCTCTCAAACGCTGGGGGCGTGTCTGCTGTCGGCACTGAAACCACACCCACTCGCAAGAAAGACGCCGTCTCTTTCAACTTACTTGTTTAATGAGTCAAACATACTGATGCATATAAACAAAAGAATCACGTTGGATGGTTGTAAAATTTAGCAGAGTTACTGTGGACTACATACTAATTATAACATAAGCACACAAGGCAACTTACACTCATTGGTGGGCACATACTCCCGACTGTGGCACCAGATGTCGGCGGCGCGAGACGGGAGGATGAAGGCCAGGACTGGAGATAGTCAGTCCGGCCACATATCATCAGTTGTCGGCGGGACGGGAGGATGAAGGCAGAGGCTGGCCCCATTCACCAATAACAGCGGTGAATCCCAGTTGTCTCTGATGAAAGTTTGTAAAACTATCCGGTGTAAAATGATCACTGCAGAGGCGGGTGTTGGTGGTGATTGTCAGCTCTTCATCAAGATGGCTTTTCACAAAATTAACTGTGTTACGGTCTATGGAGGACCAAATTACTCAAAATGAAATAATTAAATAAATAATGAATTCAATAAAACAACAATTAAATGTACCAGTTTATTCTGAAATAATTCAATAATTATTAAATAATTAAATTAATTATTAATTAAATTATTAAATCAATAAATAAATATTTATTTATTTTGTAAAATTCCATGAAAACACAACATTAATATATTTCACAATATCCTCTTTCACACACTATTGTTTAAATATCAATTTTTTTCATAATTAAATGTGCTTTTTCAAAAAGCCGTTTTTCATAACAATATGCTGCATTTACGAATGACGCCTATTTGACGAATCACGTATTTCCAAAGCACGATTTTCCCAAAGATTCTTTTCATAAAAATAGAGGACATTTCACAAATGCCAATTAACAGGCAGTGGGCGGTGCTTGGCGCTTATTGGCTAATCCTTTCGGATAACTGAAAGATTGGAAACGAATATGGCTGTAGGACTTGATCAAGTTAAAAATGCACTGCTTTCTTTTTCAGATGAAGTAAAAGGAAATGTTTTGTTTGGTGATGCTTTGTTATCTGGATTAGATGACATAAGGGATCTGCTAGTGGCAATAAGTGCGTCAGAGGATCTAGAAATTGATGACTACATATGGAACACTTTACAAGCGACTGAACACAGAGTTCTTGTAGATGAGTAGTTATGTGACAGGCGTAATTTGCGGGTGGGACACTGTACGGATATACCTAATGCAAATGAAACATATCCAGTTGACATTAATTTGTGTTTCACAAGTTCGCCTTCCCATTCAGTCTGAACAGTTAATGGTAAAACAAACTTGGCTTGCTGTCCTCGAAGGAGGCTCGAACCCGAGACTCGGCTCGAGCTCCGAGTTAAACCCCCCTATAACAGTACTACATAGAGGGAGATTAAGAGAAATAGAGGAGGAGGAGGGATGCTGGAAGAATTGTCGCTGGGATGACGCAGTGACTGCTGCTTATATACGCTCGTAATGATGATTGACAGGACTGAATGTTTTGGCTCCTCCCGAACCTACGTTTGGAACTACATTAAAAAAGAGGCGATCTGGCGCAGGAATGTGTTGTTTTTGAAATCGTGCTGAGTATTCGTTGCCGCTGTTATCAGAGGCAGAACTATTTTGGCTCGTACACAGTCTTCACTCAGACGAGCACGCGCGTCAATCTATAGAGCTTGGCAAACTACGTCACTGCGCGTTGCATTCTGGGTTGTCGTCGCCATGTTTTAGGTCACGCTCAGGAGTGTACAATGACAACAAATACAAATCACCAGATGAAAAAACGACTGTATTTATGTTAATTTTTTTAAGAGCTGCTTGCACTTGCTTAGAATAAATGGACTTATATTTGAATCTCTTGTGTTCATTCGATCGCTCAGTCGTGTGGCCAGGACACGACACATACACACGCATAGAAATCATACTGCCGCCTTCTATCGGACCACACACAGGAGTGATTTCTCTGTTGCAGTTTTTAATAAGTGGCACCAATATATCTGCCAGATATAATAATAAACACAATATAGATTGATCTCAGCCAGCATATAATCATATCGCCCTGATTTCTTAATGTTAAAGCATTAAGGGATAAATAACAGCATGACCCTCTGTAATGTAGCTCTGAAATGAATTATACTGTGGAATCGCTACACCAAGTAAATTTTACTGGACCTAAATGAAACAAATACATGATTTCTTACTGAGAGAAGCTGAACAATTAATCAAAGCAGTGCTGCTTTATGAACACAGAGAGTGATCGCAAGCTATATCACAGATAACATTTCTAAACGTGTCGTGTTCGTACATTCATGGCGTGAGCACTTAGATATTCAAGCGGATCAAAAATTATGAATCTGTAATAAATACAAATGACAAAGTCACGTTTTGGTCAAGTTTATTTTCATTGAGTTTCACTTTCAATGTCACTTTCAAACAATGCACACAAACGTCTCCTTGCTCTTGATATACAATCATTGATGAACATCTTTGATCTTAATGAGGACAATATGAGGGTGGAGCGTTTCGTGACTAATGTTACCAACCACACGAAGATCGATTTGTCATGTCTGTCCTCTCTTCAACTTTCAACCAATTAGCGCCAAGCACCGCCCACTGTCTGTTGATTGGCGTTTGTGAAATGTCCTCTATTATTATGAAAAGAATCTTTGGGAAAATCGTGCTTTGGAAATACGTGGTTCATCAAATAAGCATCATTCATAAATGCAGCATATTATTATGAAAAACAGCTTTTTGAAAAAGCACATTTAATTATGATTTAATTATGAAAAAAATAGATATTTAAACAATAATAGTGTGTGAAAGAGGATGTTGTCCTCCATAACGGTCTAACTCCACAATTCAGTACAACATAGTTCACAGTCTTTGTAATGTGTTTCAGCAATACATTTGTAACATTTATAATGTGCTTAGAAACAATTCTCAGAATTTACTTTACACGGACTTTAACTGGTTACTAGACATTTTTAGGATCTTCTAGCTTGTTGCTCCCCATTGCTATGGTCTTTTGGCTGTTTACTAGATGTTTTAGGGTATTCTAGATACTTGCTAGGTTTTTCTAGGTAGTTTCTAGACATTGCTAGTGTCTTTTGGCTGATTTCTAGGTGTTGATAAGGACATATAGCTGGTTACAAGGGTGTTTTAGTTAGTTGCTGGGCATTGCTAGGGTCTTTTGGCTGGTTACTAGACATTTCTATATTCTAGCCGGTTGGTTGCTAGTGTGTTCTGGCTTCAGATCAGCTAAGCATAATGAGCTCAATTCAAAGGAAAAACTGTTTACTTATATTTGCAACAGGTGAGTGAGTTACATATAATTAATCTCATTTTATATAAGCAGCAGTTTTGTAGTAGCTTAAAACTGGAAACACTAACGGCAAACGCAGTATCACCTTACACATTTTCAGTAGGTGCTAAGCCTCTTTCTCCCTAAACTGCATTACCCAGCATTCTACGGCCACATAGTGATTCCTCACCTCTAGTTGGCCTCCTCTGCAAGTGTGTGTGTGGGTGTGAGTATGACCTTCCCAGTCAGATAAAAGGTTAAAGGATTTGTTTTTTCAGAGTAAGAGAAAATCCATTTACATCATGTATGTTCAGCTCTAGGCCAATGTACTCTGTCTCTTTCTCTAACACACACACTTGCAATGTGGAGGCGTAAATATGTTTGTGTGAGTGCACGTGCCGTGTGTGTGCTCTCTCTGTGGTTCTGTAATTCACAGATCATTTTATCACGGCAGGTTGTTGTGTTGCTGAGTGAGAATGGAAATGGCATGCTGTCAGAGTGGGAAATCCCTCTGTATGTGTGTGTGTTTGGATATGTGCCAACAAAGTAATGTTTTCTCTCTTTTTGCTTAGCAAACTTGCTTGACAAACTGAATTAAAGGTGCTGGAGCAGGTTGGCAACACATAAACCATGGTGCTCATACGAGTTTAAATCTAACTTGTAAAATTTCTCATTCACTTTCCCTGCTTTTCTTCCCATCATTTAACGGCTTCCTCTCTTCTGTACCGATAAATAAAAATGACGAGAATGCAGCAAAAAGGCACACATAACCATAATTCTTTGCAACAACAGAATAGACTCCAGTTGTAAAATTGAATTTTGGCTTCTCATGTAATTTGGTTTATAATGGAGAAGCAAGACAGATCCTCACCATAGTCTGTCAGTGGTGTGGAGTAACTGTTGCCTGAATCGAGCATCATTTTTTGTGTGTTGTTCCACTCAGATATTCCAATTCTCATGTCACGTTTTGTCTATAGTCTGTTTTTCTTAGTCAGACATTCCCAATAGAAAAGGCCAAGAATTAGATGGCAATAAAATGGCACTTTGCCGATAAAGTCTTTAGCCAAATATGTTGTGTGTATTATTCATTTTTATTTCAAAATGGTTAGATACCATTTATAGTTCAGTACCAGAAGTTGAATTAGAATTGAAGTACAATTAAAATGAAATGAAACATATATTTACTTTTCAATATTAATTATACATTTAAGGACATCATTTACTCACCCACATGTTGTTCCAAACCTGTCTGAATTTCTTTCTTCTGTGGACTGTGGATATTTTGAAAGTCAGTTGTGTCAAAACAACATTGGAACCTATTGATTTTCATTGTGTTTCATTTTTCAAAATATTGTCTTTGTGTCCAGAGAAGAAAGAAAGTCATACAGGTTTGAAGGACATGAGGGTGAGTAAATGATCTTTTTTGGGTGAACTATCCCTTTGAACATGGGGTAAGCCATATTTCAAAAACGCTGTTGGACATTGTTGACATTTGAAACCAACCCAAACAAACCCCTCCCTCTCTTCATTGCTCCGCCTCCAAAACTCACCCTCCAATCCTAACCACCCTGCTCCGAGTCGGTCTCGAACCCTGATCGATCGCTGCTGGCAGGCGAGGCGAGTGCACTAACAATGGTGCTAAACACCGCATTCTCTAGCGTTCGTCAGTGCTAGCTGGCCACCGTTACACACGTAATGTGAGAGTGGATGTCTGTTTATCACAGCTGACGCGCAACAAAATAATGCTTCACGAAAAATAAAGCGCAGATGATGAACGAACAACAAGGAAGCACAAAAAATGAATGTACAGTACACAAGAGTAAATACAAACAAGAGTTCGTTGTTAGTCGCCAACAGCACAGCAGCTCCAGACAATCAATGACACTTAAACCCAGTGTTACTCACATGTGAAGCGGAATCAAAGCAGCCTCTGTTATGTGACTGTGTTGAATTTCTTTGAATTGCAATTCAGTAAATTCGTCTTCCTTTCATTCCAATTCAACATGCTGTGGGTGTGGCCAATTCAATTCAAATTTCAGATCATGGCTTAAAGGTAACCAGTTCAAGGATAGTTCACCCAAAAATGAAAATCATCATTTACTCACCCTCATGTTGTCCAAATCTGAGCATCCCTTTAAAGATCCCCTGTGGTGAAAATCAAGTTTTTATTTTTTTTTATATGTCAATGTGGTTTTTTTAATATGCTTTAAGACAAATTCAGTGTGCAAATTCTTCAGTCAACACCATTGCTGAATATTTTCTCCTTAAAAAAGAGAGTCTTACAAAGAGAGTCTCATAACGTGGTTTAAAACCGCCCCTGTATCCTACCATCACAAACATGTAACCAATCCCATCAAAGTGCGGGGCGGGGCTTTTCTCTACTGACTTTTTATGGTGTTCAAGGCGTTTCTAAGGATGCTGATTTATAGAAGGCAGCTGTCTGACTCTGAGATGGCGAACGGGAACATGGTTTGTGTAACATTAGCAACACATTATTTTGATAACGTAGTCTAATCATATCTGACATTGTAGAGAATGATGCATAAAATGCATTACCATTCTTATACATTGACTTGTAGATGACCCTGTATAATTCGCTCTTCCTCTTCTTGTTCTGAATCAGTTACTGATTCAAGCATGTATGGTTGAATTAAACCAGTATTTCCACTTGCCATTGTGTAGCGTTTACTACAGTAAAGTTCATCGAGTGGATCAGTTAGTCTGAGTTGGTGTGATTGAGTGGAGGCGGGGACAATTTGCATATTCATGAGTCCGCGTATACTAAATGAAGCAAGGGTGTAGAGTAACATTCAAGCTATTTTAAGGCATGAATAAATTATTTTCCCAGGAAAAAACATTAAATTTTAAGTATTAATCTGTAAAATTATTGACTGCAGGGGGACTTTAAATGTTGAAGTTTGCCCAACGCCGGTGTCTGTTAACTTTTAATTCATGCGGAAAGCAAACTCCTAAAGACACATCAATAAAGTTCTCTGTACAGGTGAATGTAACCTGCTGAATACAGAATTTGTTTGAAGCATTTGAAGGGAAGCATAAAATGATCTACCACTGATTGATCTTTCTGAGTTTAATGAGGCCATGAGCGCCAGCTCTGCCATCAACACACACACACAGACACACATCTGCCTGAGTCAGGTCTGTCTGGGTAAAACAGTCCCCAAATGTATACTGGACAAGCAACCAGGTCTGATTCCCTCATGATCGAAATCTTTGCCTACTCTGTCAGAATGACTTGCAATAAGTCTAATATGCTGCTTGTCATGTGAAAGAAGTGGTCATTCAGCAGCCCTTTTTATCCAAAGCAGCTTACAGTACACTTAATACAGGGACAATCTCCCTGGTGTCTTGCTCAGAAGCACAGCGGTGATCGTTCATGAGTCATTCCACTTTCTGGCTCTAAGTTTTATGCGGCATCACCTTTCTAAAGATGTTCTGTTGCTGTAAAGTACTGGTTATGTAGTGAATATGGTAAAAAGTGAGTGGCTTGATGTAAAGCCATCAAGGGCTTCCTTCCTGTTTGGAGCTCTTTATTAGATCTGTTCTGTATTAAATCTGTTCGTTTCGTCCATATATTAAAGCTAAAAGCTCTGCCAAATCATATTCTAATCTTATTCTGGTTTTGTTTCAGGACACAGATTCTACATTGGACATAAGTGGCAAAACTAGACAAGTACAAAAATGTCCTTTAAATCAAACATTAGTTCAATAAGTTTCTAAATATTATTTATATTTATGTTTATGAATATTATTTATTAAAGGGATTGTTCACCCTAAAATGAAATTTCTGTCATTAATTACTCACCCTCATGTTGTTCCAAACCCATAAGACCTTCGTTCATCTTCGGAACACAAATTAAGATATTTTTGATGAAATCCAAGAGGTTTTTTTTTATCCTCAATAGAAAGCAACAAAATTACCATCATTCAAGGTCCAGAAAATTAGTAAAGACATCATTAAAATAGTCAACGTGACTACAGTGGTTCAACCTTGATGTTATGAAGTGACGAGAATACTTTTTGTGTGCAAAAACAAATGACTTTATTCAACAAATTCGTCTCTCCCCTATCATTCTCCTACGCTATTTACTTTGCAGCGCTTCCAGGTTCTACATCAGAACGCAGACTCAGTATTGGTCGATGCCTGTTCACGTGAGCAGCATGACGCATGCATGTGATGATGACGCAGGAGCCGGCCAATACTGAGTCGGCATTCAGACGTAAACACGGAAGCACTGAACTGCGTTTACTGCATCAACTGCGTACGAGACTGACGGGAGAGACAAATTTGTTGAATAAAGTCATTATTTTTGTTTTGTTTTTGCACACAAAAAGTATTCTCGCCACTTCATAACATTAAGGTTGAACCACTGTAGTCACGTGAACTGTTTTAAATACGTCTTTAGTAGCTTTCTACAATGTTTTTACTACTTTTCTGGACCTTGAATGTGGTAATTTCGTTGCTTTCTATTGAGGATAAAAAAAACCTCTTGGATTTCATCAAAAATATCTTCATTTGACTTCCGAAGATGAACGAAGGTCTTACGGGTTTGGAACGACATAAGGGTGACTTGAGGGTACTTGATGACAGAAATTTCATTTTTGGGTGAACTAACCCTTTATAGGCATAGTTCATGCTAAAATGAAAATTATAAGTAATCATTTACTCATCCTGGTGTTGTTCTAATGCTGTATGATGTTTGTTTTTTTTCCGGACCACAAAAGGAGAAATTTTTAAAAATGTATACGATTTGTTGAAAATTAACCAAAATGTAATGTATTGTTTAACTAAAATCCTGACCTTAGCCGTTGGTCTTTTGTGTTCGAAATACGAAGCTTAGAAATCCAAAAAAAAAGTATCCATGCACTTTTTTCAATAAAAGTGGAAAGTTTTTCAGTGGAATATCTCTGGAATGGAACTCTGTTTGTCTGATGACAATCAGAATGACAGTCGACAGATGTGAATGTGATAACTTTTTGTTGCGATGAACACAACGGATATATTCACCTCAGAGAAGAAAGTAAATGGTGAACTGCGGTGCTAATAGATTCACACAAACGTGCAGCCGAGGAGAGGAGACCAACGGCCCAGGTTAGGGTTTTCGTTCAATAATACAGTCATTTTCAGTTTGTTTTTCACCAAACCTTATCGTGTACCCCAGAATATATGCTGGATGCTATTCACTGCCATTATATGGACGAGCATGAGCCCAAACATTTTTTAAAAATTCTCCTTTTGTGGTCCGAAAAAGAAAGAAGGGCATACACATAAAAACAACCAGGTTGAGTAAATGATGACTTACCCTAATTACCCTAAATGAACTAACCCTTTAAAGTGCCCCATTATGGTATTTTAAATGCTCCTAATTTTATTTACATGATGACAGGTTTACATGCATCCATGGTCAAAAAACACTTTAATTTTCTCATAATATATCTATATTACCATTTCAGTCGTATCCAGTTTTGGTGATTCTATGGCCATCTCTCACCTTACACAAGAGACTGTCCATGAATTTTGTTGGCAGTGTTTTTTCCGGGACAGTTGCCAGGTCTTTCCCCAACCCTCCCCATTTCATGGCTTTGGACTCACACACACACATTCACATCTACGATCCACCTAACCTGCATGTCTTTGGATTGTGGGGGAAACCGGAGGAAACCCACGCTGATACGGGGAGAACGTGCAAACTCTACACAGAAAGGACTCCTGGCTCAGACCATGCCACCCTCTCATAATAAACATTGCAGCGTTACTTGTTTTCTCAGTGTCTGAAACAGTTTGATAAAGGATTTGGTCTCTATAAAACCGTGCCTGCTCTTTTCTGATTGGTCAGATGGCCCAGTCTGTTGTGATTGGTCTATAGATTACAGCCTATGTCGAAAACGAAACTCCCATTACCATACCATTCATTACCATGAATTTCAGCTCTGGAGGCTTCCTCAGCACTTGTATACGCAGTGCGAACAGTAACGGTTTTACTCAGCACCAGTCCTCATCCTTTGGAAGTGCATGCAAAGTTTATTTTCTTTCGCAGCACAGAAAACAGCGTCTACAACATGTTGACAACACAAACCAAACTCTTCCAGGCCTCAGCTACAACTACAGTGTTTGAGGGCGGGTCAAAGTAGACGTTGTTCGTGGGCAGCCAATGAAGACCATAGGCAAGCTCTATGCAAATTTGTTAAAAACCAACGTAGGTTTGTGCAGCAAGCAGTGATGTAAAGTATTTGACTGAATGTAATTAGTTACTGTACTTAAGTATCTTTCTGGCTACTTTGTACTTTTACTGAGTATCAAAGATATTAGCAACTTTTACTCTCTACTTGACTACATTTTTGAATATATGCACTCCTTATTCCAATACATTTGTAATGTGAAATGCAATTACTTGTTACATTTTGCATGGCACCTAACTTTTTCTGCAGCAGTTTTTTTCTGCTACAAAAGAAGCACTATCGCCATCTACAGGGCATTGAAGGTACTATACCTTATGCGTTTTGCCCTTACCCACCCAAACTTGTCAACAAGGCTACTTTACGTGAATGCGAGTGCATTAGCAGGTAGTTGCTGAATTGCATGTGTTTCATATATAAAATGATGACATGGCTGCATGATGAGGCTGAAACCAGCATGTCCAGTGCAAGTAGACTTTGACTAATTAATTTTATTTAACATGATTTTATTTATCCGTTATATTGACGAGACCTTTTTGAAGGATATTGGTTTACTTGGATATTGGACCTTTTGAGCACTTGAGCTTAACTGACACTTGAGTGTTTGTAGAAGTTTAAGAGGCTGTTGTGTCGACCTTGATTTATTGGAAATTTTGAGGTGTTCAGTTTTATTTTGATTTTAGAAAATAAACATGATAGCTCTCCTCACAAATTGACTGTTTCTTGTTTTTCACTGGCATGTCTCTTAGGTGTTTTGCAGACTAGTGCATCTTTGAGCCTACATTCAGTATGAGTAAAATACTCCAGTACTGTTAAAATCAGATACTCAAAGACTATTACTCAAGTCGTATTAAAATTGGTAACTTGTAATGGAGTCATTTTCACTGTAAGGTATCTGTACTTTAACTCAAGTATGGTTTTCAGGTACTCTTTACACTTCTGGCAGGACGTGAGACTGGAATAACTGACGACTCATTTCAGGCATTTCAGATTCTGTTCTTTCTTTTGGAGACAATAACTCCATTGATCGAGCACTTTGATCTTTGAAACATTGCAGACTTTTTAAATCACAAAAAGCTATATTACACACTAAATGAAAGGTAATATCCAAAAAATCATAATAGGGGCACGTTAATAAAATGCATAGGCCCAACAATTTGGAAGATTATTAACACAACATAGGCTGAATAGGCAATTGACCATTGGTTTATACTCTTGGCAGCCAGTAATTCACTGCACAAACCATGTTTATCGTCACTACAAGTGAACACAAATTTAACGTAGATTACGCTGTCATTTATTTTACCTTGCATACTTTTGTTCTTTGTTTTCAAGGCTAACTTCTCCATATTGGCCTATTGCTATGCTAACTGTGCACATTATATGGTTAGTTTCATTTTATTATTTACATTTAGCATTTTTTATAGTTTAGTTTTAGCATACCAAGTGTGTTAATAGTTATGAATCAAGTGTTCACTGAAGAGTTTGTCTTGAAGAAGGTAGTAGACCAATCTGTCCACTTTTAAAAACAGCTATTGTTAACAGAAGCAAACAGAAGCACTGACATGTGTTTTATAGACTAGAAAATTGATTTAGTTTGATATAAAAATAGCATCTTTCAGTGTATCTCTGTCTTTTTCCTCTCTTGCTATTTGCTATGGCCGCTTTACTGCCTCCTCAAGCACATAGTCATGTGACATGTTACCACGGTAACATCTCCTTGTGCAGCGGAGGAGGGCTGCTCAACTGTCTGCCAATGAACATACATACTTCCAGCATATTTACACCACTCGCTCCCCTCACAGCACAGACAAAAATAAGTGAGAAAGTGTCAAAGTGCGTTTGAGGGTGCATGCTTGTGTATGTGTGTGATAGTGTGGTGTGAGTGCATGTGTTTTATTTTCTATGCATGACACAGGGATGTGCTCCTCAGCTTCTGTTGCTCAGCAACTGTCCCAAATTGGAGCCACAGCTAAACGTGAACAAACAGATTATGCCTACCCAGGAAGACTGTGTGTGGCTTAGACTTACATGACACCTTATATACAAGTAAATGTATAACTATATAGGTTTGGTATGTGCTTTAGTGATTCTGGTGACTTAGGCAAGATATGACATGCCCTAAAAGTAACAAGCACCTATGTTGATAATATAAATTAAATAAATATTTATTTTATATAAAACAATGGAAACACTGCCACATTTTTTCAGGATACTTTGATGAATAGAAAGTTCAAAAGAGTAGACTTATTTGAAATAGAAATCTTTTGTAACATTACAAATGTCTTTACCTTCACTTTTGTTCGTACTGACCCCAAACTTTTGAACGGTACACAGTTTTTACATCATTTTATTTGTTTACTAGAAAAATTTACAAAATACCCATACTGCCCCTGTTAAAAAGTAATTGGTCTTGAAATCAAGGAGGGAAAAAATCTAAGTTGGACTTAGGAATGGTCTATCACAGGCATACTTTACTGCAACCAGTCCTGTTGAATTTAAATTGACATATATTGAACCTTTTTTAGAGACAGGTATTCACTACAAAGCTTTTACATGTTTACAATGCCACAATTAAAGAAAAGTTGAGATATATCAGTTTGGAAAGGGTTACCAAGTCAATTTCCTAGACTCAGTTGAACCACAGTGCAAGCCATTACTTTTAAATAGAGTAGTGATGAATATTCCCAGAAGTGGTTGACCGGGCAAAATTTCTTGAAGAGTACAACAACACCTCATCCGGGAAGTCTCAAAAGATCACAGCACAACTGCAGGCATCTTAAACATTAGCTTAGTTCAGTGTTCAGAACTCAAATCATTATCTGAATGGCTGAAAAGAAACAAAATGAAAGTTTTAGAGTGGCCTAGTTAAAGTTCTGAGTTCAATCCTATAGAGAGGATGTGGCAGGACGTGAAAAGAGCAGTTCATTCTCGAAGACCTAGTTTGTCAGGGTTAAAAGAGAGTTCTTCAAAGAAGAATGAGCTGAGATTCTTCAACAGAAACCAACAAAGCTTTTAACAAACCGGTGGTGTTTAGTTAAGTTATTGCGGCAAATTGTTATCCAACCAGATATTTGGTTTAATATTAGGGCATTTACTTTTTCATAAGGTCGATATGACTATATGTTAACTATTTTCACTTTTCAAAGAACTAAATAATCATTAAAATACTGTTTTTATTCAGATTATTTGTGTACAACAAAACATTTTGTTTTAAAAACTGCAACCATTTAGTTCTCTAAATAATGAAGGGGGTTCATTCGTATGTGAATGTGTTTGATGAATCATCTCTGAGTCATAAGACACATTTTGTTTTTTTGTGTTTGTCTAAATATCACTAATAACCCTACAGCATAAATACTGCATTAATGTTTGTAGCATTTTAAAGGGGTCATTGACATGGATTTTTTATATTATTTTAATATGTCCCTTGAGGTTCACTTATAATGTTAATAAAACTATATATATATATATATATATAATATTTATTTATATGTGGAAAAACAATTATTTACAGACAAAGCATTATGAAATCATTTATGATTTGTGGTGCAGCTGCTGTCAGATCCAATACAGTTGGTTGCTCCATCTTTCAACAAGTTTCTTTGCAAACTCTCCATTATACTGTACCTTGCTGACAAAACAAAATGCTCCAAACAAACATATAATCCTTCAACTTGATCCGGGACGCCATTAAAATAAACCATCCACTTCTTTCCAATGCTGGGATCCTTCTGAAGTCTGTACAGAGACACAAATGAGCTGTTTAAACTGTATACTGTATCTAGTGTAGACAGCATCAGTGATTATAATGGGTTCTAGTTGCTTTTGACATGACACTCACATCCAGTGTTGGCGAATGTCAGCCGTTAAGCAACTGAATGCCAGTGGGCGTAGTCCTATGGTGTGATGTATTATGTAACTATTCGTCGATGTCTTGCCATGGAGGTGGTCATATGCAAATATATTTGGTGGTGTGACATCACAATTCACCCAATATCAGAGAACGAGCTGTTTTTGGAGCTTGATTAAATAAATTCTTTGTTTATAATGAGGAGGATGTTGTAAGCTTTGAAATTTGCAGGATGTTTTAATGGTACAAAGACCTCTTTTATGTCAAAAGATCAATATGGAATGATATTCCGGAATTTATTCAAATGGAATTGCAAATTGTATTTGCAATTGCATTTTCAATTTGTGGACGCATAAAATGTGACACAATCCAAACACAATTGCAAATCGCGCATTAGAGTTTGCATTTTCGTTTACGCAAACGCACAATGACTGCCAAATTTCAAATGGAAAAGCAAAGTCCATTTGCAACTGTTTTTCCCATGTCTTTCGAGTTATGACCCTGTCATATTTAAATAGCAATCTCAATTACCACGTCTGCTTTTTCGTTTTCTTTGCGTCGCGTATGTAGCCTGCCAAAACTCAAATGCAATCGCAATTCATTTAGCATTTGAATTTCCGATGCCTTATACGGAAACCTGTCAATCAGCGTCAGAGGTGGGACTATACTATGAGGCGTGTTTGTATGGTAAGTGACGTCACTCGCAGTTGACTGTCAAGAGGGTAAATGTCATGCCGAATGGAAAAAAATCTGATACATGCTTCTCTCTTAGACAATTTTTCTTTGTTGTACAATTTTTGTCTGTAAAACCCCTATTATATTTTGTAAAGATTTGAAGCATTACTTCCAGCAATGTTAAAGCCTTAAAATCGATAACATTGTGTGCAACTTATAATAGTAGTTCTTTCTTTCCTATAATGTACAGTTGATTTTGTTGTTAATAGGGTTGTATATTTTTGTGTACTTGTTTACAAACCTGATAAAAAGAAAGAAAGAAAGAAATCATGCTGAATGCTTTGAACAATGGAACTTATGATGCTCACGCAGCAAGTTGACGACAGTTCATACTCTACAGATTTCCTCTTACTCAGAAGTCATTTAGTTTTGGACAGGTTAAACGAGTTTGTCGCCTTGACGAACAGCAGCACCAGTAATGTTGTCTTCGCCAACCTGAGTGAAGTGGCTGACAGGCTTTTTGTGAGGGACAGAACAACTAAAGGACCAGGACGTCCTTTGATGGACAGACCACTAGAGATGATTGAGTACTACGTTGTATGTGGTTACTCATGTGTCCAGCTTGCGCGCCTGCTTGGAGGATCTAAGCGAACCATTCGTAAAAGACTAGAATAGCATGGATTAAGGTACATACAATTTTCACAAATGTGTGCTTTATGGAGAGAAAAAAAGCATTTGGAATGTATGGCATTGTACATAATATATAACGAATATTAATACCACAGATTGTCAGATGATATATATTTTTGTATAAGGCAATAATAAAAGCATAAATAGCTACCTAACACGATCAAAGCAATCCTTTAAAAACAACCCTTACGAAAATTTTTGTGTTTTTTTTTTGGGGTGTGTGTGTGTGTGTGTGTGTGTGTGTGTGTGTGTGTGTATTGATTACCATTTGTATAACCACACAAATACCTTAGTTAAAGTATGGGTTTTGTAGAAAAACATGGTTAATTTGTGGTTACCATTGAATAACTACAATAGCCATGTTTTTTTTTTTCTTAATAAAACCATGGTTAATTTTCGTAAGGGAAGTCTTGGCCTGGAGAGCCAAAGGTAGCTGCCATATATATGTTTTATATTGTATGTATTAATATTCATTATATGTACAGTGCCATACATTCCACATGCTTTTTTTTTCTCCATAAAGCAAACATTTATGAAAATTGTATGTACCTTAATCCATGCTGTTCTAGTCTTCTACGAATGGTTGGCTCAGATCCTCCAATCCAGCGTCGTCAACTTGCTGTGCGAGCATAAGTTCCTCCACAATTTCACCGATTACCTACATTGTTCAAAGCATTTGGCATGACATTTCTTTATTATTATTATTATTATGACTGCAAACAGTACAGAGATGACATTTATGATATACAACTTTGTATAGAGTACACATCGGCATGACATTTACCCTCTTGACAGTCAACTGCGAGTGACGTCACTTACCATACGAACACGCCCCATAGTATAGTCAATCTCTGGTATAGTCCCACCTCTGACGCTGATTGACAGGTTTCCGTATAAGGCATCGGAAATTCAAATGATAAAGGAATTGCGATTGCATTTGAGTTTTGGCAGGCTACATACACGACGCAAAGAAAACAAAAAAGCAGACGTGGTAATTGAGATTGCTATTTAAATATGACAGGGTCATAACTCGAAAGACATGGGAAAAACAGTTGCAAATGGACTTTGCTTTTCCATTTGAAATTTGGCAGTCATTGTGCGTTCGTGACAGCGAAAACGCAAAAGGTAATGCAAGATTTGCAGTTGCGTTTGGATTATGTCATAGTTTATGCGTCCACATACGTAAAACTCAATTGCAAATACAATTTGCAATTTCTTTTGAAAATTGTCTGGAATATCCTTCCATAGATCAAAGCAAATTTGATTTCTCATGTCATGAACCCTTTAAAAGCAGCCACACAAAACTTACACTATACTTGTGAGGACCTAGCATAGATTTCTTTTTGTTATTTAAAGTCAGCATAAAATGAAAGTTGATACAAGCATTGCAATAGTCTTTTCTTCCCTATTGTGACATATATCTCAGTGAAACGGCTTCTCGAAACAAGAAAAAATGCAGGGCGGGACTTGATTTTGTCCATCAGGAATTGATTGGATAGTTGGATGGTTGTGGTTTGCTATTGCTGTGATGTCATGTGAGTGATAGGTTGTCCCGCCCTCACGCCAGTAATCTCATAATCAGAGAAGAGATGTCACTGCAAGAGGGAGGGGAGGTTATTTTGATTAAAGATTATGATGTGAACGAATAAATCATTTGTAATAAATACTGCAATATTCCATAAAAAATTAAGAATGGTCAATTTTGATTTTATGTTTACTTTAAAGGAACACTCCACTTTTTTTGAAAATAGGCTAATTTTCCAACTCCCCTAGAGTTAAACAGTTGAGTTTTACCGTTTTCGAATCCATTCAGCCGATCTCCGGGTCTGGCGGTACCACTTTTAGCATAGCTTAGCATAGTTCATTGAATCTGATTAGACCGTTAGCATCTCGCTCAAAAATGACCAAAGGGTTTCGGTATTTTTCCTATTTAAAACTTGACTCTTCTGTAGTTACATCGTGTACTAAGACCGACGGAAAATGAAAAGTTGCGATTTTCTAGGCCGATATGGCTAGGAACTATACTCTCATTCCAGCGTAATAATCAAGGAACTTTGCTGCCGTACCATGGGTGCAGCAGGCGCAATGATATTACGGAGCGCCTGTGACCCCCTGCTTGCACAGGGAGCGTGCCTTGCAACCATGGAGACATTTGTGAGAGACGCTGCGTAATATCATTGCGCCTGCTGCACCCATGGTACGGCAGCAAAGTTCCTTGATTATTACGCTGGAATGAGAGTATAGTTCCTTGCCATATCGGCCTAGAAAATCACAACTTTTCATTTTCCGTCGGTCTGAGTACACGATGTAACTACAGAAGAGTCAAGTTTTAAATAGGAAAAATATAGAAACTCTTTGGCCATTTTTAAACGAGACGCTAACGGTCTAATCAGATTCAATGAACTATGCTAAGCTATGCTAAAAGTGGTACCGCCAGACCCGGAGATCGGCTGAATGGATTCGAAAACGGTAAAACTCAACTGTTTAACTCTAGGGGAGTTGGAAAATAAGCCTATTTTCAAAAAAAGTGGAGTATTCCTTTAAAGGGCTCATATCAGGAGAAATCACATGTTTATTGATCGTTTAAAGCCTGGATTTGGTGCTGATTTTATATTATTTTTATTTATTTTTTTAGCATTGCCCCTGCTTTTTACGGAACAGACCTGCAACCCATTTTTGGGTTGTGAACCACTTGTCAACACATGCACCTTCCTGCACATGCTTCCTTCTTTATGCTCTGGTCTCCAGTGAGAGCTGTAATCTGCTGTTCCCTGAAATCAGCAGAGAAATACTGCGCTTTTAACATCCACCTCACTAATAACCTCTAATGGGGCTACATGTCTCTCTCTCTGGCTCCTTTTCTTTTCCTCACAAGTACTACAGAATAGTTCACTGTAGCACCCAGCATGCTCTGGGGCAGAACTGCAGGGCTGTGTGTGTATGTGTGTGCTTTATTATAAAGGTTGATGTGTCCTGTTATGACTCACCTCATAAATTGATGCTCCCATTACAGCCAATATGCCCTCAACATCGATCAGACAAACAGCCAAGTTACACACACACACGTTCTCACAGACACACATGTACACACACACACACACACTACTCAGGCAGCATTACCAAGACAGAACACAGGCATAGGGAAACTTCCATGACAGACTCTCTCAAAGACAAACAGTATTACTGGTTTTGTACATTTTGTTTCAGTACTTTCTCTGTTCTCTTGAACTTTATAAGTCACCTTTATTTTTATAGCGCTTTATACGATACAGATTGTTTCAAAGCAGCTTCACGGTGATAAACAGGAAAACAACAATCAATGATGCAAACTTCATCAAATATAAGACAAAATCAAATTCTGCTATAAATCAGCTCTAAAAAAGGCAATAGTGTCGTTATTCAGCTCAGTCAGTTCATTGTTGATTCTGTTCAGTTCAATAATTGTGTAAACTTTATCAATTCTGAAATGAGTTAAGCTCTAAGAAGACAATAGTGTCATTATTCACTTTGAGTCAGTTCAGTGTCGATTCAATTCAGTTCAATATCATTATCGATGTTACAAAATTCATCATTTATGGAACAAAGTCGAAAAGGCCATGAAGAGACTGAAATGAGAATTCCTATCGAATTGCTTACTGTAGAATAGTGTTGTGCAGTGAAGCCATAATCTGTACGGATGACAAAATTATTTGTATTCATATAGATTCAGTTATATGCAAATATGGGTGTGGTTTAAACCTGACAAAATGATATTGTGCAATGTATTTTTAGATGTAAATCTTTTCATAGTTTTATATGCCTGTACAGTATGGTAAAGTTAAACAATGGTAGGCTACTTAGTAGTAGTAGTAACACTGATCATATTTACCACATACAAAATGCATACTCATATAATTAATATCCTTGCCTCTGCATGCCGATGGTCTTATATGGTGTTAGTTAAAAACTGCAGTTGTCTCCATTTAGTGAACTATAAATGATCCCAGATTTCACTGTTTCCTCTTACCAACTGAATCACTATTGATTGGTGTGGATTGCTCTCCCTCACCAACCTCTATATTCAACAAACATCTCTAACAATTCTGTAGTTCTTCGTAAACAGCATTGAAGGGGTCATTTTACGAACAATCCGATTTTCCTTGATTCTATTAGATAAAAGAGTTTGATATACTGTGAAAACATACTGTAACTTTTACTCAAAACTTCCTCATCAATCCAAAAAGAGCTTTTATTGAAACTAAGCTGCAAAAACAACTTGTTATAAATGTCCACAACTTTCTGACGTCAGACAAATTAATTCATTGACTCATGACTGTCAACCGTTACACGCCGATGATGCCTATTGTGTGATCAGACACTTGTATCTTGTTGCTAGAATGCAGTCATCTGATTTGATTATGAAATAAGACACCGCCATCATTTTTCAGGCTTTGATATTATAGACCTCACAAACATTTGATTACACAATATTAGATGTGTTGTTCATTTCACACTATAGAAGTCTTAAAGACATGGCAAATAATAATTTATAATTATAATTTTAATGGCCAAAGAGCGGGTGGAAAAGAGACATTGAAATGTCTAACAATTACATTTTTTACATCAATACGTGCCATTGCCAGAAGGTTTGCTGTGTCTCCCAGCACAGTCTCAAGAGCATGGAGGAGATTCCAGGAGACAGGCAGTTACTCTTGGAGAGCTGGACAGGGCCATAGAAGGTCCTTAAAGGATTAGTTCACTTTTATATGAAAATTAGCCCAAGCTTTACTCACTCTCAAGCCATCCTAGGTCTATATGACTCTCTTCTTTCTGATCGGAGAAATATTAATAATAATATTGGGATGAAATCCTTGGACCCATTGTCAGACCCTACGCTGGTGCAGTGGGTCCTGGGTTCCTCCTGGTGCACGACAATGCCCGGCCTCATGTGGTGAGAGTATGCAGACAGTTCCTGGAGGATAAAGGAATTGATACTATTGAATGGCCCCCACGCTCGCCTGACCTAAATCCAATAAAATACCTCTGGGACATTATGTTTCGGTCCATCCGACGCCGCCAGGTTGCACCTCAGACTGTCCAGGAGCTCAGTGATGCCCTGGTCCAGATCTTGGAGGAAATACCCCAGGACACCATCCGTCGTCTCATTAGGAGCATGCCCTGACGTTGTCAGGCATGCATACAAGCACGTGGGGGCCATACAAACTACTGAGTACCATTTTGAGTTGCTGCAATGAAATTTCAGCAAAATGGACTAGCCTGCTGCATCATTTTTTCACTTTGATTTTCAGGGTGTCTTTGAATTCAGTCCTCTGTAGGTTGATAATTTTTATTTCCATCAAACGATGTGGCATCCTTTCGTTCCTAACACATTACCCAGTCCATATCAGTATAGATATCCAGCATGATATTTTTCCCCATTAAGATCTGATATGTTTTCAAAGTGTTCCTTTAATTTTTTTGAGCAGTGTGTGTGTATATATATATATATATATATATATATATAAAAACATAATATTAATATTATTTATTTATTTATTACATATTTATTAATTTAGTTTTATTAATATTAGGGTTGCGACAATAAATCAATGCATCTTGATTCGTTGATCGATTCTGAGATTTTCCGATGCATCGTGATTCTCTCTCAAATTGATTCTGAGCTTAGTTTTTAACAGCAGATGGCGCTCTAGGCTAGTTTTTACTGCACGCTCAAATGCTCATGAAGAAGAGCGCTCGTGCATTCGGCTGAGTCTGAGAATGTACTTGCACCTCAGAATGCTTTTATGAGGCAAGATTAATGTAAACAGCCACTGCAAACACCCTTGTAATTCACTTCAACCTTTTTGAACTTTATGAAAGATTATTTTATAGTTCAAGTGGTGTGTGTAAGGAATTGGAAGCAAGCAGAGTACGGCTGTTGCTAAAGCACGCAGTGCCATCTGCTGTTAAAAACTAAGCTCAGAATCGATTCGAGAGAGAATTGTGATGCATTCTGAAAATCTTAGAATCGATCCAGAATCATTTCTCGATTTGCGATGCATCGATGTATTGTCGCAGCCCTAATGAATATTAATTTAGTTTTTAGTTAGTTTTTTTTTAAATCAGCAGGGTTGTAAAAGCAGATTCCTTTCTTATTACCCCATTAATTAACAACATAATTATATTTTAGATTTTAATTGTCCAGAATGGGCTCTCTCAGAGTCATGGAATTCCATCGTTTTGTGTTAAAGGAAGCATTTCTCTTCAAGAACATCCTACATACTTCAACTGAGACAGAGAGAGGTATGACCATTAGAGGTTATTAGTGTGATGATGCTAAAAGCTTTCACTGGAGACCAGATGCTGAGCATGTACCAGTGTGTATGGCCGTGTATGTGTGTGTGTGTATGATGAATATGTGTAACCATGGAAACAGCACAGATATAACCTACAAATGTGAAACCATAGTAACTGCCAACAGGTCAACTGACAAATAGAGTGAGGACGATAAAGGAAATATGTGAGTCTGCATGTGTGCTCTGCTGGATGTCACACAATACATCTAGATTCCCAGACGTATCAGCACAAGACTGCATAAAAAGGAATCTGAGACTTAATCACACACATAATTCGCTCAATCACTTGCATACACAAATAAATACAAACACAAATATATTAAATAAACCAAATTCTTGTGTTTCTGTGTTTAAGTGTTTGGCACTAAATAGTTTCCGAAGGATTAGTTTACTCAAAAAATGAAAATAATGTCACCATCTAAGCGTTATAGAGGAGAAGGTGCTCGCTGCAGAGCAAATGGGTGCGGTTACGTTAGCTCCCCCTTGTAGACGTCCAGCGAGGAGGAGCGAATGTACAACCACACCCTGATCCTACCCTAACCCTACCCACAATGCTATCTCTCCACCACATTCAACATCCAGAGAGGTGGAGAGTTCTATCCCTCAACCCCACTGGACGTCCAGAGAGGAGGAGCTGGCCATCATAGACTCTGCAGTGAGTACCACTTGTAATAGAGTGCTGCAGGGATGAAGTCAAACCCTGGAAGACTAATTTGCCACTTAAGTTCTGTGGTAAACATAAGTTGATGATACTTGAACGTTAGGTGAGGGTAGACAACTCTCGCTGTTCAAACAAATAAGGCTGGGCAACAAACTCAAGCTCCTCCAACATTTCTCTTTAAAAATTCTCATTTTAGACTTCTATTTCGTGACCGGTGTTTTGTTTTGCTCTATCCTCTGCGCTTCCGCGTTCGTCAATACGTCATGCGTCGGGTCAGAGGTCACTCTTCCACCGGAACAATGTTTGATTATGATGCAGCAATGTTTTTAATAAGGAAGCATCTAAAAGGAATAGCCGCCTGAGGTGAGTGACGCCAATAAACTGAAGCCTGTTCTATGACACATCCTATGATATTAATCAGATAACTTAGATACATAATATAGACGTAACATTACAACTTGTATCTGCACAAAAGGATGCAAATGCCAGTGAACTTTAAGTTACGCGCTATAGCGAGAGTGAGAGAGAGAGAGAGAGAGAGAGAGAGAGAGAGAGAGAGCGAGCACGCTGAATAACGGGTAAGGACAGAATTTACTGTAGATTTCTATTAAGTTCTCATTATAATGCCATGTTTATGGCAGATCTGTGCTTTATTTTAATCACATTATTAAATGATTCCATAAATCGCCTGCGCGTTTTCGAAGCCATGCGAATTATGCTATTGAACAAATATGACGGAAAATGCACTGCTGCATTATTATAACATCAGTATTTTTATTTTTATTTTTTAAAGAAACATCTAAAAGCAATATGACCGTCTCAAATAACTCTTCCACCGGAACTAGACTCTTGTACGGCCGTTACCGGAAGCCAGTGATTTTAGTTTGTAAAGTTATAAATATGGATATTTTTCTTACAAAAACACATCGCTTTGCTTCAGAAGGCATTTATTAACCCCCTGGAGCCGTATGAATTACTTTTATGATGTATGGATGTGCTTTTTGGGCTTCAAAATATCGGTTAATATTCACTCCCATTATAAAGCTTGGAAGAGGCAGAATATTTTTTAATATAACTCCGATTATGTTTGACACCTATAATATACACCTAGAATGGCTTGAGGGTGAGTAAATTATGGGATAATTCTCATTTTTGCGTGAAATATCCCTTTAACTGCAGTGCGTACTTGGAATAAACAGAACGTTATCGTCCTCTGGTGTGGACGCTAATATTGTCATGTTACAATTATCTTTATAGTTATAGTTCTTGGTGTGAATGGGCCTTTAGTCTTCCAGGTTTTGACGTCACCCCTGCAGCACTCTATAAATGTTGTATGGCCCATACAACTCTGTGCATTTCTAAAGATTTAAAGTCACAATGTTTCAGAAGTAGTGACTAGTGCCTTTTTAGTGTCATTGAGATACTAAACTGTACAAAACTAGTTTATATTTTTGCATTTTCCATATTCATTTTAATATTATTACATCAAGTTCATTTATTTTAGTACATCAAGTTAAACTAAATGAAAATGATAAATGTTGCAACTTGCTGAAATAAAATAAGTTGAATTTTTTTTTATATATTTTATTTTATTTCAGTTAACATTTATTTTCATTTGTTAATTATAATAACCCTGGTAGTGATCTTTTGTTCCATATTGTGACATATATCCGAATGACGTGGATTATTGAAAGATAATAGAATGTAGTGTGGGGTCTAGATTCGATCCACTGGTTGTTGATTGAATGACGGCTGATGTGAATGCAAACTTGCTGTTGATTGTAAGTAGACTGGAGAATGACGGAGAAGTCCTGTATACTTTATTGTATACTGTGTGTGTGTGTGTGTGTGTATATATAAATATATATATATATATACATAATTTCACTCGAAGACCAAGAAAATTGACGTCAGAAAGTTTAAAAAAAAATTAAGACATATGCATGGATGAATCATTTACAGTAAGAGGATCAGTAGGATGAATTTCTATTTCATGCTGACTTAAAGATGTTATTTGCTAAAAATGGTCCCTGTGCGGCCCTATACGCTCACTATGCAAGTTGCGTAGGGCCCTCCAAATTCCGCAAGACCTCGCCTCCCTCTCATGTCAAAGCGCATGTCAATGTTCGATGACAATATGAGGGGGAACTATCCTTCTGGTCACGAAAAGAGAAAAAAAAAAAAACACCATGAAAGTAAATTGCAGGAACAGCAATCATGTAAACTTGTGTTCTCTCCTACTGAAGTTTGAAGTCAGCAAATAACATTAAAGTTAAGTTAATGTGCATCTCTCTCTGTCTGTCTGTCTTGCTAACCTAGCTGGGCAGTGCATCTCTTGGTCTGTCTGTGTCTTGCCTGCTTGCCATCCACTTCCAGGGCTGTGTTCTGTGACTTTGTGCCTGACAAATGTGAGAGTTAAATACAACTATTTATTATGTTTGATAAACGCCTAAGGGGAACGGTGTTTATAAACTGCAGCTCGTAAAAGATAACCGCGTGTGCACGAAATGAAAAGCGTGCTTTCCAGCAGCAACATCTGGGGACCAGTACAATATACAGGCGTGATGGCACTCCTCATCATAGGTGCACATAATTTTAAAACAAGACAATGTCAAGGTTTAGTTACAACATTTATGTTAATGTTAATGTTCAACTTAAGATTCTATAGAAAATATTCTATTCAGTAAATATTGTTTGTTTTTACCACATTCAGTTCTGTATTGTTCTACTTATTCTTTGACTGACAGATGGAGCAAACCATTTTGTTTAAAGGAGGGAGGATTGTAGTGGGAGCTCTGGGGTGTCAGGTGTGACTTTGTGGCAATGGCAAATGGTTTACTGTACATGGCTCACAGGTCAGGTAGGAGGGCCTCTTATCAGAATTTTGCTTAAGGCCCCAGGGAGGTCAGGACCAGCTCTGCTTTCACTGTAACTCTACTATGCCACATTTATTATGCACCATTTTTATCCTTTTTGGAGCATTAAACAACATATTATGGGTTTCTAAGGACATGAGGGTGAGTAAATGATGACAGAATTTTAAGATTCTATTTAAATACTCACATTTGGGCCTAAGACTCATAATGAAATATACCCAGATCAGCAAGCAAAGCATGCGTCACTGTTTGGCTTGAAATTCAGGAAGGAAATTTAATGAGCATCCTATACAGTATACAGTAGCACCAGGTTTCTGATTACCTGTCGTAAAAATTAAGCTTGTAAATCTTACCAGCTCAGCATCTGGTAATAGGATTGTTGTGCAAGTGTGTGTGGTGGACATATCCAATACATCTCTCTGTCTCTCTCCTAATGCAGTGCAGTACATTCACCAGCCCCCTCTGCTGGTAAAATGATATCATGATTGTTTATATCTAAAGGTAGCTGGTCTTTCCGGGAAAAAAAAAAAAGATTTTATCATGACTCAGCTTAGGTATCCATAGCAACTACAAAAGATCCTCATCCCAGTTTTTTTTTTTTTTTTTAATAGCTATGTTTATATATTTATTTGTGCTTTTTAATCATTTTATTGATAGTGACTGTAAATAAAGAGAGTGTGGGTGAGGAAGTAACATGAATTTAAACCTTTGGTCAAAGGCCACGCTCACAGTCTGTTTCTTTATCTCTAGGTTTCTGATTGTTTTGGGATGTCTGATTCTGTCGATTTTAACAACATTCAAAGAGCACGAGAAAGATTCGGCTCACTGGCTGGTGATTCTGGTGAGTGTGTGTTTTTTGTGCATAGTCAGTCCAGCTTGAGTGTGTGAGATTGAATGGTTGAGAGGAAAATGACAGAATGTTTCTCTAACCTGTAGGAGACATTTACAATCTTTATTTTTGGGGGTGAGTTTGCATTGAGGATATGGGCCGCCGGCTGCTGCTGTCGATATAAGGGCTGGAGAGGACGGCTCAAATTCGCCCGCAAACCACTGTGTGTCCTGGGTGAGTAAAACATACTGACACAAACAAATACTGAAACACACACATATGCACATACACTATCATTTAAAAGTTTGGGGTCAATACTTTTTTTTTTTTTTAATAAATGAATACTTTCATTGAGCAAGGACACATTAAAGGCACAATATGTAAGTTTTTTGGATTAAAATATCCAAAAACCACTTGAACAATGTTATATATTTTGTTTACTTGTGTACTTATATTATCCCAGATGTTTCCAAGAATGTTTAAATTAGGGATGGGCATTTTTGGCAATTTTTCATTTCGATCATCGATAGGTTTCAAAAACGGTTAATCGAGTACTCGGGAGGGCGGGGCGTGTGCGGGGGGCGGGGCATGGCCGTCATGGAGATAATGAAAATATCTGAAGACTGTTAGGAAAATGAATGTTAAAAATAAAAATATGACATGAAAACCTGTCTATGAAAACGTGATTAGAACAGTGTTTAATTATGATGCAGCAATATTTTTAATAAGGAAGCATCTAAAAGGAATAGCCGCCTGAGGTGAGTGACGCCAATAAACTGAAGCCCGTTCTATGACACATCCTATGATATTAATCAGATAACTTAGATACATGATATAGACGTAACATTACAACTTGTATCTGCACAAAAGGATGCAAATGCCAGTGAACTTTAAGTTACGCGCTATAGCGAGAGAGAGAGAGAGAGAGAGAGAGAGCACGACATCGCGCTGAATAACGGGTAAGGACAGAATTTACTGTAGATTTCTATTAAGTTCTCATTATAATGCCATGTTTATGGCAGATCTGTGCTTTATTTTAATCACATTATTAAGTGATTCCATAAATCGCCTGCGCGTTTTCGAAGCCATGCGAATTATGCTATTGAACAAATATGACGGAAAATGCACTGCTGCATTATTATAACATCAGTATTTTTATTTTTATTTTTTAAAGAAACATCTAAAAGCAATATGACCGTCTCAAATAACTCAATATCGGGCATTGCATTTGAGCATGAAACTAAACACTGATATACAGCGCATTCAGCATCTTAATAAATGTTGATATCCCGACCCAACACATCCTATATTAGATTAATCAGATGTAGCTATTACAACTTTCATCTGCAAAAGGTTTGCAAATGCAAACGTGAGCTTGACCGAAAGTGTAACTCCGATTGTGCTTTAAAAAGTGTCACTAATATTTCAGCAATATTTTGGATTCAGTTTGCACTTTCTGATCAACCAAAATGTTATTTTACAGTATGAAAATCACTGATGATTATTGCTAAATTAATTATGAATAGAATTGAAAGGATATTTTCAGCACAAGATAAAAGCTTCGCGCTGCACAGCTCGCATTGAACTGTATTTTCATCATGCGTGACTTCGAGGCCATTCTCTCTCTTCTCACGTCTTTTGACGCATGCTGTGGAAAGCTAAACAATCAGAGCTCAGGGTGCCTCCAAAGTGCTACTATAACCAATCAGGAGAAAAAAGAAAAAATACATTTCGATCATCGTTTACATGATCGATCGTCGCTGTCACGGTCGAGTACTCGAGTACTCGGTCGCTGCTGCACATCCCTAGTTTAAATCCAGAGAAATAAGCAATTTTAACCAGGACACGGACCATGTCGCCTATCAATGACATCATATCTGCGTTATTATTTTGTTTTATTTTGTAGAAACCATGGAAACACCAAAGATGCTTTAATATATTATGTGTTTTATTAGACAGGTGAGCAACTGTCTGCATACATTCATCGACAGAAAAATAATCATTGTTATTTAGCTCAACACAGTAAGTCTTATTGTTTAAACCTTGTTTTCTTGATTTAATTAGTCCTTAATACATTAGCTCATTCATGAATATGATTTCTGCCTGAGTTCCGTTGGATTCTTTTCCACCGGATGTAGATGTGAAGGCGACACCTCCCATGATTCAGCAAAATCAAGGCGTCATCAAGCTACACCTGTTTTATATAAGCGATCTCTAGCGGCGAAAATTATATATTATGCCTTTAAATTGATTGAAAATGATTGTACAGACATTTATAATGTTACAAAAGATTTCTGTTTCAAATATGATAATAAGAAATGTCATCATATTACAATGATTTCTGAAGGATCATGTGACACTGAATACTGGAGTAATGATGCTGAAAATTCAGCTTCACCATCACAGAAATAAATTACATTTTGAAATATATTAAAATAGAAAGCATTTATTTTAAATTGTAATAATATTTGACAGTATTACTGATTTTACTGTATTTTTGATCAAATAAATGCAGCCTTGGTGAGCATAAGAGACTTGTATATCCCCCCCTGTGCACTATGGATACTCTCTATGTTCTCAGATATCTTTGTGCTGATCGCTTCGGTGCCGGTGGTTGCCGTACGTAACCAGGGAAATGTGTTGGCCACGTCGCTGCGCAGTCTGCGCTTCCTGCAGATCCTTCGGATGCTACGAATGGACCGCCGTGGAGGCACCTGGAAACTGCTGGGATCTGCAATATACACACACAGCAAGGTATACGCGCGCTTGATGTGATGTACGCAAACAAGACGTACCCCTTAATCAACATCTAAGAGCATGTCCTGCTTGTTTAAATCATGTCAAGCATGTTCATATAAACCAATGGGGTCGGCAATATACACACAATCCAAAGTACACACACACACACTCATCTCTCGAAACTGCTATGGTCTGCGATACACACACAAAGTATATACGTAAGCACAAACAATCACATATCAGTGTCTGGTGAAGTTTGATCTCAGTACCACAGACAGTACAACTGTGTGTGTTTCCTGGCTGGTGTGTGTGGTCAGGAGCTGATCACAGCGTGGTACATCGGCTTCCTGTCATTGATCCTGGCTTCCTTCCTGGTGTACCTGGTTGAGAAGGATGACGTCACCGCGGAGCTAATAGACACTGATGGCGCCTCCCCAACACCAGCCCCACAGGACTTTGACACCTATGCAGATGCCCTCTGGTGGGGACTGGTGAGAATTACACACGACACTCACATGCATTCATAACTTTCTTTGAATTGAATTCAGAATGCCTCTCAAATTAATTTCAATTTCTGGTAACAAACAGAATGCAGAATATGAATTGTAACAGGGCTTGACACTTACTTTTTTTTCCACATGTGCTCCTAATTTAAAAAATTTAGAAGCGCATAAATAAATTGAGGGGAACAATGAAAATTTATCAAATAATTTGTTTTTCCTCAATAAAGGGTTACAAGGAGACATTTACACACAAAATGATTTAAAGGATTAGTTCACTTTAAAATGAAAATTACCCCAAGATTTACTCACCCTCAAGCCATCCTAGATGTATATGACTTTCTTCTTTCTGATGAACACAATCGGAGATATATTAATAAATATCCTGACGCATCCAAGCTTTATAATGGCAGTGAACGGGACCAATGAGTATGAAGCTAAAGAAAGTGCATCCATCCATTATAAACGTACTCCACACGGCTCCAGGGGGTTAATAAAGGCCTTCTGAAGCAAAACAATGCGTTTGTGTAAGAAAAATATCCATATTTAACAAGTTATAAAGTAAAATATCTAGCTTCCGCCAGATCGCCTTCCGTATTCAACTTATGAAGAAAGTGTCTCAGTTTTCAGTGATGGTCACATGACCAGTGCAATTCCACAAACCTGGAAGACCTTCTGAATATACAGTTGTGGTCAGAATTATTGGCACCATTGGTAAATATGATCAAAGATGACTATAAAAATAAATCTGCATTGTTTATCCTTTTGATCTTTAATTCATAAAATTAGCAAAAATCTAACCTTTCATTCAAGGAAAAGAATTGAAAGTGGGGGGAAAATCACATTATGAAATAAATGTTTTTCTCCAAAACACGTTGGCCACAATTATTGGCACCCCTAGAATTTTTTATGAATAAAATATCTCTGAAGTATATTCCCATTCATATTTACATTTTTTAGCACACCAAGGTGATCATGAACATGAAATTGTCCAGCCATGACTTCCTGTTCAACAGGAATATAAACATGAGGAAACACAAAGGCCAAATTCCCTTAATCATTCATCACAATGAGTAAAACCAAAGAATATAGTTCTGATGTGCAGCAAAAGATTGTTGAGCTTCACAAAATAGAAAGTGGCCGTAAAAAAATAGCTAAAGCATTGAAAATTCCCATTTCCACTATCAGGGCAATAATTAAGAAGCTCCAATCAACTAAAGATGTTACAAATCTGCCTGGAAGAGGACGTGTGTCTAAATCGTTCTAATGCGCGGTGAGGAGGAAAGTTTGAGTGGCCAAAGACTCTCCAAGGATCACAGCTGGAGAATTGCAGAGATTAGTTGAGTCTTGAGTCTCAGAAAGCCTAAAAAAAATTATCAAACAGCACCTACATCTCCACAAGTTGTTCAGGAGGGTTTCAAGAAAAATCCTCTGCTCTCATCCAGAAACAATTTCCAGCATATTCAGCTGTCAGACAAGACTGGAACTTCAAACGGGACCGGCTTCTATGGTCAGATGAATCTAAAAAAAGAGCTTTTTGGCAGCAAACTCACCAGATGGATTTGGTGCACACATGGATAAAAAGTACCCCATGTCCACGGTTAAATATACTGCTGGATCTTTAATGTTGTGGGCCTATTTTTCTGCTGGAGGTCCTGGACATCTTGTTCAGATACATGGTATCATGGATTCTATCAAATACCAACAGATAAAAAATCAAAACCTAACCGCTTCTGCTAGAAATCCAATAATGGGCCGTGATTGGATCTTCCATCAGGACAATGATCCAAAACAAACATCAAAACCAACACAAAAATGTGTCACTGAGCACAAAATGAAGCTTTCGCCATGGCCATCCCAGTCCCCTGACCTGAACCCTAAAGGACATGATTTGAGTGAACTGAAGAGAAGAAGCACCAACATGGAGCTGGGAATCTGAAGGATCTGTAGAGATTCTGCATGAAGGAACGGTCTCTGATCTCTTGTCAGGTGTTCTCCAAACTCATCAGGCATTATAGGTGAAGACTCAGAGCTGTTATCTTGGCAAAAGGAGGTTGCAAAAAGTATTGAATAAAAGGGTGCCAATAATTGTGGCCAACGTGTTTTGGAGAAAAACATTTATTTCATAATGTGATTTTCCCCCCACTTTCAATTCTTTTCCTTGAATGAAAGGTTAGATTTTTGCTAATTTTAGGAATTAAAGATCAAAAGGATAAACAATGCAGATTTATTTTTACAGTCATCTTTGATAATATTTATCAAGGGTGCCAATAATTCTGACCACAACTGTATATAAGCAGTAGGCTTTTTTTTTAGGAAGGAAAATGTAAAATAAAAAATAGAAATGTAATCAATAGAAAAGTAACTGTAGTCTGATTACGAGTATTTAAAATGTAATATAATCTAATTACAAGTACTTAATTTTTGGAAGCTGATCATGTAATCTAAATTACATAATCAGTTACTACCCAGCACTGCTCCTAAATAAGTTTACAGTTCGCACACATCTATTTTTAGTCGCGAATGCGAATGAAATGCTCACACTGCCGTGCCCTGTGTAAGGAAGTAATATTAAAATGAACTGAAATCCAAAGAAATTCATATAACGCAACTCTAAAAGTCAACTTTAAAAGTCATACAATGCCAATGATGGCCACTTTAAAGTTTGTACGAAACCTGCATGACTTCTCGGTTGAATGTATGAAAAAGAACAGCTCCACAAATATGCAAAAATATAATTTGTATAAAAAAACATGCTCACTCTTGACATTTTTATGCACCTATTCTGTGATTTGAACTGCTATGGTAAACATGTGTAAAAGCTTTCCTCCATATTGAGAAGCGAAAGTCGATTTAATAGGAACAAGGTCAAAAGCGATTTTTTAAATGTAAGGCAATACCTTTTACAGCATCTCCATTAACACCACCATTCGTGAGGATTTTACATCAGTTCCATTAGTATTACTGATTGTGATGGTTTTATAGCAGCTCTTTTCCTGACGTTAACAGCAGCTCCATTAATACTACCTTTTTAATGGTTTTATAACTCAAGTACTTTGATAGCCTCTTAGTCGTTCTAGCCTTAATCACACTTGATGACATATGATTTCACTCCTGTGTCAGATCACCTTGACAACCATTGGATATGGTGACAAGACCCCAAAGACGTGGGCAGGGCGTCTTTTGGCCGGGACCTTCGCTCTTATTGGTGTGTCGTTCTTTGCTCTTCCAGCCGTGAGTACAGCTCAACATTTACACTATTACAATATAACTGTTAAGGTGCATCTCATCTTGAAATTTCACGTGCAATAGCGTAGAGATGTATGAAGCGCTGCTCACACAGAAGTCACTTTTAAACCAAGCAGCTTTCTGTTGGTCATGTGACCAACTTCAACATGAGCGAAATCCGCATGGGAAACTTCTCACCCTCAACACAACACATTAGACTATAATACTTTTCTGATTCCGATTCCTCTTAACGATCCCAGTTCCTTAACGATTCCTTTCATTTTGAGAGTAATTCAACTTGAAACAATTTCACGGGTTCACATTTACATATAATTAAATAGAGTAAAGTTCTGATTATTTGGCATGGTGTTCGCATGGGCTCTGAGCTCTGAATTTTGGCCCAAACCCAAAGTACTCCCCCCGGTTGTGGTAAGAATAGATAGAACTAGAAGTGAGGAGATGGGGTGGAGGAGGGATGCTGATAAACTGTCAAAAGAAAAGAGGTAAGTCTGCTGTATATATACCTCTTGTCATTGGTTGAGTTGATTAACTGAATGCTCTCCACTTGTGCTAATTAGGTTAATTATCTGAACCTGCTCCTCCCGAACTTTGTTAATAAAACATCATTTTTGGAAAATGTGTGTTTAATTATGGCATAAATGTAATCTATGAATTGGCCTATATACAACAATACTAAACGAACAAAAAATGTGGTTATATTTCATTTATTCTTTCATTTTATAAAAAAAATTACTGACAAAACTCATTACACTGTGTCCTAACAAAACACGAAGCGATAAGATTCCAGCGACAAGCAATTTGTCTGTCCACACTAGATGTGACGCGACTACGAGATGCAACAAAATCAATCAAAAATAACAGCCAATCAGAAGAGCATGTGGGTGGGTTCTCTCTGCAAGCATGAATGGAAATAGATAAGAAAACAAAATGAATAAGTAATTCATAAATATTACACCATTTTAACATTATTAAAATACATACTGAGTTACTGAAACAATCTTTGCCATAGAATACACTTGTTTGTTCACACTGAGTTGACAGTTTGAGCATTCTTGTTTCATTTTGTTTATTTTTAAGATCTGAGGTAAATTGTCCATTGTTGCTTTCAGTACAGCTATAAATGGCCCACAAAATGATATTCAAACTCACATTAGATGCTTTTAAAATTAAATAAAGCATGTAAACAGTACCTGAGATTATCATTGTCATACTTTGTTGTTGTTTCAGCCGTTATGTCACAGAAAAATAGAAACTTCGCGTATCGCCGTCTCGGCTGGAGTACAAAAACACTGATTAACATGGAAAAGATACATTTTATCGCGTGTTGCAGCATCTTGCCGCATCTGGCTAGGACATGGTATTGTGTATCTTTCACTATGCATTGCCATGTGAACAACCAATCAGTAACTGATTGGTAACACACAAGAAATGCAAGCTAAAATTGTAAGTTGTAAGCTGTATGTGTTTGATTCACTAAAAAGAACCGACTCATAAGAGTCATTTGTTTTGGAATCAAATGGACTACACTGCTCTCACTGTATGTTTTGCGCTGTAGGAAGCCAACATCATTCGGTTTGTGTTTTTTAAAACACTGAAACAGTTTCTTGGTTCAGTATGATAGTATATCTGGTTATGTTTGTAGGGTATTCTTGGTTCTGGACTGGCTCTGAAAGTTCAGGAACAGCACAGGCAGAAACACTTTGAGAAACGCAGACATCCTGCAGCTTCACTAATACAGGTAAGCAGAAACATGCCAACCACCCTTGACTATAAACTTACATCAGCAGTAAATTTACAGCTTTTAAGCTTATTTCTCAGCACATTTGCTTGACGTTCAATATTCAATATTGGTTTCAGGCTGCATGGAGATACTACTCCACCAACCCCGTCAGAGACGATCTTATCGCCACATGGAGGTTCTATGAGACTGTGATCTCTCTGCCATGCTTCAGGTATCATACACATACAAAATATGGCTCACAAAAAAAAAAAAATTAATTTGAATCTCTCAGTATTTATGTATTATTTTAGTTTGATTACCATTATGTTTGTCATCATCATGGTTTCATTTTATGCCTGGGTTTTTATGATTTCAGTGATAGTCATTTTCACTTATGTTATTCTCATGATTTCTGTGCATCTCTTGTATGTTCATTTATTTCGTTTTGCATTCATATGTGTGTTTGTCTGCATGCAGAGACAGCATCATCTAGAGGTCTACTAGAGGTTACAGTGAGGTACTCACACTTGTGTGTGGACAATTTACTATTCCATCATAATGAAAAAAACGCTTTCCTGAACAGCAGATGTGATAAAAAATTTTTTTACTGGTAATAAATAAGCCCTATTTGAGCACATTAAAATCTTCTCATAATGTGAAATTAAATTTCAGTAAAAAAAATTCTAAATCAGTGAAATCTGGTGCTTGTTTGATAGTTAACATTGTCTCAAATCATTCACTAGCGACTATCCTGAGCCAGACAGGGACAAATATATGTCCATTTCACTCTTTTAAGAGGATGCTAGTAAAATATCTACATTAATTAATTAAAATATTTGTAATTTATGTGTTGCTTGCAAAACAATTCTGTCAGAATACACACAAAAAAAGTTTTCAGACAGAATATTTTTAAATGGCCATCACTGGGGAAAGATGCTTTTTGCAGCCAGATGTTGTAGTTACGATATCTACCAGAAGGGGCTAACAGGGTCATGATAAGCATACAAACCTTGATCCCTGGACAGGCAACACTGGCTCAAATACTGGCACGGGTTTGGTGGCAGGAATGAGGGTTATTATTGTTAACTATTAAAACTATTAAAACTAACTAAAACTATTAAAAACATTTTTATTAATTGAAGTAAAGCTGGAATAAAATATAAATGTTAGATGAAAAACTTGGGTATAACTGGAAATAATGAAAAATTAAAACTGAATTAAAACTGATATAAAAATAAATTAAACCTAAATAGTTATATTAAAAAAAAAAACTAATAAAATGACAAAAACACATAACAGAATTACTAAAAATTAAACAAAATTTTAAATGAAAAAAGGAAAATATTGAAGTAAAAGTTGAAAAAAATATTAATAAAAAATATAATAGTATAAACATAATACTAAAATAACACTGGTAAGACTATCAGTTTGTCCGTCCAACGGAAGTCATTATTTTTATACAATTACTAGTGATGCTCTGAAATTAATTTTTACCTGAAACAGAAATTAAAGTTTTAGCCAAAAACCAAAACCAAAAATAAAGTTTAGTAATTAGTTAATTCATGAAATGTATTTAATAATAAACACTCAAATAAATACATTTAAATTGCACATAAGGCAGTTTTTTAATAACAGATTTATGTGTCTGCTCCAATTTGTTATTATATAAACATTTAAATGTGGCTGTAATATATATATAAAAAACTTGTTTTCATGACAGATTTATTCAAACATACATTAAACAGATTAAGTAAAAATATAAATATATGTAATACATTGAATGGCTTTCCTGAGGTAAATGTAACATTAAGTGACATATTGTTTACAAGCTGTTTTATTGACGTCTTCCCCCGGTTGAAACACTGATTGAGCGAATACATGAGACATGATCCATTTCAGTAAGTTGTACCATTTCTTTCAACATACCTTCTGATGTTCATTCATGTTTATTTTGTGCTATAATGAGTAGTAAAAAAGAAAAGGTGATTGAGCTGAACTGAGGCGGATACAGCGATCTGTCAAGCTACATTAAAGAAACAATTATTGTTTGAATTTCATGATAAAGTTGACAGAATTTGAAAGCTGATACTTTCTTTCATATTAAGAACTCAGCTCATTGTGATTATTGGATGTGCTACAAATAATGTTTCGTGAAGTTTTGTTCAAGCATCAACAGAAAACAGCATAGACTAAAAGATCGTTCTTGAGATTTAAAGGGATAGTTCACACAAAAATGAAAATTCTGTCATCATTTACTCACCCTCAAGTTGTTCCAAACCTTTATGAGTTTGTTTCTTCTGTTGAACACAAATGAAGATATTTTAAAGAATGTTGGTAATCAGACAGGTTTCGGCACCCATTGACTACCATAGTAAAAAAAAATTCTATGGAAGTCAACTGTCTGGTTACCAAATATTCTTTAAAAAATATCTTCTTTTGTGTTCAACAGAAGAAACAAACTCATACAGGTTTGGAACAACTTGAGGGTGAGTAAGTTTGAGTAAAATTTTAATTTTTTGGGTGAACTATAAAAATCTTTTTTGGTATCAATTCAAATAAAGTAATTGACTTGGAAATCGACTCCAACCAAAATAGTTTTTGGTTGCCAAAATTTCGGTGCATCACTAGTAATTACTTTTACAATTCCATTCGTTGATGCTAAAATTACACACTTCATCTTTAAAAAATAAATAAATTTAAACTTAATTTAGCATTATTCAAACTGCTCCCTTATTGACACTTGCCATTGTGATTTAATTTTAGTAACTTATAACTAGCAACAAACCAAATTAGATTTTGCACTATTGCATGTTATTTTTTATTTTGTATGTTATTTTTATAACATTAAAATAATTTCATAATTATTCACAAATATTACCACAGTTATATATAACAGTTTCATATATATATATATATATATATATATATATATATATACAGTATATGGTGAATATTAAATGGACTATAGCAGTCATTTGGTTTAGTTGTGAAAGAAGAGTTTTGTTGCTGTTGTCATAAGAGTTATCTGGTTAAACTAAATGTTTGTGTTGTTCCCGTCATCTGCAGGAAGGACCCTCTTGAGGTTATGGCTAGGTAAGTCTCTCTCTCAATCTTTCTCATTCCCTTTGTCTCTCGCTCACTGTCTTAAAGATTTACAGCATCTCTGTGAAGTGTGAGATTAATGAATCTGTGAAATGTGTTTCCTTAAATAACTCCTAATAACCACCACCTCCATTAATTCAGTGCCAAAGGCGTAATGACCAGCAGTGCGTTTCTGTGTGTGTGTGAGATTGTGAGAGCTCGTTTCTTAGTTTGGGGACATGTGGACAGTAGTTCTATATGTGATATTACAGAGTCCATTAGAAAAGAGTGAATTATGGATCACTGATAGATGATGGTGTCAAAGCAGAGCGAGGGAGAGCGACTATGAGTGTGTGTGGGAGAATTTAATGGACGGCTGGATGTGTGACGTCCGTGTCACTGTAAGGAAAATGATGGGAAGTGTTATTAGCGGTCTAAGCATGACGAGCCGTGACAAAGATGGACTGTGTATATAATAATCATGAGTATCAGTTGTCCTTGACCTGGACACTGGCCTGACAGTCCGTTTATTAAAAGACGGAAGATTTACAGATAGAAACACAGGGAGAGTTGGATTGAGTGCTGTGCTTGTTTGTGTCACCTGTCCCGAGGCCTGTAATCCATGTTCAGTCCAGATCAGAGATCAGATTACATTAATACTGCTAATACACAAGTGCAAAACACACACCTTCGCAAACATCCACATACACAAGTTGGCTGGGAAACTTGTAGCCTGACATTATCACTGCCAATGACCTACCAAACAAGTCCAAATGGAGAAACCAGACCACCCACACATCTGCTTTGCTACCTTGGTAAGGACTTCTATTATTACTGAGCTAAAGATATTTTATCTACCCAAGGTTGTGAATCAAGAACTGTTTTTTCTTCAGAACTGGTTTCTCCTTTTCTTGATGTTTGGTTTGGTAACTGTTCTTGAATGTCTTAATACAATACAAAGACAATAAACAGACAGCACATCTTTCTATTGCATTGTCGACAGTGCAGAGTAGTCCAATTTGGGAACAAACAACTCTTATGAACTGATTCTTTTCAGTGAATCAGTCAAAATGATTCACAAATCAGACTGAAATCAGCATAATTATTGAGTGGTTGTTTATATGACAACATGTAGTTAAAATATGCACATTCTAAACAGTTTTGTTGTAATAAAAGGTACTTCTGTATAAAAAAGAGAGCCCCTAAAGAAACACGGTGATGGGGAAAAAATGAGATGGCAGGAAAAATTATATTTCAGAGCTTTTGTGTTCATTCACAAAACTTGCGTTCTCTAGCAAAAGTATTGTGTTGCTCCGAAAAACTTTGCATTTGCTCACCAAAGGTTTAAGTCGTCTCACTAAGGTATTACGTTCCCCCGAAAAACTTCAGCACTGTCTCGCAAACCCACTCAATACATAATATTTCCATAATAAAAAACTTTAAGAGAGAACAAAGTTTTGCAAAAGTTTTGAGAGAAAGAAGGTTTTGCGGATGAACGCAAAATTTATTGGGGGATGCGTAAAAGTTTTGTGAGAAAATGCAAAATCATTGAAATATAATTTTTTCTCCCATCTTATTTTTTTCCATCACAATGTCCCTTTAGGAGCTCTGTACCAAAGTATTGTATTGTTTAGTTAAAACTAATTATTGACTGGGAGCACTGCTTTTTGAAAGCATTCAGTACAAGAATTGATAGATTTGTTAAAGGGTTAGTTCACCCCAAAATGAAAATTCTGCCATTAATTACTCACCCTCATGTTGTTCCACACCCATAAGACCTTCGTTCATCTTCGGAAAACAAATTAAGATATTTTTGATAAAATCTGATGGCTCACTGAGGCCTCCATTGCCAGCAAGATAACTCCAACTTTATTTATAGAGTACATAATAAAACAACATAGTTGACCACAGTGCTGTACAATAAAATAAAAAAAGAGAAAATTACAAAAATTAAAAACCACGACAAATTAACACTTTCAAATGCCCAGAAAGCTACTAAAGACATATTTAAATCAGTTCATGTGACTACAGTGGTTCAACCTTAATGTTATGAAGCGACGAGAATACTTTTTGTGCGCCAAAAAAACAAAATAACAACTTTATTCAACAATATCTAGTGATGGGCGATTTCAAAACACTGCTTCATGAAGCTTTGAAGCTTTACGAATCTTTTGTTTTGAATCAGTGGTTCGGATCGTGTATCAAACTGCCAAAGTCACGCCCCCCAGTGGTGAACCATTGAAATTTCGAAACACTTATGACGTAACGAAGCCTCGTTTACTGAAATCACGTGAATTTGGCAGTTTGATACACGCTCCGAACCACTGATTCGAAACAAAAGATTCGTAAAGCTTCGAAGCTTCATGAAGCAGTGTTTTGAAATCGCCCATCACTAGATGTTGTTGAATAAAGTTGTTATTTTGTTTTTTTGGCGCACAAAAAGTATTCTCGTCTCTTCATAACATTAAGGTTGAACCACTGTAGTCACATGAAATATGTCTTTAGTAGCTTTCTGGGCATCTGAAAGTGTTAATTATCTTGTTGGCAATGGAGACCTCACTGAGCCATCGGATTTTATCAAAAATATCTTAATTTGTGTTCCGAAGATGAATGAAGGTCTTACGGGTGTGGAACGACATGAGGGTGAGTAATTAATGACAGAATTTTCATTTTTGGGTGAACTAACCCTTTAAGTGGAATCAGAATTTCTTATGATTCCCTTCTTTATATATCTGTTAAACTGAACCTTCACACAAACCTTTCTGCGGTTTTGCATTTTCATTAAAAGTTTATCTAGTGTGTAGATAATTTCAGATCTTAACATCCTTTAGCAGACATTTTGTCCCTGCAATGTAAGCAAAACCTGACCCACTGGTACAAATACTCACACACACACTCACAAAGGCAAATAGCTGGGAAACCTGCAGCCTGACATTATCAATGACCTACTAAAACAAGTCCAAAATGGAGCAACTGGATCGTACACACACTGTTAAGTAGCTCATGATATTTTGCTCCATTCATTTGTTCACGTGAAATCTATGCGTTGATTCTCATCCTGTCTGTTCTCAAGTTTTCACTGCTTTCCTGTATGTCCGATAAGCTCCTGTCTACAACAACACACACACATACTGTAAACACACAGAGTCATTTTTCAATCATTAAAACCCTCTTAGACAGTTTGGATCGACTGTAGCCAGATTGTGTTTTGTGTGTGTGGGAAAGTGTTGTATCAGTAACTGGTTGGTAATCAGCTGTAATTGTGGAGCATTTCAAGATGTTTCAGTCCCTCTCACCACTTCAATCTTCTTCTTTTCACTGTACTCAAGAGATGCTGTGTGTGCCGCAGTGCATAGTCTGTATGTGTGTGTGTTTGTGTGTCCATCCTTGGGGACCCTTCACAGTAGAATGCCCTGCGTTGTTTCTTAGGAAGGGTTTAGTTTCTCCTGCAGGAAGAGTTTGTGTATGTGTGTGTGTGTGGTTCAGGTGTACCCTACGTCCCCACAAAGATGGCAATATTCAAAATCCTTTTGGTCCATTTGATCCATTTTTGGTCCCTATGTGGAAAACAGCTTATAAATCATATTAAGTAAATTGATACATTTTAGGATTCTTTTATGAATAGAATGTTCAAAAGAACAGTATTTATTTAAAATAGAAATCTTTTGTCAAATTATAAATATCTTTATTGTTAATTTAATGCAGCCTTGCAAAATAAAAGTACTTATTTCTTTTAAAAAATGATGTGAAACTTGTGAATGGTAGTGTATCCATATGTGGATATATTGTATCTTAAGTTTTTAGAAATATTTTTACCTTAAAAATTGTAAGTCAATTGAAATATTTTTTTTATTTTGTACGACACTATCATCCATTCCTCTCCCACTTCAAACAGAGACGGTTTTGTCTTTTGAGAACATTCAATAAGAATTACAAAATAATAAAGAATAATCAAAAAACGTGTTCAGAGCTCTGAGATTCAACTCATCTGTTATTCTGTCTCTTTACCAGTCAGAAATTGAGTTTGTTGGAACGCGTGCGGCTGTCTACTCCGAGACCATCGACGGTAAGGGCCCGTGTGATGATGCCTGCTGCGAATCCTGAAAGTGTGTCGGGGAACTGTGGCCCGGCGGAGGCGATTGAGGAGAGTCCTTCAAAAGAGGGCAAACCAGCAGGGTTCAGTAACAGAGAGAGATTCAGAACTGCTTTCAGAATGAAGGCCTACGCCCTGAGACAGAGCTCAGAGGGTATGACATACACAAAAACCACATGTTCCTGCATTCAAGTACTCAAGATGCATTTTTAAAAGCTGAACTTCTTTAAAGCAGTGGTTCCCAACCTGAGGTCAGCGCCCCCTTAGGGGGGCACCAGAGTTCACAGGGGGCCTTATATGCTTTGAGGTCAAATGGATATGAAAAACCTTTTCATAGGTAGTTTCTAGGAATGCTCTAAATCAGGGGTGGGGAACGTTGATCCTGGAGTGCCATTGTCCTGCAGAGTTTAGCTCCAACCCTAATTAAACACACCTGAAGCTAATCAAGGTCTTCAGGATTACTAAAGTTACAGGCAGGTGAGTGTTTTTTTCAGGGTTGGATCAACGTTCCCCACCCCTGCTCTAAATGGTAGGCCACTGATCGGAACCAGTTGATAATTACTTCCTTTGATTCTATATGTGGTCTCTCAGCTTGCCAATCACAAAAACCGATCACATTTTTGCATCACAAAAGATGCGAGCTTGGGGGGGGGGAAACAGTACCAATGGACATGTAAACACACACAAATGTACAGCTAATATGCATACACAATATACATAATCATAAATATGTACACTATAATAATAGATACACTCCCTTAAATACATAGAGTAAGTACAGTAGAAACTCACACTGCAATTAATCTGACTTCATTTTGGTGTTTCATTGTAGATACAGGTGGTCTTCCTGACCCCACCCCTGAGGAGAAGGGCTTCCCACCTGACATACTGTTGGAGGAGATGATTCCAACTCTCAAATTAGTGATAAGAGCACTGCGGTACACAAATATCACATTTTTCTAAAACAAAACTCATTGTTTTCACAAAAATTGTTTTCAACATTGATAAGTTGTTTTTTTTTCTTGAGCACCAAATCAGCATATTAGAATGATTTCTGAAGGATCATGTGACACTGAAGACTGGAGTAATGATGCTGGAAATTCAGCTTTGAATTTCAGAACTTATTCAGAACTTTCAACTACTCTTGCTAAAGTCAAGGTTTTAGGATTTTACTTTTTTTCTCATTTGAACTGGGGAATCATTTGTGTTTGTGTGTGTGTTGAAGGATCATAATGTTCCTGTTGAGTAAAAAGCGTTTTAAGGAGACTCTGAGGCCGTATGATGTAAAGGACGTGATTGAGCAGTATTCTGCAGGACATCTGGACATGCTTACCAGAATCAAATATCTACAGACACGGTAACACACACACACACACACATTAAAACATACTCATATTTTTAAAGAAATGTTATATAAAACATTTACATTACTTTATGATGATAAAATTGTTGTTTTTTTATTTCAAATTGTTCACTTGTGTCATTTAAACTGAAATTATTATTTTTATTTTTTGTGTTAAAAAAAAAAAAACTTTTTCTTTTTGTTTAATCTTCAGAATAGATCTGATTCTGACACCTGGACCACCTCTTACTCCAAAACACAAGAAACCCCTGAAAGCACCATTCCCGTACCCCTCTCAGCAGTCACCTAGGTAAAAACACACCTGAAAACATCCTTCAAGGAATATTTCATGTATCTTTTTATGTTTTCCTCGTCGGTGTATAGTTAGCAGCCAGCACCAGCATTTTTGATCATTTTCACAAAACTTTCATGGTCCCCAGAATATTTTGTTTTATGAATATCTGAACATGCCATATATTGAAAGAACAGAGCCACTGCTTTTAAACAACAACAACAAAAAACATTTTATTCTAGCTTCATGCATTCTTTTTTACCAACACTTAAATGTGGGTAAGTTTCATTAAAAACATTTTGAACAAAAAGCTGAGAAAATCACGTTTTTGTCAGGATTGACTACATTAGGATTGGATTCAGAATGCTGATCAAAACATAGATTGAGTAGATCGCTTCCATCAACACCTCCTCTCTTTTTGTGGACTCTTTGTGGGTTTGACATTTCATACAGTAACGTTGGGCAGATTTGATTTATATGCTGTTTAATGTTTGATGATCGCGGTAGCTTACATGTGCGTAAGCAATGCTTCCGTCACTTGTTTCATTAGGGTTCTCACTGCAGAATTAATGGGTGGAGCTTGACATCCAGCTCCACCTTGCTGGACATAATGGGTGGAGCTAGATGGTCCAACCACCCCCTTATCCTACCCATAACCCTATTACTAAATACAACTCCACCCATTAGGTCCACAGAGATGGAGCTGGACATTACTTGCCTTTGCAGTGAGCACCGCTTGCTTGTTCCTGCTTCTTCACCTGTGTTTTGATCTGGAGATTCTGCACTCCTTCAGTAGATGCGTAATAGCGCCCCCTACCATAAAAAAATGAAAACATGGATTGCCGGAAAATAAGAGTTAAATGATATTAATATTAATTTTAAAACTCTCTCTCTCTCTCTGAGATTCATGGTATTTAAAGATTCATGAACTCCAGTCATGTAAATCTTCCAGCCACATGTTGTTAAACGTGCCATAAATCCATGTTATGCATTATGGCCTATATTGATGCTGAATTTCTGAAGTCAAGAACTCTGCCAATAGAATTTATTTATTTTTATTTATTCAAATTAAGTAGATATAACCACTCTCATTTGAACTCTTTCACTCAGATTTACTTTCCCTCTCTGTCTTTCTCTCTCAGACATGAGTCATATCTTGCCAAAGCAAGCCTGCCAGATCCTGAAGACCAAAGCATGATGGGAAGATTTGTGCGAGTTGAGAGACAGGTACTCATGCACTCTGAGAGCTCGTTGTGTGGCTTAATTAATTGTTTGGCTAAACTTTGTCGCATCACCCTCACAGGTGGAAGACATGGAAAAGAAACTGGATTTCCTGGTGGATATGCATATGCAACATGACTTCACGGGCCCCGGCCACATGACCATGGAGCGCTGCGACCCCACGTTGACCGTCAGCGTCGCAGGCGACCGCGTGTACTGCAGCTACGGCCCGCCGTTGCACAATACACCGTATTACACGCACTCCAACATGCACCCACCGAGACCAACCGTCCTGCCCATCAGCCCACTGCCAAGCCACTCCCCGTCCTCCAACGTCAGCCAATCGGGAGGCCACAGGGTGGGCACGCCGCTGTCGCTGTTGTCGGTCACCCACGAGGAGCTGGAACGTTCACCCAGCGGATTCAGCATCTCCGCAGAGAGAGAGGAGGTCACGGGCAAGGCCTCGGGGTTTACGACGGGGTCGAGCTGGGGCCGCGATCGCCGATATTTAGCGGAGGGCGAGACGGATACGGACACTGATCCCTTTACCCCCAGCGGACCTGTTCCACTCTCATCCACCGGAGACGGGTTCCACTCCGATGGAGCATGGGGAACACCACCCTAAAGACACACACACACACTCACTCTTTATAAAGACTACAGACTTTGTACAGCACAAAATGACACATAAAGACACAGACATAATACTCGTCATATCTAAATATGTATCCACTTCACGCTTTACCCCTGCAAAGTAGGGCTGCACGATATATTGAAATAAAATTGATATCGCAATATGGCTTAGTGTGATTGTCAAATCACACACACTGCGATTTAATTAAACAAATAAATGTGCTACCGGCTCTGGAGTGGCACTGCTCATCCACACGCGTGCAGCCCATGATACAGTGCTTCAAGGGACCACGAGCTGCCTGTGTGCAAATTGCAGAGATTCACTCTGAAACTGGTAGTGCATCTGTTTGCCAGCAGCCCATCAAAAATAAAAACTTGATGGTTTACATTTAAAAATAAAGAAATCAAGACATAAATATTAGTATTGTAATTTTAGTGACAAAAAAAAAAAAGTCGCCATAATATCAAAATTGACAAATCTTATTTTTTTTATGGACTATTGCAGTACTTGTTATAAATTATTTATCTGTGCACATCATTATTTTTCATGTGACTCAATCTTTAGTCAAAATAGTTCCCCTCCCTTTTGCAGCAGCATCTCTTCTCTGATGATGTGTTTACTGGCCTGAGAGTGGGACAACCTGTCACTCACATGACATCACAGCAATAGCAAACCACAACCATCCAATTCCTGATGGACAAAAACAAGTCCCGCCCTACATTTATTCTTGTTTGAGAAGCTGTTTCACTGGGATATACATCACAATAGGGAAGAAAAGTCTATCGCATTTTCCGTTTTATGCCGACTTTAATTTTACAGTTACAAAAAAAAAAATTTTTATTAAATAGTCTATTTCTTCTTTTACAGTACAGTTACAATTTTAAAATAGATTTCTTTTTAGTTTAATATATTAATCACAACAAAAATCACTATTATTATTATTTTATACTGAATTATACTGGTCAAAACAGTGAGATATTTTTTTTTAACCTCACTTACTGAAAGCGGTTTGTGTTAGTTCTTGTATAGAGTAAACCAAAGTGTGAACACCCAAAGTTTAAAAAATGGATGGTTCGCAAAAAGAAAAGAAAAAGTAAAAGTCAAAAAGAAAAAGTCAAAAAAAAAAAAAAAGTCTTCAGGAGTAAAAAATCATTTTCCAGCTTTTTAAACCTTTATTTTGCACTCCGAAACAAAATCACCCCACTTATTCTAGAATTATTAATTATTTTCAAATATGGGTGTTAAAGTCATTTGGTGAACATTCCTGTATTTCTTCAACATATAGCAGAAAAAGTACATTTCGCAATGTCAGTTTTTTTTTCCAATATCGTGCAGCCCTACTGCAAAGCAAAGAGCACTGCATGGAATGCATGCGTTTTATCTCTAGTGGTAGACACTGCACTTGGCAGATTGAGACTGTGTGGTTGTATTTGACTGGGAACTTTAAGGGAGGAGAACACAACAGATGCTATGCCATTTTTGTAAACATTTATTTTTCTATTTACACATCTTTTCATATGCATGGACTGCATGATTCATCCACGGAGCAGCTAAATGTATCGACGTCTCCTCCGGTTTGCACTTGCTTTCATTTTGAATACTTCGGTTTGAGGAGAGATTGCGCAAGCTTCTTTCTCTGCACATCTTGAGCTTGTTTTTAGTTCTCTTTGCAGATTGTACAAACCTTTTTACTCTGGTCAGCATGAACTGCACTCTGGGATATTGCATATTTTCCGCAGAATGAACGTTGCCACTAGCTGTTTAAGGACCAAAAGCAGAGCCTCAGTTAGGAATTCCTCAAGTGTCTGGCCTTAATCCAACCAATGAGCACATCCCATCTGTGAGCGGCGCATAAAACTGCCAGCTCAAAGAATTTTCGACACTGTACCACAGGACCAACGTTCCCATGGTAACCACAGCTTTCTTATGGTAAAGCTACATCCATCACACAAATCATTCCAGGGAAAGGTAGGGCTTGTAGTCGCTCAGTTGACTGTGGGAACTTAGCAAACTTTACCCTTAGATAGCAGAATTATTTTTTAACACTGATCAGCTTATCTATCAAATTACAGTAATTAAAGGTAGGGTAGGCAATTTTTTTCATAAACAACTTTTTGTTATTCTTCAGATCCTGATAGCAATCAATAATAGAAGTGGTCTACATATTTAAAAAAATGTACAAATGTCATCTGTGGAAGTCTCAAAGGACCAAAAAATTTGTAAAAATTTGAGTTGTAGACAGACAGTCGCTGAGCGCCACAAACAAACAGCAGCCACCCTTTACAGTTCCTCCTGAACCAAAACAACGAGCTTATGCTGCTTTCACGCCATGTCATAACCGTAATTTAGAGATGGCAACCTGTGACGTTTTACTCGGAGCTGTTCACGTCCTCAGACTTGGATTTATGTATTTCTATGTCGACACTATTAATGCAGTTTACGTTCATTATTATTGTAATGTTATGCGCTTTGAGACAGGTAATTTAACGCCGTCTCTTAGGACACTTGCTGAATCTGCTCTGGCTGTGTGCGACGTGTTTTGGATGAGGCATGGCTTTGGAGATGCTCTGAAGGGAGGGTGGGATCTAATGCTTTTAAAGCTAGCTTGCTATTGCTAGCCACTCTGAAATTGCCTACCGTACCTTTAATAGTCACACTTACTGAATGTTTGACTCCAAAACAAATACTTAGGTCTTCCAAAATGTTTCACGTTGAACAGATCCTGCGTAAATTCACTGTTCAAACGTTTTTCTTGTAAAATTAATTTTTTATGGTTTTAGTTTTAACTATAACAACCCTGCCCCAGGTTATGGGTTATGCATATCTACTTCCCTTTAATATCTAATTATTTTTAATTTGTTTATTTTACAATTGACAGTGTCTAAATTTAATATCACTCCAGTGTATCTAGATTCAGATCAATTGAAAGCAGATTAATCTGAGGTTCAGGTCATTTGTCAAGTCCAGTGTGAATTAAGTGTAGAGTCGAACAGCTGGTTGTGTTGTTCCAGTCAGTGTTGTCATAATTTCTGGCTGCATCGTCTGGAATAGTTTTATTCACCATCTCATTCACCTGAACAAGTAATTCTGACTCAAGGGACTTGATGCTCAGTAAATCTCCTTGAATTGCACAAATGTGAAATAATGCAACACATGCATTTAGGGTTTGAGATATAATTAGTACATAAATATAAGTAGCAGCTGTAAATCAAGAGAAATTCAGAGAACAAAAGCCATAATATGGAAACTAACAATTACTCTTAATGCTATTTTCATTTATCCACTGTTTATGGGCTTTTCTCTTTGTTCTTTGTCTTCTCAATTCTTTCCTTCTCTGTGTTTTTCTGCCTGCTAAAAGCCTGGGGTTATGATGAGGTCAAGGGAGTAATATGAGATTTAGTATGATGTTTGATGCTTAAAGGGATAGTTCATCTAATGAAACTGTGACTTTCTTCTGTGGATAAAAAAGAAGATATTTTGTCCAAAAGAAGAATGTTTTTGTCCATATAATGAAACTACGGAGCCCCATATACAGTACCCTCCACTAATATTGGCACCCTTGAAAATTATGAGCAAAGGTGGCTGTGAAAATAAATCTGTATTGTTTATCCTTTTGATCTTTCATTTAAAAAAATTCATAAAATTCAAACCTTTCATTTAAGTAAAACAATTGAAAATGGGGGAAAAGCTCATTATGACATAAATGTTTTTCTCTAGTTCACGTTGGCCACAATTATTGGCACCCAATTATTGCAACGTCTTTTCCCCAAGATAACAGCTTTGAGTCTTCAACTATAATGCCTGATGAGTTTGGAGAACACCTGACAAGAGATCAGAGACCATTTCTCCATACAGAATCTCTCCAGATCCTTCAGATTCCCAGCTCCATGTCGGTGCTTCTTCTCTTCAGTTCACTCCTCTCATTTTCTTTAGGGTTCAGGTCAGGGGACTGGGACGGCCATGGCACAAACTTCATTTTGTGCTCAGTGACACATTTTTGTGTTGATTTCAATGTTTGTTTTGGATCATTGTCCTGATGGAAGATCCAACCACCACGGCCCATTATAAGATTTCTAGCAGAAGCGGTCAGGTTTTGATTTTTATCTGTTTTTATTTGATAGAATCCATGATGCCATGTATTTGAACAAGATGTCCAGGACCTCTAGCAAAACAAATAGGCCCACAACATTAAAGATCCAGCAGCATATTTAACCGTGGGTATGGGGTACTTTTTATCCATGTGTGCACCAAACCCATCTGGTGGGTTTGCTGCCAAAAAGCTCTTTTTTTGAGTTTCATCTGACCATAGAAGCCGGTCCCTTTTGAAGTTCCAGTCTTGTCTGACAACTGAATATGCTGGAGATTGTTTCTGGATGAGAGCAGAGGATTTTTCTTGAAACCCTCCCAAACAACTTTAGGGGATGTAGGTGCTGTTTGGTAATTTTTTTTTAGGTTTTCTGACCCCAAGACTCAACTAATTTCTGCAATTCTCCAGCTGTGATCCTTGGAGAGTCTTCGGCCACTCAAACTTTCCTCCTCACTGCGCATTAGGACGATTTAGACACACGTCGTCTTCCAGGCAGATTTGTAACATCTTTAGTTGATTGGAACTTCTTAATTATTGCCCTGATGGTGGAAATGGGGATTTTCAATGCTTTAGCTTTTTTCTTACAGCCACTTTCTATTTTGTGAAGCTCAACAATCTTTTGCTGCACATCAGAACTATATTCTTTAGTTTTTCTCATTGTGATGAATGATTAAGGGAATTTGGCCTTTGTGTTTACACATATTTATTCTCCTGTGGAACAGGAAGTCATGGCTGGACAATCACATGCTGGGAATATACTTCAGAGATATTTTACTCATAAGAATTTCTAGGGGTGCCAATAATTGTGGCCAACGTGTATTGGAGAAAAACATTTATTTCATAATGTGAGTTTCCCCCCACTTTCAGTTGTTTTACTTCGATGAAAGTTTAGAATTTTGTGAATTTTTTTAATGAAAGATCAAAAGGATAAACAATGCAGATTTATTTTCACAGCTGCCTTTGCTCATATTTACTAAGGGTGCCAATATTTGCGGAGGGCACTGTATGACATGAGGGGGAAAAAATATGTATATAATGGCCATGAATTAACGATTCTTTACCACGACTTCACAACCTCAATACTTCAGCACGTTTTACTAATTTGTTCCCTCATTTTAAGTAAATTGTGCACACGATATAATTTCTTCCCTTGTTTTACTAAAACGTGCCTACGTTGTAATAATTTGTTCCCTTGTTTTAGGTAAATTGAAACAAGGGAACAGATTTTTAAGTCGTGGGAACAAATTCTTAATTCTTAATTTAACTAAAATGAGAGAACAAATTCTTAATTCATGTCCACGATATATATTTTTGTCTGCATGTCATATGTGGGGCTCTGTACAAAAAACAGACATTTTTCAAAATATCTTTTGTGCTCTGCAGAAGAAAGAAAGTACAAATTTTGAACGATATGAGGGTTGGGTAAATAATGACAGAATTTTCATATTTGGGTGAACTATCCCTTTAACTGTCCTGTAAACCTGTGATCATGTGACTAAATCATCATCTCAGACTAAACACTGGCATTAATACTTAAATTATGCTGTGTTCACGTCATGTCGTAATTACTGTAATTAGATGACGTGCTGTGACGCAATTCCTGATTTTGCTGAGTTTGACGCGTTCTTGGGTCAACGTATTTTATTGATCCTGGAACAACCTGTCTGATGATTTAATCCTAACCATATCCCTACCCCTAAACCTAACACTACCCATAAGTTATCCCTAAAATCATAGGGAAATGTTGTTGAAGCACCTAACCCTGGTTGTAAGCCTAAACTTGACATAAACTGTAAACTTGTCCCTCAAATCTGATTGGTTCAATGGAATGTTGTTCCAGGATCAACAAAGATGCTAATCCAGGAACATGTTGTACTTGGCAAAATCAGGTTCTGCACCCGTGACGTTCTACTCTGAGCTATTTACGTCCTTGGACTCAGAATTATGCGTTTCTATGGCAGCACAATTAATGCCAAAGTGAATCTGCAGAGGTCAGGTGGTACAAGTAGGAGCTCTCAGAAATTCAGAGTTTACAATTTGTAATTACAAGTTCTACAGGGACGTGAAGTCAGAATCATGTAATTCTCGTGAATGCACCTATAAACTCATATGTTCATGATCTCAAAACTAAACACTGCGATATTTTAAACTAGTCACTAAGTACAGGTGTCCACTGTTAACTCAGTCCAAAACTGTTGCCCATTAGCATCCTAAACTAAACCTCTCAGTTCACTTATCAGTCTAATAAACGGCCCATTTTTATCTCTATTTATTTTATCTCAGACTAAAAACTGTCAATTATTATGTCAGACCAAATACAGCTGCCCATTATTATTATTATTACCCAACTGCAATGACTGCTATCTCTTTTGCTTTCTGACTATTGACTGCTGTCTATTCTGATGTACACAGAGACACTGCTGTTTATTGTTTGTGCCTTGGCCTTTTAGAGCACCAGTCCCTCTCTGCCGCTCATTACGTTCTCTTCATCATGAATCAAACCTGCCATCATTTTGCTTTTTAGGCCATCCATAATCGTTTTGCTCTCTGTGGTATCAGTAAAGCATCTGTTCATTTTACTAGGACCTATTCGGTTGTGTATTTTCCTTTTAAAGACCCAACAAAAGATGTTTTAGTTCTCTCTTCTTTTTGGTTTCAGACGAAATGATTTCACACTAGTGGCCTTCTAAGCTCTTATATTCATTCCAGTTTTTGAATAATAATCTTTATTTACATTCTGGCCAAGGCCAGTTTTAATAGTTTAATTTGATGAGATAATATGCAAATGTTATGATGAACTTGATTTTTTATGTTAAATCTTCAAATTGCACCAGTTAGTAATAAAGATATATTAAAATAAATATTGTAGTTTGTTCTTGTATTATAAGTAATGTTTGACTTTGATTCAAACGTAACAGCATCTGTATCTAAACAATGACCATTATAAGTGTTGTTGGGGAATGTTATATTTAAAGGGGTGGTTGACTATGATTTCACATTTTAAACTTTAGTTAGTGTGTAATGTTGCTGTTAGAGCATAAACAACATCTGCAAAGTTACAATGCTCAAAATTCAAAGCAAAGGGAGATATTTTCTTTTAAAGAATTCACTGTTTAAGGGCTAGAACAAACGGCTTGTAGGGACTACAACAAGCTTCTTCCCGGGTTAGTGACATCACTAACCCTAAAATTTACATAAACCCTGCCTCCGAGAACACGCAACAAAGGGGGTGAGGCCATGTTGGGCTGCTTTAGAGAAGAGGAAGTTGTTGTAGAGTGTTTTTACCATGCCGTCATTTTACGCCGCTTCACAAACGAGGGTAAATTCAACGCTGGATTTGCACAAAAGATTAACATGACGGCACGCTAGTCGATGAGTTGAATCAACTTGAATCACAGCAACTACATAACTTTAACATTAACATTCCTCAAAAAAATTAGCTATGTTACATTGTTACTTGTTATGGAATGTAACGTTATTTTTTCATAGAGGTAACTATATTATATTCACTATACGGTTCAAAAGTTTCTGATCAGTAAGATTTTTTATTTTGAAAATTCTTATGTTCACCCAAGGCTGCATTTATTTGATAAAATACAGTAAACACAGTAATATTGTGAAATATTATTACAATTTTAAATAACTATATATATTAAAATGTAATTTATTCCTGTGATGCAAAGCTGAATTTTCAGCATCATTACTCCAGTCCTCAGTGTCACAATGATCCTTCAGAAATCATTCTAATATGCTGATTTATACTAATTATCAATGTTAAAGGTCACATATTATGCCCATTTTACAAGATGTAATTTAAGTCTCAGGTGTCCCCAGAATGTGTGAAGTTTCAGCTTAAAATACCTCAGATTATTTATAAATCCATGTTGTAAATACCCATTTCTGACTACAGTCAAGAACAGGCTGTTTTCGCGCATGTGCCTTTAAATGCAAAAGAGCTGCTATGCCCCGCCCCCTCTGTATGATCACAGTTCCTGCCTCAATCGGATTCTCTGCCAAATATTAACAAGACATCTGCTTGGTTTTGATTATCATCTATATCGCGAACACTCTCGGATAACATAGTTTCGTTCATCATTAAAGTTTATTATTTCCACGCGTTTTAAAGCTATATCAGTTTAAACTTCTAATGGATCGTTTTCTGAGTGCACTTATCTGAAGCGCACACACACAGACAGCTGGCTGTCAGACCTCAAGTCTCGCGAGTAACTTCTCTTTCACATTTTTTTGTTTTGTTTAAACTGTCAGATACACACAAGGTTCTGTCAAAACACACACAGTTTACATAAACAGTCAGTTATGTCTGTGAACGTAAATAGCAGGCAACGTTACAGAAATCGTATGTGTAAATTAGATCTGTGGCACATTCCCTTCAAAAATAAAACTAATCCACTGCGTTCGCTCAGATGTCAGTAAATGAAGACTGTTATGTTCACTCTTACATCCAACAACAAAACATCTCAATTACCTACCAGGCATTGTTGTTACGGAGAAAATGGCGGACAGCGTACAGCTCGCTGAGGGCGGAAACTATGGTAATACAGGACTGTCAGTCAGTGGGCGTGGGCGGGGCATGAGTAATGTGACGTCACATTACTCAGAGAATCAAAACAGCTTGTCTAATGAGACTGCTTTGGTTTAATGGGGATTTTAAAAAAAAGGAATGGATGGATTTTTATCATTGTAGGGTGGTTGTGTTCACACACTGCCAACACACATTTATATCCAAACACCTTGTAAAAGTGGAATTAGCATAATAGGTGACCTTTAAAAGCTGTATTAGATTTTATCCTTACCTTGAAAACATTAATTGGATTAGGTAACATGCCTTACTTGTAACATGTTACACCCAGAAATGATCATAAGCACATTTAAAACTGCAGTGAAAAACATCAGTTCCAGGGGCATCATTTCTAAAATGTTGCATAGAAACCACCCTTTATTTGATCTTACAATCATTTCTCGCAAATGATCTTGAAATTGTGCGCAGCTGAATGGCTTCAGTTCTCTGCCTTGTAAACGTCGCCTAATTAATGTCATTAACATATAAAAGAGCACCACTCAAGGTCCAAATTCTTTACTTGAGAACAGGGCCGGAGTGGGACTCATTTTCAGCCCTGGAGTTTCATGCCTTAGACCGGCCCACTTTAATTCCCGACTGACTATATTAAAATAATGTAATTAAAACCTCAGTATATAAGTCTGCAATAGTGCACTGTTCTCTACAGCCTTGTAATTAATTGTATTTTTCAAAAATATCATTTCCAATTCAGTGCAAATACAGTAGCCTAAGTGTTGCTTCACAGTGAAGATTTATTAGAACAGTTAATAACAGTATTCTTTACAACAACACAATGTAATGTTTAACAGTATCAGAATCTATTTTCTGTAAGAATTAGTGTTCATAAATGCACTGCTCCTAACTAGCTTAACGTTAGCTTACTGGCCGTCTCATCGTCTTTATTTGTTGTACTCTCGGTTCTAGCTTGTATGGCTAGAAAGGCTAGAAAATTATACTTAGTACAAAAAATGCTAAAATTTGATATAGAGTCATTTTTATTGTTATAATAATGATTTTATAACATGAACCATTTATTAATTCTCTAGCCATCTAGTGACTAGTTAAAAATTCATGTTATTTTAATTTTTTTAAAGTGTTTGCTTTCCAGTAGATGGCAGCAATCGTCCACTAAACCCAGGCACATTTTTCATGTCTATCACTATGAATGAAATTGAGAAATGTAGATCTTTTTTTAAAGTGGCTTTAACATAAAAAATTAGCTGTTTTATATAAATGCATGTACTTATTATATACAATTATTACAAATTGAGGCAAATAAATAACAAAAAATACCATAAATTCCCCAAAACTGCACAACTTTACAGTAAAAATATTAAAGTGAGCGATATCACGCGTTTGTTTAAAAAAGTTACATTATGTTACAAAATCACATTTTACTGTCTGGTTATGTAAGCTAGTTGGACAGAAAAATTAATATTGTTGCCCAATGTGTAGCATATTAGCAAGCAACATAGCATAACAAGTGATAGGCCCTATATTTTATTATTTGCCTACTATTATTATGATATGAGAAATAGCTGCATACATGCCTTTATCTTTTGCATGTTTCCCCTCTTCCTTTTTATTTATTTAGGCTACCTAAATAGGCCTCCGGTGGCTTAGACCATTTTCCTTACCATAATTTAGTGTTGATTTAGAACTTTTCCTGCTCTCCCTACAGACGTCACCTCATCCCTTTTTCTCGTATTCTTTTGAGTGAGTTGTCTTCTCCGGGCGCACACTCCGAGTCCCTCCCGACCTGGTTAATTGACCCACAAGGTGACATGATATCATTGACGTTACGTGCAAATGAGCGGTAAAAACCCGATCGCGCATTCGTTTTTTTCGTTTTTTCTTGCGTGGGTGCCCCGCCGCCCCCGGCAAGATGCCGCCCACTGGGCCGTTTATCATGTCGCCCATGCCTAAATCCGCCACTGACTGGTTTTAAGGAAAAAGGTACTCAGCTTAGTACATTTGGCCACGTCGACAGTTTCTAGAGCATCCATATTTCAACCCAGTGCCATGACAACCCTCGCGGCCAACAAAAACGGGAATTCTCCCGGTGCGATTAGCTAATCCGGGCCTGCTTGAGAATCGCAAACTGCAAGAATTTCCAAATACCTGCAGTACTCCAACTCTCGACCACAGACCGTTTTTATAAATATGAATGTTGGCATGGATTTTAGCGTAGATACTCTAAGTTCAAATCTGTGCGTATGCAAGTTTTATAAATGAGGCCCCTGGTCACCAAAGAGCCATAATTTAGCGGCCACTGAGTTCAGAGTGCAGTAGAGTCACGATAATGGAATATAGGTGGAAATATTGTGCTGAACACAAGTAGAGGGGTTGTTGTGGGAATGGCCTGCTGCCTAGCTCTTGGTCTCCAGGACAACAGAGTTTCCCAGGCCTTGTGTTGTCCCAGAAATCATACGCTGCCAAAAACGACATAGTGCATGAGAGGAGAGGGTTAGCATATACAGGTCATGAGATTTTCATATTTAAAGAGAGGCCAAAAGTGTGTACAAGTGTCAAACTCAGCTCTTTAAGTAGGTAGAAAGATAAGCTACATTTGTGAGCGAAAAGAGGCTATACTATAATTTGACCAAATGTCCTCACAACTATAGTGAAATGCCAAAAACTGTCTCTTTAGGAAGTTTGAAGTCATTTGAAATCACCTTTGTATAATACGAACTGCATCTATGAAATGTCCTTACCGATATAGTGAAACCCATCGTGTGTGGGTTTGTATAACTGTGTGTTACATTTAGCAGGAGGGAGAGAATCTATATCTGTGAGAGTTTCTTTGTGTGTGAGAGAAAGAGAGAACGATTCTATATCTGTGAGAGTATCTGTGTGTGTGTGTGCTGGTTTGAGAGCAGGTCCTCTGTGTTTGCCAGCTGAGCTCAGGTGACACACTGGAGGGCTATTACAGCCTTTTGCCCTCTCCCGGGACCATGATGCCCTGCTGGTTCTGTGTGTGAGTGTGTGAGAGACAGCGGACAGCGAGCAGACGGCTGTCTGTGTCCTGCAGCGTCTGCGTCTCTCTTCTGCAGGTGAGTGCGGTTTTTTTTTTATTGTTTAGTTCACACTCTTCCTCACACACTTTGCGTTTCAGCTCATGTGCACTTTGAATATTTAGCTAATGTTGTACACCTGCTTTTTTATTATGTATTTGTTTTATTATTTCTATATTTTTATTTTTTATGAATAGTGAAATTTTAGTTTGGATGAATAATGTGGAAATTTTCAGATTGAATGGTGTTAATTGATCTTTGTACTACTTTTGTAATTGTACTGAATTAGCCTACTTTATACATTTTATATTTCTTTTTTTTTTTCTTTCTCCATTTTACTGAAACAAACTCTAGTTTTAAAAAAAAAATGAGTTAAAGGGATAGTTTACCCAAAAATTAAAATTCTGTCATTAATTACTTATTGTTTATTCTTAGTTCATGTTAATTAAAGTAGTTAACTAATGTTAACTAATGAAACCTTATTGTAAAGTGTTACCGAAACTTATATATGTTTATATATATATATATATATATATATATATATATATACTTTTTTAAGAAAAATTATTTCTCTCTCTCTCTGTCTCTTCATCTGTCTATTCTCTCTCTCTCTCTCTCTTTCTCTCTCTCTCTGTTTGTGTTGGAATTACAGCAGGCATCATTAAATAGACAAAATCTGAAGGACTAACTGAAAGATTAAACATCCGAGCTGTAACTTTTCCAGACCAGCGTTAAAAGGATTTTTGTAGCTAAATTTCTCTAGAGGATTGAGCTGGTGCTGTTGTGCTGTTACTAATGATGTCTTTCATCTTTAATGATATTTGCTCAGCAGTGAAAGACTCATTTTAACTTGTGAACATCATGATCTGTGTACAGAGCCGGAGAAGAGCCACTGATAGAGACTAATTGAGTTTGCAGTGACTGATCCACTCTCTGTGGAAATTAATTACAATTGTGAAATCTTGTCACAATTGGCAAACAAATAAAGAGCCCTGAACTGAGTCAGAAATTAACCAGGACCCAGGCAAAAAAAAAAATTCCCAGGTAGTTTTTTTGATCATTTCATTCCATTTCATTCAACTTACACCAAGGCAACATATCTAATTTTTGTTAGTTAAAGGTACACTGTGTAACATTTTGTCCTCTAGCAGTTAAAAAACAAAACTGCATGCATTTTGCGGATGATTCGCGTGACTATGTAGATGAATATGACCCTTCATAATCCGCCTTATTTTTCAACGCAGAAGTAAGGTGTTTTCTGTGAATGTGCGAGACTTCCGATTTTTATTATAGGGAAATAATGAGAAGAATATCAAAGTGCAGTAAACTGTAAAACTGTTTGCACTACAAACCAGCGTGTTTATAATAAAGACAATACATTAAAATAATATGTTAAGAAATACCAGTTTGCAATATCAAGGAGCATAACGAGCTGTTTTGTACAGCTAAAAATAACTGGAAGCGAATGAGACCGGAAGCCAGACACATTCAATTTACAAATGGCCGTGCCCGTTCTTACCTGAAAAATAAGGTGGATAGATAATGCTTTACAGTGAACTCATATGGAAATGTATCTATTCAATAAAATACCTTAAGCCGGGGACACACCAAGCCAACGATCGGCCGTCGGGGAACGATTGGGCAACGACAGACCGTTTTTAAGCGCTGACCGACTAAGTTTTCCTGGTGTGTTCTGAACCGTTGGCTCTGGTCGGACGCCATTGGGGGTTTTTTTGGGCTGATTCAACATGTAGAATCAGCGTCGGGCGAGTGAGAGAACTCTGATTGGCTGAGCAAAACAGTGAGCAAACAAGTCAAGGCGGTACAGACAGAAGGCTGTTCTAATTTTACGTCATGTACCTGAGTGTTCCTGGGCAAATGTTTAATATTAACGGGAGCCAAGTGGAATATAGAAAGTGATCAGCATGAATGATATTCAAAACGGTAAGCATCTGCTGCTTTGTTTACAGTTTGTGTATCTGCAGCCTGCAGTGCCGGTCTCCCTTTCTGAATTACGAATATAGACGAATATGAAAAAAATAGACAGCGGTCTCAGGATAACACAAAAACATGTTTTGGAAGAAGAATTGATAATGTATTGACTCATTATTTAAATTTTGTTAATTTTGAAAAAAAAAAAAAAAACTTACATAATGTACCTTTAATTAAAGTTTTTTTTAGTTAAAGGCACACTGTAATTTTTTGCCTCTAGAGGTCACTTATTCAAAACAAAGGCATAGCCTGATGTCGCCTTGATTTCGCAGAATCATGGGATGTGTTGTCTTCACGTCTACAGCCGGTGGAAAAGAATCGGGATGGGACTCGGCCAGAAATCATGTTCATGGATGAGATTATTAACGTTACTGTAGTATGAAGCAGAGCAGGACCGAGTGCTGTGCGAGCAGAAACTAGGCCGCTGGAGCGATTGCTAATGAGAGACGAGCGCGACACACGCCTCGAGAGCAGCGGAACTTTTATTATGCCACAGTCGCCGCTTCCACTTCTTCCGGTCAAGTGTATGTGGGGTAACTCAGTGCTGTTTTATTCAATTAGACACATTTGTGTGTTGAAAGTTGTTATAGTGCTACTCTGCGTTCGCTCAGTGGCTACTATGAGACACTTATTGCACACTGCAGTAAGCTAGATCGATATTAGGCATGGTAAAACATGGTAAATCAAGAAAACGAGATTTAAACAATAAGACTTACTGTGTTGAGCTATATAACAATGATTAGTTTTCTGTTGATGAATGTATGCATCCAAACAGCTGCTCACCTGTCTAATAAAACACATAATATATTAAAGCGTCTTTGGTGTTTCCATGGTTTCTACAAAATAAAAAAACCAAGGGTAACGTGAGTATGATGTTATTGATAGGCGATGCACGGAGTTAAAATTACATATTTCTCTGGATTTAAACATTCTTGGAAACATTTGGGATAATGTAAGTACACAACTCAACAAAATATATAACATTGTTCTAGTGGTTTTTGGATATTTTAATAGAAAAATCTTACATATTGTGCCTTTAACAGAAATGTTTTAATAGTTAACGATAATAACTCTGGCTTGATTTTGAGGTTTTTTTTTTCTTTTAGTTTGTTTTTAATAAACTATAGTAGTATAAGATTAAATAAAATGTCCATTCAGAGTAGCGTTACTCGCACATTGATGGCAGCACACTCTGTTGTTGAAAACTCACTGCATAAAATGTATGTAAACACTATTGTATATGTAATTTCTTCATGTACAAACAGTTGCAGATATAGTATGAAATCTATGGAATGTTGTCATGATCACTGTTTTTATTAAATGTGTTTGCTTTGCAGAGATGGCTAATCTCAAACTAAAACACTGGATCAGCATCAGAATCTGCGCTGTCATAATAACTCTGTTCCTTATTCATGTACAAGGTTGGTAACTGAAGAATAAAAAAATACAAACTTTGCATTAATATAGGCTAATTGTTAGTCAAGAGGTAAACAGTATTACTTTTTTTTTTAGTTAAAAGACAAAGCCAGCTGATGCAAACAGAAAAACGAGAGCTCCTTCTATCCACAGGTAACCAATCAGAGTGTTTTTCATAGAGGACGAGCACCAATCAGAGACAGTCAAATGAACAGGACAGAGCTCTTAACATACAGACACACATATGAAGGCTTTTAAGTGTTTATGAATCATTGCATATACTGAATGTTTAAAATACTTTTACTTCCTCAGGTATTTAGTCCTAATGATTAGGTCAATGTGAAATGATGAATGTAGTGGTAATGAGGTTCATGTGTACAGGGTCAGCTTCAGTGTGTGATTTTGGAGTAATTTACAGTGCTTTAATGAATGGTTTTGCAGATCAATAGCTGGAATGTTTTGCACGGTATAAATAAGCATAATCTTCATTTACCCAGAGATCCCAGCAGAGCACATTGACCCCGCCTCTATAGATCTTACTGGACTCGTCAACACACTCATCAATGCTTCACAACCAGGTATATACACACACATACGGGTGGCTACGGGCACCGTATGTCAGTGGGGTTGATATTAAAATTAAACCCTATATATGAAGGGCACATTAAAACTGTTTGGAAACTTTACATCAAGCTTTCATCATTAATTTATAGTTTTTATTGTTTTACTTTTGTCCCAAACCCAGACATTTAATTCTAAAATATGAAAATCAGTAATGAAAATATTATTAGATGTTAAAAACTATGCTAATCTAAACAAAGAATGAAATATTTATTTTTGGGGGAAATCATTTATAGTTTTATATATTATTATTTTTAATTATATTGTAGTATTATATAATTTATTTGTGTGTATTTAGTCTGTCATTTTATTCCAAAAATGTTTTACAGCAAAGAATACTATTAAATGCAATACAACATTTGAGATGTGGTGAAAATGTCATTATGTTTCAGAAAAACAAAATGATAAATGACAGAATTCTCCTGTAATGCATGTATATATTGTTGAACAATAAACTAGTGTGTATTTTAAGAGAGTGCTTATATATGGTCAAAACACCCATATAGATGAACATGCAAATGCACACATCTCAAAATGTTGTTTTTATGTATGTATGTGTATGTTTTCAGGTTCACAGCATCTTTTCTCCTTACTCAGTGTGACGTCACACAGTTCACTCTCTCTCCACAAGCTCACGCTGCTGGTCTACAATAGTAACTACCCTTATCCAAATAACACTGTAACTACAGCACCAATATGACACAAATATGATGTAATTCTGTGTGTTTTCAAGCATGTATCTGTGCATCATGTACACATGTGTGGGTGTGTGTAGTCTCAAACTTTCAGGACATTGAGAGCAGTTTATTTTCCTTGAGATACTGTTACTGTCTGACAAACAGGACCAATGACCTCACAGGTGAAAAACCTCCTTCAGTCGAACTTGATTGCTAATTTTATAATGATAATAATTTATTTCTAAATCACTTTTGTGTTTTCCAGATTTCACGGCTGTTCTGTTGGATGTGATGGGAAATTCCACCAGTTACCTGCAAGAACTATTTAAGTCCAACTCTATACTCTCAGGTAAAGCACCAACTACAATCACCTACACACACCTGGATACTACAGTATATCATATGGAACCACTGTTTACCTCAGTACTAATGTACTATAATGTTGTAGCACTGGTCCTTCTCACATAATATGTCATACTGTCATTTTGTCTTTATGTGTGTGATCTTGGTAAACCCTACGTTGTGGTGTCAATTTTGATCCCCATAATGAAAACAGCTTATAAATCATACTAAATTATGTTTTTTTTAAATGTTTTTTCTGTGATGGGTAGGTTTAGGGGTAGGTTTAGGGCTAGGGGATAGAATATACAGTTTGTACAGTATAAAAATAATTATATCTATGGAAAGATATATAATTATATCTATGAGTTTTTTTCCCCATAAAACATGTAAACCCAATGTGTGTGTGTGTGTGTGCTATTATCATTATTCCAGTCAGTCAGAAGAACAGCTCTGATTGCATCTATATCTGTGTCATGGCTGGAAAGACAGGTGAGTTCTAGTATGTTCTAGTATGAGTTCTAGTATGAGTTCTATCTATCTATCTATCTATCTATCTATCTATCTATCAGTGATTTGTAAGAATCAATTCTAAATGCCACATGCTTCTTTTAATATTACACTGCAAAAAGTCGTTTTTGTAAAGGGATAGTTGAAATTAAATGAAAATTCTGTCAGCATTTTTACCCTCATGTCATTTCAAAACCATGAATTTCTTTCACAAAAGCATGCAGACAAGAGCAAAGCAAACTTTTTGTAATATTTGGAGGAGAATTAACTGTTTAAAATGGTGCATGATGATTTGATGAAATTATTTGATTTCATTTTATTATTTTATTAAACCAAAAATTGCACATTCTTACTTAACTCACTCACTTTTAAATGAATGCACTCTGCATAAATTTATTACTGACAATTATCCTTGCTCTCACCTACCTTTCATTTGTAATGTAATAAATTGACTAGATTGTCAAAATATATAAATTACTACATGTTTATTTAAAATAATAATAATAATAATAATAATAATAATAAGAGTAATAATAAAACTGAAACTAAATTAAGGGCATGTGTTCAGACAGTGATCTGTCTCAGCTGTGGGACATGGGCTCAGTCACACCTCTGTTTAATCAGACCATCACAGAGGAAGTAACCAGAGGTACACAGACACATGCACACACACTTATATTTATCACTCCAACACTTTATGTAATTGGAAAAGTGCTAGTCAAATTCTGTTTTTTGTTTTGTTTTGTTTTTTTCTTCCTGTAGGTAATATGACATTTCCACTGCTGCCCTTTGGTAAGTGAGTTCAGAGAGTGTCTGTTGTCAGCTATGATACTATATGCTGTATTAACATTTTCTTTATGAAATTATATATGAACATATAATGAGAATGTGAATGCATACTGACCAGTCAGTACCCTATCTTACCTTTCGGTAGTGTGGCATGACCTTCCAAACAACAGTGACCTGGTGCTGTGGCCTAAACCCAGTACAGACTCCTACAGGACTCCCAGTACAGCTTCCCACAGGAGCAGAGGTATCTTGACTATTCAGCAGTTTATTTAGCAGACTTAAAGGGATAGTTCATCCTAAAATGAAGATCAAGTCATCATTCACTCACCCCGGAGTTGTTCTAATGCATGCCCTTCTTTCTTTTATGGGCCACAAAAGGAGAATTTTTACAAAATGTCCTGCTCACTTTTGTCCACATAATGGCAAGGAATAGTGACCAGCATCAAGCTTTTAAAAAAAGATGCAAAAATATCACAGAATGATCCCATGCTGTATATTCCAAGTGTCCTGGGGGTATACAATAGGGTTTGATGAAAAACAAACCGAAATTTAATGTATTATTTAATGAAATTCTTGACCTTGGTCGTTGGGCATTTCTGCACTGCTGCATGACGTTCACATTCGTGAGACTCTATTAGCACCGCAGTTCACTCCATCTCACCCAGAAAAAGCACACAAGCTGTGAGAAATCAAGATTAACATAAATGCGACATGAATAATCCATGTACTTTCTTCTTCGAGGTGAATATACAGTTGTGCTCAGAATTATTGGCACCCTTGGTAAATATGATCAAAGATGGCCATAAAAATAAATCTGCATTGTTCATCCTTTTGATCTTTCATTCAAAACATTTGCAGAAATCTAACCTTTCATTGAAGCAAAAGAATTGAAAGTGGGGGGGAAATCACATTATGAAATAAAAAATTTTTTCTCCAAAACACGTTGGCCACAATTTTTGGCACCCCTAGAATTTTTCATGGGTAAAATATCTCTGAAGTATATTCCCATTAATTTTTACATTTTTTAGCACACCAGGGTGACTAGGAGCATGAAATTGTCCAGCCATGACCTCCAGCCTTGTTTCACATTAGTATAAATATGATAAAACACAAAGACCAGATTCCCTTAATCATCCATCATGAGGAGTAAAACCAAAGAATATAGTTCTGATGTGCAGCAAAAGATTGTTGAGCTTCACAAAATAGAAAGTGGCTGTAAGAAAAAAGCTAAAGCATTGAAAATCCCCATTTCCACCATCAGGGCAATAATTAAGAAGTTCCAATCAACTAAAGATGTTACAAATCTGCCTGGAAGTTGACGTGTGTCTAAATCGTCCTAATGCACGGTGAGGAGGAAAGTTTGAGTGGCCAAAGACTCTCCAAGGATCACAGCTGGAGAATTGCAGAGATTATTTGAGTCTTGAGTCTCAGAAAGCCTAAACAAATTTATCAAACAGCACCTACATCACCACAAGTTGTTTGGGAGGGTTTCAAGAAAAATCCTCTGCTCTCATCCAGAAACAATCTCCAGCATATTCAGTTGTCAGACAAGACTGGAACTTCAAAAGGGACCGGCTTCTATGGTCAGATGAAAATAAAAAATCCTTTTTTTGGCTGCAAACCCACCAGATGGGTTTGGTGCACATAGAGATTAAAAGTACCCCATGCCCACGGTTAAATATACTGCTGGATCTTTAATGTTGTGGGCCTATTTTTCTGCTGGAGGTCCTGGACTTCTTGTTCAGATACATAGTATCATGGATTCTAGCAAATACTAACAGATAAAAAATCAAAACCTGACCGCTTCTGCTAGAAATCTTATAATGGGCCATGGTTGGATCTTCCATCAGGACAATGATCCAAAACAAACATCTAAATCAGCACAAACATGTGTCACTGAGCACAAAATGAAGCTTCTGCCATGACCATCCCAGTCCCCTGACCTGAACCCTAAAGAAAATGAGTGGAGTAAACTGAAGAGAAGAAGCACCGACATGGATCTGGGAATCTGAAAGATCTGGAGAGATTCTGTATGGAGCAATGGTCTCTGATCTCTTGTCAGGTGTTCTCCAAACTCATCAGGCATTATAGTTGAAGACTCAAAGCTGTTATCTTGGGAAAAGGAGGTTGCAAAAAGTATTGAATAAAAGTGTGCCAATAAGTGTGGCCAATGTGTTTTGGAGAAAAACATTTATTTCATAAAGAGATTTTCCCCACATTTTTAATTCTCTTTCTTCAATGAAAGTTTAGTTTTTTGTGAATATTTTAATAAAAGATCAAGAGGATTAACAATGCAGATTTATTTTTACAGGCTTCTTTGTTCATATTTACCAAGAGTGCCAATAAATCTGACCACAACTGTATGCATTATGTTCGTCGTAACAATAAGTTATCGTGTTCACATGTCAACTGTCTTTCTGACTCACATCAGAAAAACAGAGTTCCGGTCCGGTGATATTTTCACTTAGTGAAGAAAGTACACGGATACAACCCAGCGGTTGGGTTAAATGTTTGCCCAACCTGCTGGGTAGTTTTATTTAACTCAACTATTGTTTAAAAATTACTATATTGCTTTCTTAAAATTAACCCAAAATATGTTGGAAATTAACATGTTAATATGTTTAATAAATTAACATTTATGAATAAGTTTAATGAATAATTACTAAACAATAAACATTTATTAAATTGCTTATTAATAAAGGTTTGCCTTTTAATTATTATTCAGGTTCAGGTTATGTGTCTGATTTTTAATTTCCAACCTATTTTGGGTTAATTTTAAGCCAGCCATATAGTAATTTTTGAACAATATTTGGGTTAAATAAAACTCCCCAGCATGTTGGGCAAACATTTAACCCAACCACTGGGTTAAAACGACCCAATCGCTGGGTTTGTCCACTTGGGTTGTTTTTAACCCAGCATTTTTTAGAGTGTACTTTTTTGGGATTTCTATGCGTTGTATTTCATGATGCAATTTTGTCAACTTGTGTGCCTTTTCTGGATGAGTAGGAGTGAACTGTGGTGTTAATAGTGTCTCACGAACGCATACGCCGGGCATAGATGCCCAATGGCCAAGGTCAAGAATTTTGTTAAATAATACATTAACCCCCGGTTTCACAGACAAGGCTTAAGCTAGTCTGGGACTAAAATGCATGTTTGAGCTGTTTTAACTTGAACTGACATACACTATATTGCCAAAAGTTTTGGGATGCCTGCCTTTACGTGCACATGAACTTTAATGACATCCCATTCTTAATCCGTAGGGTTTAATATGGAGTTGGCCCACCCTTTGCAGCTATAACAGCTTCAACTCTTCTGGGAAGGCTTTCCACAAGGTTTAGGAGTGTTTATGGGAATTTTTGACCATTCTTCTAGAAGTGCATTTGTGAGGTCAGGCACTGATGTTGGCGAGAAGGCCTGGCTCACAGTCTCCGCTCTAGTTCATCCCAAAGGTGTTCTATCGGGTTGAGGTCAGGACTCTGTGCAGGCCAGTCAAGTTCCTCCACACTAAACTCGCTCATCCATGTCTTTATGGACCTTGCTTTGTGCACTGGTGCGCAGTCATGTTGGAACAGGAAAGGCCCCAAACTGTTCCCACAAAGTTGGGAGCATGAAATTGTCCAAAATGTCTTGGTATGCTGAAGCATTAAGAGTTCCTTTCACTGGAACTAAGGGGCCAAGCCCAACCCCTGAAAAACAACCCCACACCATAATCCCCCCTCCACCAAACTTTACACTTGGCACAATGCAGTCAGGCAAGTACCGTTCTCCTGGGAACCGCCAAACCCAGACTGGTCCATCGGATTGCTAGACAGAGAAGCGTGATTCGTCACTCCAGAGAACACGTCTCCACTGCTCTAGAGTCCAGTGGTGGCATGCTTTACACCACTGCATCCGACGCTTTGCATTGCACTTGGTGATGTAAGGCTTGGATGCAGCTGCTCGGCCATGGAAACCCATTCCATGAAGCTCTCTACGCACTGTTCTTGAGCTAATCTGAAGGCCACATGAAGTTTGGAGGTCTGTAGCTAGTTGCCGACTTCTGCGTACTGTGCGCCTCAGCATGCGCTGACCCCTCAGCATGCGCTGACCCCGCTCTGTGATTTTACGAGGCCTACCACTTTGTGGCTGAGTTGCTGTTGTTCCCAATTGCTTCCACTTTGTTATGATACCACTAACAGTTGACCGTGGAATATTTAGTAGTAAGGAAATTTCACGAATGGACTTATTGCACAGGTGACAACCTATCACGGTACTTGAATTCACTGAGCTCCTGAGAGCGACCCATTTTTTCACAAATGTTTGTAGAAGCAGTCTGCATGTCTAGGTGCTTGATTTTATACACCTGTGGCCATGGAAGTGATTGGAACACCTGAATTCAATGATTTAGAGGGGTGTCCCAATACTTTTAGCAATATAGTGTATCTTAAAATATGTCTGTGCCATTGTTTTGTCTCAAGATGCACACCAGTAATGTTTTTAAATGTCCTAATTGAACTAAGACCTAATCCTGGCTTAGTCTAAGCTCTGTCTGTGAAACCAGGCGTAAATCGTATACCCTCAGAACACTTGAAGTATACGGCACATGTCACATGGGATCATTCTGTGATACTTTTGCGTCTTTTTAAAAAGCTTGATGCTGATCATTATTCACTGCCATTTTATGTACACGCGAGCGGGACTTTTTTCTTTTAGATTCTTCTTTTGTGGTCCATAAAAGAAAGAAGGTCATACGGCATTAGAACAACACCAGGGTGAGTAAATTATGACTTAATTTTCATTTTAGGGTGAACTATCCCTTTAAGCAGACATTTGATAGACAATTACTGCCTTAACAGCTTGATTCTTCTACTATTTCCACAGTATCAACAAGTGACGAATCCAAAACTGAAGTGCCAACCACTAGTGCTACAATGACAGCATCACCTCTTATTAGATGGACAGTAGCTCCTCCCACTACTGTCACTGTGACGACCACTGCTGCTGTTTCTATGACAAACACATCCACTAGTGATCTCACAACTGCTGTGATAACCCAGCCAAAAGCTGATACCATGACAACACAGCCAACAAAAACCCCACATGCGACTGTTACCACAGTAACCTCACAGACCGCAACAATTTCACTGCCAACTCAGAAACAAACAACCACGACAAGCATCCAGCAGCTTACTAAAGTATCTCATACAGAAAAACCAGGCAAGACCCTCCATCACCATACACACACACACACACACACACACAATGGAATCTGACATGTTTGACCTTTTATTCTGTTAAAGCGGCAACGGCGACACAGTGGTGCCTTGGCACAGGCTGGCAGGGTTAATTTTATTGTTGCCATGACAATGATTTGATTTGAATGGAGTCAGGCCGGACTCACTGATAGTATCCATAGCAACGGTCCATTATTCTCCCTGGAGATTGTTTTGATTTGGCTGGGTCAAGGAAGGTTAAAAGCACATTAAAAATCAATATATACACACTTACCTCTGTCTCATCGAGTCAACACAAAACGGCCACAGCATATGCGAGAGAAAGAGAGTGCTATGAATCATAGACAGCTGAACTGCTTACCTGATGTCCATGTCAATAGCCCTCGATACAGGTGCCCTCATTCAGAGTGGGAGACAGAGAGAAAAAGAGAATGAGAGCCCTCAGTGACACTTGAGTGGACATTTATTCCAGCAAATTAAAATAGATATGACCACTAGATGGCACCATAAGCTAATGCAAAATGTTCAGCTTTGTAGAGAGGCACGGTTCCTCTCAGCAGTACCTGATTTCACCAAGTGCAACATGTTCCTGGACCAACATCTTTGTTGATCCTGGAACAACATTCCAATCAAACAATTAGATTTGAGAGTTTACAGTTTATGTCAGGTTGGCTTACAACCAGGGTTAGGTGCTTCTACATCAGTGTTATTTACCTATCGTTTCCCTCTGATTTTATGGGTAACTTATCGGTAGGGTTAGGTTTAGGGGTTGGGATATGGTTAGCATTAAATTTTCAGACAGGAATGACAAAATATGTTAACCCAGGAACGCGTCTAACTTGGCAAAATCAGGACGTGTGGCATTGTACTGAAGCGTTTAATTTCTGCATTGCACTACTAGTGTCACCAAGCAAAAGTATACCTAGCTGGCCAAGAATTTATACATTTACTAGAGTAATATTTTATCAGGATATCTTTACTTAAACACATATAATTTGTTTATTCTGTTCATCACTGAGGTATAAACATTTCCAAATTAATTTAATTTTTCTCCCTATGAGTGATCATGAAGGCTTTGTGAACGTGTATTAAGTCCTATGGTTCACACCAAGAACGATAAATATAACACTAACTATTTGCGTTCACACCAAGGGACGATAACATTCTGTGTATCATAAGCGCGCACTGCAATTATGTTCTCTGCCGAGCTCTGGATTCTGATTGGCTGTCATTGTTTTTATCATTCATCAGCTGGAAAACAGTCGTTCTGAAAGTGATTACAAGATATTGTTCCTCTGGGTCTTTACTCGTTATCGTTAGAGCAGTTTTGTGGACTTACTTTTCTCACAGAATTAGAATCAGAATTAAATCTGCAAGCAGCGTTGAAAGGGCCCTCGCACCCGGGGCCATTGCCGCTCGGTGGCCTTACAAAAACAGTGAACAGTGGGCTAGACATGCATTTAAGTGGGTAAATATAGGAGAAATATGGCAAAGTCATTTTGATGTGCCACACTTCCTGCTGCCAGCAGGTGGTCGCTTTGATTGCCTGAATATTGCCATGTAGATGTCTTCAGGCCAGGACTCTTATCAAACGTGAAGTTTGGGGCAGATCGGACATTGTATGCCTGAGTTACAACAGCTTCCTGTTTCATGGCGAAACATCAAACTTTGTCAGGCCACGGACACGCCCTTCAGCGAAAACTCAAGATCTTTGATATTTAACATCGCTAAGGCCTTAAGATTAGACTGACCAAAGATGGTGTTGATCTGGTTAAATTTCTGTTAAAGTTCATTAAAGTACAACGTCTGGAAATGACAAAAACTGCACAAATTTTGCAAAGAAAATTCATAATATCTGACTTCCTGATTTTGCTCCAGGAGACTTTTTTGTAGGTATTGTGCTGTTACATACCTGTATGTGAAACGTAGTGTGAGGGGCACTTTGTTGAAATTTATAGGTGGCGCTATTGAGCCATTTTGCCACACCTAATTCTGACTCCCATATCAGATGTAAATTTTCGCCACTTCTGACGTGTGTGCAAAGTTTCATGAGTTTTCGAGCATGTTTAGGCTCTCAAAAATGCAATTCATTTCAGAGAAGAATAATAAGAAACGGAGCAATTCCAATAGGGTCCTCACACCATCGGTGCTCAGGGCCTAATAATTATGGCGAGTCAGCATACAAATGACTTGCTTACAGTGGTTTCTGTATATTATGCTGGAGAAAATATAAATGTATATAACCTTTGTAGCATTGTTTTTTTTGTTTGTTTTTTTTTTTTTTTAACATTTCTGGAGATGGTACTTTTTTGTGATATTATTTTTCTCTGACAGGATGCCCATGGAGAATAGAGCTATTTCATCAAGGAAGTGAGAAAGAGGACCTGAAAGAGACCCTTGAAGAGGAGCTGATCTGGGGCAGAGCAACCATCAGCTCAGTGAAGCTGCAGCCATGTGTGTTTGAGCTGTGCAAGTTTTACTCTCGGTGTGTGTGCAGAGGATTCAGTCACAGATCAGCAGCGTTACAGAGGTACAGCTCTGCACAACAGCTCAACTATTCACAACTTGTCACAAAACAGGCATAAAAAATAGAGATGCATGCCTCAGAACACTTGCCAGTTACATATTCAATGGGGTCCAAAAGTATAAAATCATATTGACAGACTGGGAATTAAAGTGCGTAAATAAATAAAGATTTAAAGGGGACCTACAATGCCCCTTTCACAAGATGTAATATAAGTCTCTGGTGTCCCCAGAATATGTCTGTGAAGTTTCAGCTCAAAATACCCCACAGATCATTTATTATAGCTTATCATTGCCGATTTGGGTGTGAGCAAAAACACAGTGTTTTTGTGTGTCCCTTTAAATGCAAATGAGCTGCTGCTCCTGGCCGCTTTCCAGAAGAGGCTGGAGCTTTAACAGCTTGTGCTTCGGTTGCTCAACAACAACAAAGCTGGAGAATCTCACGCAGCCAAAATGATGACTCAGGAAGAAGTTACAACTTATAGAATGCATCTGGACATTTCTGAACGGTTTAGTGGATAAATTTACATAGTTGCTGTAGAGTTGATTGAACTCATCGACTAGCATGTGCCGTCATGTTAATCTATTATGCAAATCCAGCGTTGAATTGACCCTCGTAGCAGTCCGGCGTAAAATGACAGCATGGGAACAACACTCTACTACAACAACTCTTCCTCTTCTCTAAAGCAGCCCAACTTAACCTTGCCCCCTTTGTTGCGTGTTCTCAGGGGCATGGTTTATGTAAATTTTAGGGTTAGTGATGTCACTAACCCGAGAAGAAGATCGTTGTAGTCCTTAAAAGCCAAATATCTCCCTTTGCATTGAACTTTGAGCGTAGTAACTTTGCAGACATTGTTTATGCTCTAACAGCAACATTACACACTAACTAAAGTTTAAAAAGTGAAATCATAATCAACCACCCCTTTAAGATTTGAATTTTCTTTTTTTTTAAATACATTTTTAAGATTCTACCCTATTTCTAATTCACTTATCAAATATGAAAATTTGTGACACTGACCGTTTGACCTCCATTGTACAAAAGGTAATTTCCTTGCTTTCATGAAGCTTGAGCGCTGCTGTCATTAAGCCAAAAAGGGACAAACCAAATACTAAGACATTCTGAAATTCATGTTAATTTTTCAATTTATCTTCTCAAATGTTTATATTACATCTTAGAAAACTGCAAAACAGAAATGAAAGTACTGACAGCTTAAGTGATCTCTTTTGGAACCCATGTCACAGTTTTTGGTTATAAAATCAATAGTATCAGGGAGTATAATTTTGCATGTATCCTCAATATTATTAATTGTAAACAAAATGGTCCATATTTTGTTTGTGTTCTACAGATACTGTGTGGACAGCCATCACTGGTATGAGAGACATACAGCAGAGGTCTGCAGTCGGATGAGGAGAGTCACTTTTTCCAAAAGTGAGTTACACATCAACAAATCTAACCCTAATAACAGCAATCAAATCACAACATGCTATCTATCTATCTATCTATCTATCTATATATATATATATCTATCTATATATATATATATATTATGTTATATTATCATACAAAAAATTTCATCACACCCTCACTACAAAGAGTCCATTAAAATCAGCACCAGCAGAAATAAATTCAAGATTATTGAAAATCCTGCATCATTCCTTCTTCTACAGTTAGTTTAACAAAGTCTTATTCTTGTTCTTAAAGCTGCAGTCCATAACTTTTTTGGTTAAAAATTATCCAAAATCAATTTTTGAGCAAGTACATAACCAGCCAGTGTTCAAAACTATCTCCTTACCTTAGCCCGATTCACAACGGTAAGCTTGTAATAATGTTTTCTAATTCGAGTGGTACTGGTGGGTTTCTGTGGGAAATTCGAGCATGCCGCTGTTCGTCTTTGCGTCATTACGTCACGTCTGTTTACATAAAGGAGTAGTCCCAGCTAGTAGGCTATATCGCATGTGAGGATGCTGCAGGTGACGGATTATTTATAGACTTTCCTGACAGCAGCTACAATAATTAAACTTATTTTGATGGCGGATTGTATGGTATGACAAATTAACGTTAGAGATTAGACTGTACAGAAATTTAAATCTACAGGTAACGTTAATACACTCTAAATACACATAGTCACAAAATGCTGATGTTGTTAACATGAACAATTTGAGAACAAAGTATAACAATAATAATAATTTGCATGGTTTGATGTGATATGAGCTAAGCGATTGTTAGATTTAATCACCATTGGTAGCGCGATTTATTGTAATGCTTTTTTTCTCAGTTGGTCAGAACAAAAGTTGCTGATTTGTTACTTAATTGTTCAGATGAAATTTTCCTGTGAAAATTCCTATTTTGGTCATACTTCCAAGACTACAGTCTGTGATTCTTAAGTACAGTATCCGGTGCGGTGACTGCCAGCCAAACATTCTCCTCAAAACATTAGATTCATCCGCCCTGAGGAGCCGTGCCGATGCACAACCCACGTAAAGATGATAATTCCGCAAATAACTGCAATTGCAGGTTTCAAACAGAGATGGCGACAAAGAGGCAAAACTTACGCAGCTTTAATGCGGCTGAAGTCTTAATATCCCGTAAAAGGGTTGTCACCATTATCATGTCTTCATTTGTGTTTCTCAGTGAATTGTTCTGAGTTATTTAATGCTTAGACTGTCTGTGGTTAAATCTGTGTGTGAGCAAAGAGATACTGTCTGTTTTCCTTGATGAGTGAATGGATAAGATCTGTTTTATCATTACCTCTCAAACACATACACACACACACACACACAATGGCGACCTCATTAAAGAATCTGTAGATGATACCTGCATGTGGATCTGAACTCATTAAAGTGTGTGTGTGTGTGTGTGTGTGATCCCTTTAAGCAGACTGTTCCTATAGGACTAATGATGTCTAAGGTCAGTCTTGATGGTGAAGAGTATTTTTGCAGGATAAAGATAGAATAAGATGAATTAGGCTGCAGACAGACTTGATTGTAGTGTGTCTCCAGTGGTGAAATTGAAGAATAAGTCGCTTAGTCGCTGAAGAATCTCATAGAGCTCCTTGTTTACCTACCACACAACCATCCTCAAATATCATTTTCTGATGTCAGACATGAGCTGATAAAGCAGAAATACACAGATAGGCTACTACACCAGTCACCCAAAGGCAAATCCTATAGGAATATGTACATATGTAGTTTGGAAATTGGAATCAATCCTGAAAGATCCTAATGGGATCAAATAAGAATAAAGTGTCCTACTGGTTGAAATGAAATTATGTTTCAACATAAGTTAGAGTTATCACATTTTGATTACAAATTTAGTAAAAAACAAAACAAAACATGCATGACTGAATCATTCACAATAACATCATTAAAGGGTTAGTTCACCCAAAAATGAAAATTCTGTCATTTATTACTCACCCTCATGTCGTTCCACACCCATAAGACCTTCGTTCATCTTCGGAATACAAATTAAGATATTTTTGATAAAATCCGATGTCTCAGTGAGGCCTCCATTGCCAGCAAGATAATTAACACTTTCAGATGCCCAGAAAGCTACTAAAGACATACTTAAAACAGTTCATGTGAGTACAGTGGTTCAACCTTAATATTATAAAGTGACGAGAATACTTTCTGTGTGCCAAAAAAAACTAAATAACGACTTTTCAACAATATCAAGTGATGGCCAATTTCAAAACACTGCTTTGAAGCTTTATGAATCTATTGTTTCGAATCAGTGGTTCGGAGCGCGTATCAAACTGCCAAAGTCAAGTGAACTATTGAAATTCTGAAACACTTATGACGTAACGAAGCCTCGTTTACTGAAATCACGTGACTTTGGCGCTCCAAACCACTGATTCGAAACAAAAGATTTGTAAAGCTTTGAAGCTTCATGAAGCAGTGTTTTGAAATCGCCCATCACTAGATAAAGTCATTATTTCGTTTTTTTGGCGCACAAAAAGTATTCTCGTTGCTTTATAATATTAAGGTTGAACCACTTTACTCACATGAACTGTTTTAAATACGTCTTTAGTAGCTTTCTGGACATCTGAAAGTGTTAATTATCTTGCTGGCAATAGAGGCCTCATTGATTTCATCCAAAATATCTTAATTTGTGTTCTGAAGATGAACGAAGGTCTTTTTGTGTGAACTAACTCTTTAAGATGAATTTAGAAAGTGAATTTTAATTTTATTTTTAATTTTGCAGGTTGTTAAAAGTTGTTTTTAAAGTCTGCATTAAGCAGCATTCAAACCCCATTTTACTTCCATAATGTGATGTATTTTAAACATTATTCGGTGAGAAAAAAGTAGTATAGGACTTGACCAGGAATTTATTGGATTATTAAAAGAAGCCATTCCATACAAGAATGGTGCCAGACCTGAATGTGCGACTACTGAAACACCACCTGGACCTGAAAAGTGGCCATAGTGACGTCAAGAAAGCTGTCGTACTACATTTTGATGAAAGATTACAAAGACAAACATCTTTTTTTTTTTTTTTTTTTTACAGTAATATCATGCTCTGATGAATCTTGCACAGTACAACCAGGTCAATTTGGAGTTCATGTTGAAGCAATTTCTTTACTAATACAATCACAATCTCGTTCTCTTTCTCAGATCTGAAGCAGAAATGTCTGGCGAGAATGTGTGTGAAGATTTAAGACAAGAACTGAGATTCTTTTGCGGGTGACAGACATCTGAACCATCTGAACTCAAGAATGTGTGTGTGAGTGTGTGTGTGTGTGAGTGTGTGTAAGAGAGAGAAACTGTGTTCTGTTAAACAATGAACTACATTAAATCATCACTGAATCTGAATAGTAGTGTGTGAATCTATAGTGTCCAGATTGTACTTTTGTCTCTCCTGAACATGAATAAAACCAAACATATTTACCCATGTCTAATTTTTGATATCCAACTACACCAACAAACACACTAAAATCAAACCTGGAAGCATCTGAAAGAAAGAAAAATAAACCTAAGGTGGACAAGATAAGAAAAATGTTTAATGTGAAAATACGTATTATAAAAGTCATTCAGTATTGAAAAGTATTCCTAAAATTGGTTCAGTACAGTCATTTCATAACAAATTACATAATATTTGTGTGTGCTGTGAATTTTTAAAGTTTATTCAGAGTATTGGGCCATTAGCAGCATATAGAAACTCAGAGAATACAAAGAATCATTTACAACCCCCACTTTCTGCTTGATCCTCACCTGAGTTCCTGTCACACACACATTCACAATGGCTAGTTGTTTGAGGAGGTAAATTTTCAGTTGGGGTCAGGACCTTTACCCTGGGTAAAAGAGAGGCATAGAAGGTGTGTGTGTGTGAGATCTTCATCTCTTCACGTGTGACCTGATGCAAACATAAAGAGTGTGTACTTCCTGCAGCCCTGTTGCTATGACGACCACTCTACCTTTTGCCCTTTGACCTTTTAGAGTGTCTTAAATAGGGCTTTGTTCGTCTTTTTGGGATTGTTTTCTCATCTCTTACACACACCTGCATTAGAAGATTCTGAAGTGAAGAGTTTGGATGTCTGTGTGCCGTCTCGTTGCTGAAACTCTTGGTTTGGCTTTGCCTGGCCACTGTGAACTGAACCTATGAATACTGTATGGTACAACTGATTCTTTTGCATCAGGATAAAGATGAGGCTGCTGTATCTTTTTCTCCTCTTCACCCTGCAGAAAGGTGAGAAAATGCAAACAACCTTCTGTCAGTAGTGATGGTGCAGGTGAGATTGAGTTCATCACTCTGAAACTGAGATGTAGATGTTATTCTCAGTTCCTACACTTTTTTTTTTAATCAGCATAGTAGAATGATTTCTGAAGGATCATGTGACACTGAAGACTGGAGTAATGGCTGCTGGAAATTCAGCTTTGCCATCACAGGAATAAATTACATTTTAAAACATTAAAATAGAAAACAGTTATTTTAATATTTAAGGACAAAAATACTTTTATACTTTCAATATGAAACCGTAGCAACAATTTAGTATCAAATTCTACAATTTTGCAATTTCAAAATGTACTTTTTTTTTTATTATCCATTGACTCAATGCATATTTTATATACATACATTATATATAATATATATATATATATATATATATATATATATATATATATATATATATATATTTGATTAATTGTTCTTGCATAAATCAGACCTCAATTTTAAAATATTTTGAAAAATAATATTTTGAGATTTTTTTTTTAGGTTTGTAGCTCGACTACAAATATTTAGGTTAATTTTTTGTAAAATTTTGCTCATTTGTCAAATTTACATTTTTTTTTTTTTTAGTAGAGGATTATATTAAATAACTGAAGACAATAATACAAAAAAAAAAAAAACTGTGACCAAGACATCTTTTTATTGGCCATCTAAAATATGCATTTTGTGCCATTATAAATAGTTTAATAAATTTTGATTTCTTATCTAATTTTGGCAAACATTATTAAATTTTTGTTGACATAATATAGACCTAACGCTGCAAACCCGTCCCGTCCCTCCCGAAATTGGGAGCTTTGTCCCGCGTCCCGCTAGACTTAAGTATTGTCCCGCATTTCATTTATGTCTGTAATTTTTTTTTTCATCCGTGATATTACAATACCACAGTAAGAAATATAATAAAAACTGTGACTGGCATTTAAAAATCTATTTGTGCAGCCGTCATATTCTAGCTGTGAAAATAACCAACCAACGCAATCATAGAGAGAGGTTTTCCCGCTGATGACAACTGAGTGGACAGTGCAAAGGAATAGCTAAGTGCGGGCCACATCAAAGTCGGTAAACACAACTACACCAGCAAGGATTTCATCTCACATACTGGATAAGAACCTCAAGAGCTGCTCAAAGCTGCCCAAATTGATGATTTAAAGCATGTAATCATCCATCCTGATGTTAAATATTTCCAACGAACGGCGGCGATCAAGCGCCACCCACGGAAATGGTCGAGAACCTACGGAAAAACGAGATATTCTCCATTCGTTTTAACCAATAAAAAATTGCGACGTTCAGACACGACTTTCTTCTCACGTTAATAGTTCATTTAATGCGGGTTCTATGGCGTTATTATAATGAAAAATGTCGAGAGCGCATTATTGTAACACGAGAGCGCAGGGGCGCAGGAGACATTTTCAAAGTGGGGGGGGGGGGGACCCCACACTGTAAGCAAAAGCCCAGATAAAAAGATCAGATTTCCAGATATATATATTTTTTATGTAATTTCCTACCCAAATATAAAGTCTCCCCATACCAATTTACAGCGGTATAAATGCAATATCAACAAAAAAACAGGCGTTTTATGATTTTGATCAGTTTTATTCTTTCAGGAGACACAAGACTCTATTACAATCTAGAACAGGATCTGCATCCACCAGATTTAATTCCTTATATGTGCATCATTTTTGTCACCTGTATTGAGCATCACTTGAGCATCACCCGGCTGCCTCCTGGAGATGTGATGCCAGCTGTGCCAGCTGCTGCTGCTACTACTCACTAAACTTCAACAGCAACTGAAACAAAGAAATCACTGTTTATACACACAGTTTTTGCACTGTAATAATATCCTTTTCACAATATCAAAATGTAGATAAAATGTACTTAAATGACAATTTTATTGAAGTCTGCATACTTGCAGACTTCTGTGCAGTGTGCATGCAGCCTTGCCATATCCTAAACGTAGTTTTGACATTTTTTTTTTTTTTTGTCAAATAATTAGTTTATCAGATGATTGGTTGCTGTGCTTTCGCATTTCAAAATAATAATATTTCAATCAAAAATGAATAAGCATTGTAAATGCAGTAATACAGTATACACCAGTACATACCAAATGAGCAGGATCCTCCTCTCTCGCGTCCTCCCCACTGCGTCGCTGGCCGAGGCAATAATCACTTTAGTTTCACTTTCAAAAATCTCTTTTATCGATGCCATCAATGATTTCCCTTTCTAGATGTAATTATCGAAATCAAAACAGTCCATAAACTATAAATCCACACGAAAACTTCAGTCAAGCCAGCTCGCGCGTCAACCGGAACTGAATGTGAAAGATCAGCCTCCTGACCTTGAAGTGTCAAATTTCTCAGTTTCTGAATGGACGGTTGGCTTGATTGACATATGTCCCCGCAAACGCCAAGTTCCTCGCATGATTTATATACCATCGACATGTCCTCAGAAAACGCTAGCACTCTTTGATCGATGGTTTGGAGATCGCGTGTTTCTCCGTTCGAGAGAGCGCATTTCCTGTTCTGCACATCCGCAACAAAACAGTTGATTATTTACGAACGAAAGCTCAGAGAAACGTGAAAATGGTCTCATTTGAAAGAAAATAGCCTAAGCTAAAAGATGATATAGAGTTTGTAGCTTGTGGCTGATTGAAGCAGCCCTTATCAAAAGTGCGGGGGTCGATTTCTGTCTTTTTAAAACTGTGGGGGTTCTGATCCCCCTGTCCCCCGTGTCAACGGCGCGCCTGCGAGAGCGCATCAAATGCGCGAGCGGTAATCTCTCCGCTCACAGGCGGATTCCCTTCTCGCACAAAACTGGAGGCGCGCGCGCTCTCGCTCAGCATGTGCAGCCGTGAATCTAGAATTGTCTTCTCTACGGATTTAATGTTGCCATAAGCGCAAAATTATAGTGTGGGCACCCACCGGCAGAAACATTAATTGGCGCATATGCCAAGTTTGTCAACAAATGTAAATCAATATTTACATAGCGTAATAGTTTTAAATTTATCTGTTTCACGTGTCCCGCATTGTCCCGCAAAATCACCTACTGTCCTGCAACAGATCAATAGCCAGGTGGTCACCCCAGCTGCATTACGATTATTCAGTCTATTAGAATGTTATGTTGGTGCAATGTGTAAATTTAAGGAGGATCTATTGACAGAAATGCAATATAATATACATAACTATGTTTTCAGTGGTGTATAAAGACCTTACATAATGAACCGTTATGTTTTTATTAACTTAAAATAAGCCATTTCTATCTCATACACCGCGGGTCCCCTTACATGTTAAGTCACCATTTTGCGCCGGCATGTTTCTACAGTAGCCCTAAACGGACAAACTGCTCTACAGAGCGCGTTTGATTGAGCTACTCTCTGCTGTCTCAGACGACGACATATTTGTCCTGTGTTGGCCACCGTAGCTTCTCTATTGCTATTCGCAACCTGATCGCTAGATGCCGCTAAAATTTACACACTGCACCTTAAAACACGTGAATTTACGACAAAGAAATGTGGAACATTTGTACTTTCTCTGTGCAGTTCATGGCACTGATGTTTTCTGCCCAGAAACAAGTGATCTCAGTTCTGATGAGCTTCTGATTGGTGAGTGCATTTAACATAAACAAACAAATGCACAGGAGAAATTAAACAGACAATGTTATTTATATAATTGACAATGTATATTTAACCACATACACAATCCTTTATCTTTAAAATATGTGTGTGGCGTACAGGTTGTCTGGGTGTGAGGTTCAACTGGCTGTACTCCGTGTTTGAAGACCTGCGGTCAGTGCTGGAGTTTGCGGTCAATCTGCGGTGTGAGACTGGACTTTGTCCCGCGGACATTCAGAACCACGGACATTACTGCAGCAACGCAAACACACGGGACACCGCACACACACACATACAGCCTGCCGACACACTCGACCGGTGAGAAAACGCGCAGAGAGAGAGAGAGAGAGAGAGAGAGAGAGAGAGAGAGAGACAGACAAATGAGAAACGAATGGAATTAGACTCAGGAGGGGGTAGAAAGATTTTAAATGGATGTATTAACTTCTCAGTGGAGTCCACACACACTTATTGCATGCTCTGACCCCTCTTTCTGTCTGTTGCTTCTTTATGCAGTTGGGGAAAAGAGATTAAAAATGAAAACATGCAGAGAGAGCAGTGAAGTGTGTAAAAAACAAACATGCACTTTATATTAATGTGCATATATTAATATAAATGCACACATATAAATATAAATTAATGTAAATGCCAACATAGGCAAGGAACAATCTATAGTGAGATGTTTTTCATTTCTTTTGCCCTTTTCTTCTATTTTCTGTAAAGCTGCTAAAAAGACATAATGCTAAATACATACAAATAAATAGAAAATTGAAATGAATGTGATTGTAGGTGTTGTCTTAACCACTGGAGATGTTCTCAAGAGCTAAAGGAGAGAAACTGCAGTCGCAGGACACCAACGTACAACAACTATACCTGCAGCTACAACTCCAGCTGTGGTAAACACAGTTTCAAAACATTTTAATTGCAGATTTTTACTTGTCAAAGAGCCTTAAAAGCACAATATGTAAGATTTTTGTATTAAAATATCCTAAAAACACTAGAACAATGTTATATATTTTGTTGACTTGTGTACTTACATTATCCCAAATGTATCCAAGAATGTTTAAATCCAGAGAAATAAGTAATTTTAACCAGGACAGTGTCCGTGTGTCGCCTATCAATGACATCATATCTGCGTTACCCTCAGTTTCCGGTTTTATTTTGTAGAAACCATGGAAACACCAAAGACGCTTTAATATATTATGTGCTTTATTAGACGGGGTGAGCAGCTGTTTGGATACATTCATTGACAAAAATTAATCATGTTATATAGCTCAACACAGTAAGTCTTATTGTTTAAATCTCGTTTTCTTGATTTACCGCGAGTACCATGTTTTACCATGCCTAATATCGATCTAGCTTACTGCAGTGTGCAACAAGTGTCTCATAGTAGCCACCGAGCGAACGCAGAGTAGCACTATAACAACTTTCAACACACTCTAATGTATCTAATATGATAAAACAGCGCTGCGTTACCCCACATACGCTTGAACCGGTGGTGGAAGCGGCGACTGTGGCATAATAAAAGTTCCACTTCTCTCGAGACGTGTCGCGCTCGTCTCTCATTAGCAATCGCTCCTGCTCTGCTTCATACTACAGTAACGTTAATAATCTCATCCATGAACATGGTCCCGTCTAGATTCTTTTCCACCGGCTGTAGAAGTGAAGACAAAACCTCCCATGATTCCGTGAAATCAAGGCATCATCAAGCTACGCCATTGTCTTGAATAAGTGACCTCTAGTGGCGAAAATGTACATACTGTGCCTTTAATGGAAAGTATTTCAATGAAGGAGCCAAAATATTTATCACTAGCATATAGCATTTATATGATTACACTGTTATGTGGAGAAAAGAGTTAGCTGACCCCAATTGTGTCTAACTTCTGCAGATATGTTGGATTTCTGTGAGGAAGGATTTTGCGATTGTGATTGGACAGTTATAGACTGCATCAGCTCCAACCATCCAGTCCCAAAACAGGATGGAGATAACCAACCAATCACATCACAGACAGGTAATAGTATTAAATCAGAGCACAAGCACCTTTACCTTTCAAAGATGAGATGAAGTCATTAGATGTTCACAGTCGTTTTTATCTCGTAGTCAATTTTAATCCTCCTATCATACAGTATTCATCTGTCTTTTATGTTCAGTCTCTCCCTTTGTGACGGATATACCTGATAATGACACCTACACCAGTGATGTGCTCAATGGAACAGGTGAGGCTGTTGAGACCCACATTAGCTCATTGTTTTATCCTTTATTTATTTAGTTTGGACTTAGATAACCTAGGTGCTACCTATAGACCTGCCTACAGGCTGAGCAAGAGAGAGATAGAGAGACTTGGATATCTTGCTGATGAACTAACAGTGTGGTTTGTGTCTCAGACAGGGTGGAGCTTTCTCCAACAGACATCGACATGGAGATCATGTTCTATGGTAATGCACAGAAATATGAAATGTGTTTATATAAACAAACATATTAATATAGATATAATCATTTTTAAATAAATATAACAGTTTATACATTTATAAATATATAAATCTAAACCTTTTGTAATATATAAACTATTGATAAGTCTGGGTTCAGTAAGATAAAAAAAAAAAGAAATTAATACTTTTATTTAGCATGGATTCATTAAATGAATCGAAAGTCAAAGTAAATACACTATACACAAAAAATAAGAACACCGTGTGTACAAGACGAAAATCCAACTGGAATTTTGCATAAGAACATTTTCTGTGCACATAAAAATCGCATAGGATTATTTTTTTTAATATAAATATCATACCTCCTTCTTTTACAGGAGTAAATGGCACACTGAATGAGACAATGAGCAACTTCACCAATGAGTTGGTGCTGGTCAACAGCTCTCAGAGCAGCAATATCCAGAGCACAAAGTACCCTGGGATATATCATTCAGGTAACGTGCTTCACTGAACTTACTGTATATTTAGTCTCTTTTCTGTACCCCGGTGGATGATTTTCCCTCCAATTGCAAGTTCTGATAACTCTAGTAATCCCCAGCCACCTAAAGACTTCACTGATCTAAGCAGAACTTCATCTTCAGGTCCAGAGGAAGAAGAGAATGAAGCAGAGGAGAGAGAGTTGGACAGAAACTCAGAGAAGGGAACTACAGTTGAGAAAAAGGAAGAGGAGCCAATAGAATATGAGGATGGGGTCTCCTATGGTAAGAGTTAGTGTTTTTCACAGCTAAATTGGGTAACAGCTTCAGATGCACTGTGTTGGTTTGTGCATTTTGAGCTTTTAGCCACTCACAAACAAATTCATCTCAGTTTGTACATCAAGGACTTCTTTGAAATTCCAGCACACTTGCTGCTCACTGTTCAAAAACACTTGATCAAATGATTCTAAATGAAGACAAGCCTTTAAACCCACACAGTTTGAAATCAACTGAGGCTCTTAACATTTATATTGCATTCATTTTTGCTGGCTTCTTCTAGTTCTTAGTTAAGCGATTTAAAAGAAAGAAAGAAAGAAAGAAAGAAAGCCTATATACAGTGGCTAAAGATGTAAATTAAGAACCAACGGCAAAAAGTGAACACCAAGTATCAGTAACAAAACTAATTTAGGACAATCATTTTTCAAAATAATATAAATAAATTTAAATGGATAGTTCACCCAAAAATGAAAAATCAGTAATTTACTCACCCTAATGTTGTTCCAAACCTGCATAACATTCTTTCTTCTGCACAACACAAACGAAGATATTTTGAATACTTTTGATACTTTTTGATATTTTGATACTTTTTCTCAAATTTTTCCTCACTTGATCTTGTCTCCCTTGGTAAGGAGGTTTCACAAATGAAAGCTGCCACTTCCATAGTTGATCCCATACCCACCGGTTTGTTTAAATCGTGTTTCACTTCTCTATGCCCTGTTGTCCTGAGTATAATAAATGACTCTCTGCGCATGGGTGTTGTGCCTGCTGCACTTAAGATTGCTGCTGTAATACCTGTACAAAAAAAGACTAACGTAGACTGGGACAACCTCAATAATTTTCATCCCATTTCCAATTATCCTTTTCTTGCTAAATTGCTTGAGCGAATTGTGGCTTCTCAATTATACACTCACCTCACTTTCAACAATCTTTTGAGCCCCTCCAATCTGGCTTCAGCAAACTACATAGTACTGAAACAGCATTAGTTAAGGTCACAAATGACCTGTTAATTGATCTGGCTGTCTTTCAATTCTGATTCTTCTCGATCTCAGTGCAGCTTTTGACACAGTAGATCATTTTCTTTTACTCACTCATTTGGAAACTGTTTTTGGTGTTACTGACACTGTATTAAACTGGTTCAAGTCTTTCCTCTCAGATCGTAGGCAGTTTGTGTCCCTGGGGGGATGCAGGTCCAAAGTTGGTTCAGTGGAATTTGGTGTTCCCCAGGGATCAGTTTTGAGTCCCTTACTTTTTTAGTATGTTGGTCGATGACATGACGGGTCATTTTTTTGTCCAAAGGCCTTAATAATAATAAAAAACAAAGATATGACATCCAAAGTATGTAAGGTAGTACAACTAGATCTCTTGTATTGAATCCAAAAGGTTTTAATTATATTTTGCTACATATAAAGGTATTTTAAAGATTTTGAAGTGTCAAAAGGTCATTCGGTTTAGCCATCCAAAAGCCAATGCAGCCATTTCATTTTTGATTAAAACATCTTAAAATGTAATAAATGTATATATTTTTTATTCTGGCATGATTTTATAACATCATATATCAACATAGTGCAAAATGGTATTAAAATTATGTGTAGAAGTCATTGCTTTGTTATGAGAAAGAATGTCTGGAAAAATGAATTTCATTGATGTTATTCGGAGTAACCAATATAAAAAAACATTTTGGATCAAGTCATGCGGTCAATATCATGTGACAGGATGTGACATCATTCACACACCTGCAAAGGACCACATGGTCGTGAATCAAAGTAACTAACTCTTTTTTAATTATTTGAAAAATTCATGTTTTCACTTGCTCATACGCATGTCCCGAAACATCAGGTCATTCGGTACAACCGCTATAAAACATGGAAAATGCTGTAATATTTTAAAAACTTGTACTAAATATAAAATGTTTGATTGTCCTTTTGCTAGCTAGCTAGCTAGCAAGCTAACTAACTAGCTAGCTAGATATCAGTCTGTTAGCATTGTTTGAAAATATCGTCATTCGGTATAACCAAAAGTGTCATTCGGTAAAACCGAAATTTTGGTTGAACCGAATGACTTTTTTGGTGACAAATTTTGTCCATTTTGTAAAAAATGACAAAAGCAAAGTTAATTGATTATAAAAACCACATCATCTCATTGTTAACACTTAATAAAACTTCAAAATTAATTATATCTCCATTAATGTTGGCCTTGCATGGTTTAGTGCCACAATACCTGAACTTTTAACTGTCTACACCCCAAGATGAAATCTCCACTTTTCTGATTCTGGCTGTTTAATTGACCGGGCTTTTTCTTTTTTGGCTCCAAAACCCTGGAATGCTCTTCCCACTGAGATTAGACATGTTTTAATCTTCAATTAAAACTTATTTACTACTTATTTATGTTCTTGTAAAGCTCTTTGAGATGCAACTTTTAAAGGCATTATATAAAAATGTTTTTTATTATTATTACTATAAAAGTTTATTATTATTATATTATTAAACTTCCAATGCTAATAATATATTTAAAAAAACAACAACAAAAAAAACATTTAATCTTAAGACCATGACCTGTGACCTGTGCTGCCACTTTCTGTATTTTAGTTACTGCTGTGCTGATGACAGAAGAGCGGGGCAGAGACAAAGAGGAAATCCTTACTACCCACAATACAATGGAGTGGAGCACAAACAGTGAGCATGTCTAATCATACTGAAAACACATATGCAAATGACCTCATTAAAACATTCAGCATGTTTTCTGACTGTAATATTTTGGTTTTATTACAGATGAGCTGACTGTTAGTATAGCGCTAACCACAATAACAGAATCACAGACTGTCACAGACTTACCAGAATCATACACAAACACACATTCAAACACACACAGTCCTCAGTATACACCCCACACAACACCACTAACATACACACACACTCACACACAACCCGAACAGCATTCATCTGAGGAGGATGACAATGAGAGCGATAAAGACACATTTCATTTAGCTGCAAGCAAACCTGTCAAACATACACCTGCACATAGTACATACACTTTAAAACCTGTTACACACACATCTGGTTCACATACTACAACTAATTACTCAAATGACATCGCTAAACCGTATGTCAGCCCACCTTTAGACATCATAACAGAGGAAAAGAGTGATGAGTCAATGGAGGAGAGAGAAGAGGCAAGAGAGAGTGACAGAGAAATAGAAGAACATTCAACACAAACCAGTCCTTATATAGTTCAGATGACCACACCCACTAAAATAACAACCAATCAAAACTCACTTCACAAAACAACCCTGCCAACAGCTACCAATAAAAACACAGTAGCTGCAACCACTTCTGTGCAACTTCCATCTATGAGAGGAAGTGAGGAGAAAGAGATATCGGTTGAAAAAATGGAGAGACAGAGTGAGGAAGATAAAGATACTGAGAGAGAGAGTGATTTAATAGTAAACCCACCAAACAACAGTCAGGAAAGCAGCGCAGAATATGGCAAGTTAAGCACAACCAAACCGACAATTCAAACACAAGCCAACACGAAGCCATCTCTATCTAAAGAGGACGAAAGGCACAATATAGAAAGCAAGGAAGATCTACAAAGTGATGAAGAGGATGAATCAGCCAATAACCAAACCACCACAATACCACCCAGGGTCAGCAAGGTCAGTCCGTACATGTGGATAATTCCAGCACAGTTCCCTAAACCTCCCATACACAGTGCATCACCAAGACCAACAGCTCACCCAGCTGCAAAACCAACTAGGAACATCAAGACCACATCTACAGTTCCCCACAAGCCTGTCAGCACACGGACCACAACATCAGGCCACGCTGCTGTTGAAACAGTCCCTCATCCCCAGAAACCTCCCCGTCCCGCCCTGGATAAGTTACCATCATTGACCACTACTGCTCAGCTGGAGTCTGCTGAGGAAGAGGAGCAGGAGAAAGAGGAAGAAAAAGAGCCGTCTGACAGCTCACAGGAATCACAGAAAATCGGTAACGTTGACAATCCACTTCTGCAACTTAAATACAAACAGTATGATTTAGCCAAGCAGGACGTGTTCCTGGATCAACATCCTTATATCAACCAAATAGGCCCAAACTTGTTCATAACATACTCATGAAATCAGATGAAAATGATTAGTTGATGATAATCTTGTTGGTTGATTGGTATGGTAATGTTGTACCAGAATGTTCATCCAAGAACATGTACTGCTTGAGCAAATTATATTAAGCAATTCTCCAATTCTCCTGCACATGCGTCTGTACTCCAGAGAAATCATTGTGTGTGATTCCCAGAGTCTCACCAGGTCCGGAGACGGGCGGCACCGTTCTTTTCCTGGTCTCTACTGGAGGCTGCTGGACTGTCAAACCTGCAGCAGCAAGAAGACTCTGAAGGTGAGAAATTTGGAGAGAAAAAAAGACCGAAATGTACATATACAGATAACAAAACATTAAGTATGTGTACATGTGCAGTTATAATCGAGCTACAGTGGGTTATTGGTTAGTCAAGCTATAGTCTTCATCTCTCTGTTCAAGAATACATGACATATTGCGTAAGTGAACATTTGAAGCATTAGGGAAAGACCCCACAGATGAATAGGATAAAAAATTTTATCTAATTGATATCACCATACGTCCCCTGTTGATTAATCACAGTACACAGTACATTAAGACTTATATTACAAGTTTTCTGAAAGTGTATAACTATACAAATGAGGCATTATGTAATTAAATACACACTAATTTGCATACATTTCCAGAACAAATCTGAACAATGGATAAAGCCAAGTTCAAAACTCTTGTCTCATTTTGTTGACATATTATAGGTTTTTACACAAGGGATTTTGGATGTCTTTTTGTCACTCCATAAATGAGAAAATACTGTCAACAGCCAGAAATATACTTTACTGTGTTTTATGATGTTATATAAATCAGACAAGTGATATATGAACCAACCCCTCTGTAAAAATCTTTAGAATATAGATCGGAATAAAACTGGATAATTTGGTGTTTGTAAGTTCTGTTGAAGGTGAGATTTTAGGCTTACCCTTACAAAAAAATAAGAACACTTCAAGTTAATTTTATTAAGTATACTTAAGTAAAGTTCAAGTATATTTTTAAGTATACTTTATGTAGTAAGTATACTAATATCAATGGACTAGTAGTATACTTGTAAGAACTATTTCAGTACTGCTTGGGACTAAATTGGCCCACTTTCTAGTGTATAAATGTATACTTTAAGTGTAACAGTAGTAAACTGAGCTAAAGTAGTAGTTTACTGAGAGTATACTTCAAAGTGTACTTTCATAAACTAAGAAATGTGCTACAAGTATTTAACTAGTAAAGTAGTATAAGTTCACTTGTAGTATAGTTGCAGTATAAATGAAAAATGTAGTTAAGTAGTTGTGTACTCAAACAACTACTTAACAACTATGTTTTTCATTTATACTGCAACTATACTATACCAAGTGAACTTATGATAGTTTAGTAGTTTAGGTTTGTCTCCTGGCTGGCTCGCCAAAAAAAAAAAAAACTTATGACAGTTTACTAGTTAAATACTTGTAGCACATTTCTTAGTTTACAAAAGTACACTTTGAAGTATACTCTCAGTAAACTACTACTTTAGTAGTTTTATACTGCAAGTATACTTCTAAGTTTACTTTAGGTGAACTTTAAGTGAAGGTATTAATTTTTATACTTGAAATATACCTTTAACTGTACTTTATGTTTGAAATAAATTTCTATGTATACTACTAGTGGACTAACCTACACAAAAATTCACATACTCAGAATTAGAAACACATCTGTTTTCTTTAAATCAAAATTTTCAAACAAGTTTATAAGACAGTATGTAAAACTATTTGAAAATTTATTGAATAGGCTACTCAATCAAAAGAATAAACACAATTACAAGTCAAGTATACTTGGAATACTTAATTATACTTTAAGCATATCTCAATCAAAATATTGAGTACAAGTATAGGCCAGATATAGGCTACGTAGGCTTTTCTGTCAGTATAAGTCAAGTATACTTAAGTGAGACTTTTTAAATATATTTATGAGAGGTACATATAAAGTAGACTGAAAGTATACTTATTTTTTTAGTTTAAAAGAAGTGTACTAATAGCACACGTAAATAAACTTTTTTGTAAGGGTAGTGCATGACAAAAAAAATCACTTTAAGAAAACGGACTTTAAAAATATATGTATTGCAATTGAAATCTACAGACGCAAATAGATAAAGAGTAATAAAATGAACACTTAAATGTGTATTTTGGATATTTTCTTTCCACTAGCCTGAAAGAAGACATGTTCTAGAGGCAAATAGCCTAAAATCACAAAATTGATTGGTGTGTGAAAAAACAATGGTTTTGCCTGTAGTGTCTTGCCTTAAATTCACATCAACTCTGTCTTTCGGCACATCAATACAATGCAATACAATACAATACAAAGTCAAGCTACAACCGCTGGTAGAATTTCAGTCAGACTAAAGCATTTTAAAAAGACAAATTATAGCTTTAGTGCAGCTGAAATCAAACTATTGAAGTGCATGTACTGTAAATATACTTAAAGTGGATAAGTAAAAAATAGACAAACAGATGCCATGTCATCCATGACATCCATTACCATGCCATTCTTCAATGTTCTTTGCAGTACCATGTAGATACCATGGTACATTAGTCATCATTCAGTACCATAGTATCTATCAAAGTACCATGGTACCATCACAATGGTAAAGTTTTTAAGGGAAATAACAATATGCCAGAATCAAAGAAGTGTGGCTACATTAATGTGTGTATGTGTGTTTGTAGAGTGTAGCATGTCTTTCCTCCAGTACAGTGCATCTGGACAGGTGTTGAGGGACATGTCTGCTTTGGGAGAAATGCTGCACTGTCTGACAGGACGATGTCCCCATGAGTATCAACGCTATGGCTGCTACTGTGGACAGCAGGGGACAGGAAACCCAGTAGACCAACTGGACCGGTCAGAACACAAAAACACACAAATCTTCAACGGCAAAAATGCTGGAATCAGTTAGGATAAGCAGTTATCAAATGTTTGGGCTCAGTAAGATTTTTAATTCTTTAGAAATTAAATCCTTTAAATTAAAAAAAGAAACAAAACCTTTTATAGAGCAATATATACACTGTGTTTCAAATTATTATGCAAGTGACATATCAGTAGGATTTCAGTACAATACACATTCAGATTTTAGTTTTTCTAAGAAAGTGTTTGTTTGTTTATTTATCCATGTCTTTTTAGATAACTGGTATCAATCTTAGACAAAATAGTTTGCCAGGTACTTAGGTAAATGGAAATCCTACTTAAAGATGTTGTTCCACATTATTAAGCAAGTCACAGTTCTCATGCAATATGGGGAGGAAGAAAGATCTTTCTGAAGATGAAAAGCATGAAATGGTGCAATGTTGTGCAAATGGCATGAAAACAACTAATATTGTGTAAAAACTGAATGGAGATTATTGAATTATCATAAGATTTGTGAGTGATTTAGAGCACAGCAGAATTTGGTCAGATACAGGCTTATTAAGGAAAGTTTCTGTCATAAAAATTTATTGTATTAAAAGGGCAGCTATAAAAAAAAGCCAGTGTTGAGCAGCAAACAGATATTTGAAGCTCCTGATGTCTCTGGAGTCTTGAGAACCTCTCCATGCAGGCTGGCAGTTGTGCGTAAAGATGCATTTCAGCCACCCCTAACCAAACCTCACAAAGAGAAACATTTACAGTGGGTTTAGAATTACATGAAGACTCATTTTTAAATAGTTTTATTCACTGACTAATGCCGTACTACAATGGATGGTCTAAATGGATGGATTTCTGGATGGTTGGTGAATGGCCACCACGTTCCAACAAGACTGCGACGTCAGCAGGGAGCTGGCGGGTGATGATTTGGGCTGGAATATTGGGAAGTGGGATGGAAGGTCCCTTTAGGGTCTCTGAGGGTGTCAAAATGACTTCTGCAAGATATGTGGAATTCATAACTGGCCATTTTCAGCTATGGTATAAAAAGAAGGATAGTGCCTTCTGAAATACAATGCACTATGCACTATCCCATGCTGCAAAAAAACACCACAGCAATAAAACTGTTTGAAAATGTATTTCTACAATCACTGTAAATGTTTCTCTTTGTGAGGTTTGGTTAGGGGTGGCTGAAATGCAATTTTACACATAACTGCCAGCCTGCATGGAGAGGTTCTCAAGACTCCAGAGACACCAGCAGCTTCAAATACCTGTTTGCTGCTCAACAGTGGCTTTTTTTTTTATAGCTGCCCTTTCAATACAATTAACTTGTTTGACAGAAACTTTCCTTAATAAGCCTTTATCTGACGGAGTTCTGCTGTGCTGTAAATCACTCACAAATCTTATGATAGTTCAATAATCTGCATTCAGTTTTCACACAATATTAGTTGTTTTCATGCCTTTTGCACAACATTGCACCATTTCATGCTTTTCATCTTCAGTAAGATCTTTCTTCCTCCCCATATTGCATGAGAACTGTGACTTGCTTAATAATGTGGAACAACATCTTTAAGTAGGGTTTCCATTTACCCAAGTACCTGGCAAACTATTTTGTCTGAGATTGATACCAGTTATCTAAAAAGACGTGGATAAATAAACAAACAAACACTTTCTTAGAAAAACTAAAATCGGAATGTTTATTGCACTGAAATTCTACTGATATGTCACTTGCATAATAATTTGAAACACATTGTATATATATTGCTCTATGTATCTATGTATTTTGGAGATCATAAGAAACACAAAGTCAAATGTATCCAAGCTATTGACTAGCAGTTTATGTAAACATGCGCACACAGACATGTGAACATTACTGTAATTGTGCAGTTAAATTCAGTGCTGAAGCTCTGTTGTGTCCTGACTGTCCTTGATGTGTCTTTGTGTCAGGTGCTGTTTTCTGCAGCAGTGCTGTTTGGAGCAGCTCAGTGTGCTGGGCTGCAGAAAAAACAGAAAACTCAACGCTCAAATCAGCTGCCACAAAGGAAAGCCTCGATGTACGACATTACACACACAAAAGCATATAATTAAGAACGTTTTTCACCAAGGTCAGTTTTGTGTTAATGATTATGTTGTGTATGTGTGGCAGGTTCAGGTGCGAGTGTGTGTGACCGGCTGCAGTGCGTCTGCGATCGCTCGACTGCTGAGTGTATGGCGGCTTCACACGTCAACCATTCAGTCACCTCCTCATGTTCCGGGCCCCGCCCACCGTGCCTCCGTAAGCCTCATTCTTCAACACAATCAGCCAGTCAGGACTCCAGTGAGGAGAGCAATGAAATGACCCCACCATGGCCTCAACTGAACACACAAAACCAATCAAACATGCACGTTCAGCCATATACACCCAAGAACCCCACACACAGCAAACCACAACAGGGCATCAAAGAGGAGGAGGAAGAGGAAGAAGAGGAGGAGCCAGGAAAGGAAAAAGAAGAGGGGGAGGAAGAAAAAGAACAAGAAGAGGAAGAAGAAGAATTGGAGCAGTAGGAGGAGGTGGTTCTATAATTTTTACATTTTCAGGGAGCTCTCAATGATAGAGGAATCAGTAAGAAAAGATGTAATTCACATTTAACAAAAACTTAACTCACTTAGGATGCAGTGGCCACAAAAGATCATCCAAGATCTGCTGCTTCTTCTCTGCTTGTTTTTGATCTGCTGAAAGACTGCCAGCAGTTGTATTTTTACAGTACATTTCTCATTATTTTTTTTATCCAATTGTAACTGATGTCTGTTTAATTAAAAATAAAGGCATTTATTGTTTATGTAAAAATTCCATATATAATATGTTGAGGTTACAGAAGACCATTTAATAAGACTTTCTGAATTTCTTTAAATCTATAGAAATGCTGGAGAGGTGGCAGGTGATCTGGGTTCAAGTCCAACTCTAGCAATTTCCCGATCCCATTGCCCTGTTATCGGTCTGCTCCAGTATTATTTTATTATTATTTATATACTATTATAGTTTTTATAAAGAAGTTTAGAAAAAGCTTTAATATAGTTTTAGTTCTATTTCAGTTAATAATTTTTAGTACTTCAACTGAAACTTACAGTGGGGAAAATAATTATTTGATCCCCTGCTGATTTTGTAAGTTTGACCACTTACAAAGAAACGAGGAGTCTATAATTTTTATGGCAGGTTTATTTTAATGTATAGAGACAGAATTTTAACCAAAAATCCGAAAGAAAAAAAAAAATATATATATAAAGGTTATAAATTGATTAGCATTTGATCAAGTGAAATAAGTATTTGATCCCCTACCAAGCAGCAAGAATTCTGCCTCCTACAGATTGTTTATGTGCCCACGTCGAACACAGATTAGTCCCGTCACTTTAAGAAAGTACTCCTAATGTCAGCTCGTTATATGTATAAAATACACCTGTCCAAAGAATCTGTATCTTCCATTCAAACCTCTCCACCACCATGGGCAAGACCAAAGAGCTGTCAAAGGACATCAGGGACAAGATTGTAGACCTGCACAAGGCTGGAATGGGCTACAAGACCATCAGCAAGAAGCTTGGTGAGAAGGAGACAACTGTTGGTGCAATTATTCGGAAATGGAAGAAATACAAAATAACCATTAGTCGCTCTCGGTCTGGAGCTCCATGCAAGATCTCGCCTCATGGGGTAAGGATGATGATGAGAAAGGTGAGGGATCAGCCTAGAACTACACGGGAGGAGCTTGTAAATGATCTTAAGACAGTTGGGACAACATTCACCAAAAACACCATTGGTAACACTACGCCGCAATGGATTGAAATCCTGCAGTGCCCGCAAGGTCCCCCTGCTCAAAAAGGCACATGTACAGGCCTGTCTAAAGTTTGCCAATGAACATCTAAATGATTCAGAGAAGGCTTGGGAGAAAGTGCTGTGGTCAGATGAGACCAAAATTGAGCTCTTTGGCATCAACTCAACTCTCCGTGTTTGGAGGGAGAGAAATGCTGACTATGACCCCAAGAACACCATCCCTACAGTCAAGCATGGAGGTGGAAACATTATGCTTTGGGGCTGTTTCTCTGCTAAGGGTACAGGACGATTTCACCGCATTGAGGGGCCAATGAACGGGGTCATGTAAATGTAAAATCTTGAACGAGAACCTCCTTCCTTCAGCCAGAAGACTGAAGATGGGTCGTGGATGGGTCTTCCAGCATGACAATGACCCAAAACATTCCACCAAGGCAACAAAGGAGTGGCTCAAGAAGAAGCACATTAAGGATTATGGAGTGGCCTAGCCAGTCTCCAGACCTTAATCCTATAGAAAATCTGTGGAGGGAGCTGAAACTTTGAGTTGCCAAGCGACAGCCAAGAAACCTTAAGGATTTAGAGAGGATCTGTAAGGAGGAGTGGACCAAAATCCCTCCTGAGATGTGTGCAAACCTGGTGACCAACTACAAGAAACGTCTTACCTCTGTGCTTGCCAACAAGGGTTTCTCCACCAAGTACTAAGTCATGTTTTGCTTGGGGATCACATACTTATTTCACTCAATGAAATACAAATCAATTTATAAACTTTATATAATGTGTTTTTTTCTGGATTTTTTGTTTGATATTCTGTCTCTATCCATTAAAATAAACCTACCATAAAAATTATAGACCCCTCATTTCTTTATAAGTGGGCAAACTAACAAAATCAGCAGGGGATCAAATAATTATTTTCCCCACTGTATTTTAGTTATTTCTGTTCAGTTTCAAGTAACAAAAAATCTCTGTCAAACAAACAAACGTCTTGGTGAATCTCATGAAAAATAAAGAAATGTCTGGGTCATATTTCTATGGAGGCTTGTTTCCGCCAGTAAATAAAAAATGTCAATGTCAGAATTGCGAGATACAAACTAACAATTGTGAGAAATAAAGTAAGAATTGAGAGTTATGTCAGAATTACGAGATATAAACTCACAATTGCGAGAAAAAAAGTCAGACTTGTGAGTTTATAACTCGCAATTCTGACTTTATAACACGCAATTGCGACTTTATATCACGCAATTCTGAATATAACTCACAACTGCGAGTTTATATCACGCAATTGCGAGAAAAAAAAGAATTGTGAGATAAAAAGTTGCAATTACCTTTTTTATTTTTTATTTAGTGGCAGATACAAGCTTCCATATATTTCACTCAAAAAATAAATAAAAAAATTAAACCAAATAATTTCATAACGCGAAATAAAATGAAACCTATTTTTAAGAACATTATGTTAATAGCCTACTGTAATGTAATGTAATGCAAAACATAATTCTCAGTACTGTAATGTGAAATAAATATTTAATTTAAAAGTCCATTTGTTAAGTATAATTGTAAGTACACGTAATGGTATACTTTGATGCATTGAATTTAATTTATACTGATTTGAAATTTTTTAAATTGTTTGCAAGTTCACCCATCTAGAGAAATACAACAGAAACATTGAGTATTTAAATATAAAATCTTTATTAAGACTTTAAGATCTCGCACATGAAATCTCATTGCACATTAATGTGGCAGACACTGTCAGACAGCGAACCTGGATATGGCTAAATAACACCGAAGAGATTTCATGATAACTTTTATAATCATTTACTGTAGCAACACTGCAGTGGTTCGTACCATTACACATTTGAAAATCTAGCATGATGCATGTAGACTTACCTATCCTCACACGGAAGACCCATATCGACACATCAACATCAACCTGAAATCTAACTCATCTTATTCTTTTCTTCTCTCCCATACAAACGAAAAAAAAAAAAAAAAAAAAAAATTACAACATTGTTGAGTTACAGATAAAACTAAAGATTAGTTTCAAACAAACCATGTGATAAACACTAAACAAGTACCGTAAAGTTCCACCAAGGATGAAAATAAAACATTATATACTGTATTGTGAATTACGCTAAAAATAACATTAGCAGTTACAGTAAGACTGATTTCCCTTCGCTGATGTAAAAAAACAAAAAAACAAAAAACAGCATGCAAAAAAGACTCATCGTGCCCCTTTGACACACATCTCTAAAGGTGCATTACAGATGATGTGTCGGAAACATCACATTCCTATTTCATGTAACACCAAAAATATATTGCATTAATCTAGAAATTCTTTATGATTTCATATTTCTACAGAAATAATGTGCCTGATTTCATCACAGCATTAAATAGTTTTTACACGTATTTTCGCAAAGCAACCTCTATTGAAATGCAGCGAGTTACTCAGAGAAATACACAACGGCCAAAGGTCAACTACTGACTATTTCCTGTCCACCAACATTTTGTCACTGAAATCATTTCTTTAACACATCAACATCCTTTATTAGACTAGACAGATCAGGATCAAGGCAGAAAAGCTGCCATCTTGCTGTCACCAACTCTTAAGAAATTGATCCTATTGAGCATTTAGAAGAAGCCATCTTGGAAGTTTGACCTTTAAATACTTCAAGACATTCTTTACTTTCTGTGCACACAAATTCCACAATGCAGCGCAGGTCTCTAGTCATAGACAGACCATTGAAACGTTTCACAGGCCAAAAATGTGGCAACAGCATCCCATCATCATTAAATCATCTATAATCAGCATATAAATGTACCACACCTGCAGAATACACACCTGTCTGCTTACTTGCAGTTCCGTCCACATAAATACATTCACAAAACCAAGACAGGCCAGTCTTATGACAACAAATCCCTCGAACCTACGAAAAGCACCTCAGAATCAGCCAAAATGTCCTAAATGGTCCCGCACAGACACGTTTCTACCAGCTAAACGTAACTGAAATTGATCACAGCTCTCACCACAGGAAGCTCAGATGATGTAAAACATTTCCAGCAAAGTATTTCAGCATCTAACAGTCACAAATAAATTGTCAGAATTCAGAATGACACATTTTTTCAACCAAGGTTGATGAATAAAGTTACCTGGAAAGCAAAAAAGCATTTCAATGCCTTTGTGGCTCGATATATAAAAACAGCTGGTCGATGAACACAGATCATTTGATCACTGATATCCATCATTTTTCAACTCCCAGTTTTTTAGAAACTGTCTTATGTTTGAGTTCAAGAACACTGCAGTATTCCCGCCCTCAAAGAGAATTCGGTTTCTCATTGGCTCAAGATTTAAATGGCAGCCGTGTGTGGCCATTAAGGAAGGGTGTGGGCGGAGCTCTTTGGTGATGAAAAGCAAATGTTTTGGTTTCTCTATACAGTGAAGGCAAAATGGAGAGCATAGTGATCACTAAGAACTCTGGGTGAACAAAAGCCCTATTAACATCCACAACACTGAAATTAAAGGCTAATTGTAGATTAATAGGCCTAAACACGTGGACGTTTGCAGTGAAATGTTGGCTAAGCCATGCAAACAGTACACAAATGACACTCTGCAACTATCAGCAATCATTTCATCTAAAAGTAAATATATATATTTGTCAAAAATAGGCTATACTACTATACCTGTGTGATAATGTACACTATAATCATATAGGAGAGATTTGAGTGAGCAGAAATCAATTATCAAATCTCTCTGCTGATGATGGATTAATGTGCTAAAGAAATTAGTTAATGAAAATAAACTAGCAAACTCAGCACTTAAGTTAATGCTAACAGTTAAGTTCCCTTAATGCAGCCAGAGGGTGTCATTTTCTAAATGACTCCTATGAATCAATACATAAAGACTCAGTTTGATTCTTGGAGCTGCCTTTTAGTGAATCAAACTGGAAATCACACACATACGATTCTACAGAGCTGGTGTATGATTGGACAGCTGGTTGTAAAGCTCTGCGTGCTGATTGGTGCAGAATGGAGGCGTGAAGTGCCTGTCCTGTTCGCACCCCTTCTCTCTGCTGGACATGAATGTAAGTGATGTTTATAGTGAAAGGTGTCCAATGAAGATGAGTGGCTCAGGTGAGTTAAAGGTCACAGGACCAAGCATGTGTGATAAAGGTCAGTGGTCACATGTCAAAGTTGAGTCTGTATGATTTAGACAAGGTGAAAAGTCGTGGTTCAGTACACGCAGAGGTCAGGAAACTTCATTTCATAGACTGGCACAGACTGGTACTGGGCGTGGCCTGACGTCACGGTCACAGTGCCCGAGGGACTCGGGGGAGGGCTGATTAGAGATGGACAGACAGAACGACCAATCAAATATCAGTTCACACTGAAAAATATTTGATAAACATAACATCTAAATTATTATTATCTATTCCACCTATGAAAATAACTTTCTCAAATGTCAACTTACCGAATGGTGAGTTCAAATATCTGAGCCAAGCGATCATGCAGCATGTTGGCCTGAAAACACATAGAGGAAGTTATATATGTATAAAATTATATATATAAAATGCATTATTGGCCAGAATATTGTTATCGTTCTCAAATAATTAATGATTATCAGTTATCATATCAGCCAAAATGTCCATATTGGTGGATCCCTAGTTTTGTTTTAAATGTAAACAGGCTGAAAGACAGATCGACAGAACACACTCAAGCTGTACCTTGGACTCGCAGTGGGCGGCAATCTCTTCAAACGGAGCTTTCTGGAATTTTTCCATCACCTGCCGTCTCCTCTCCCTTTCCTGTTCCTCCAGACCAGTGGTATCTGAGAGATGGAGCAATATCAGACATTAACACATATAAATACACACACCAACACTGAGAAGATACTGATCCACACGTACCGATGGCCTTCTTTAGGGTCTCAAACGTGATCTCCTCTGCAAGCTGAGACTACAGGATAAACACAAAAATATGTTTAGTCTAACTCAAGCATGTTTAAATTGTGTTCATTTATGTTTTTGTCCAGTGTACCTGATCAGGTAAGCTGTTGGAAAGGATGTCAACTTGGAGAGAAATAGTGTCCACAAAACTCTTCCTACGGGGCAGCCGGTCTTCATCTGTGGGTCAGAAGTCAGCGATATAAATGTTCGAAGCTTTGAGGACCTAAATATTTCCAATCATGCACGGATTCGGCCTGGATTTGTGCTAAACTAAACCCAGTATCCGGATCTATGATATATGGGTTTAATTAGCCTCTTCATAAGGGGAGGTGAATTTCCCTCACTTTTGTCTCACTGACTGCTCATGTTTAATGAAGGTAATGTTCAGGCAAAGCAGCATGAAAGTATTATTAAACAGAAGAAAATGCAAATCACTCAAACAAAGCCAGAAATCACAGCAACACAAGTTTCAAAAGAATAATTCATGAGTAAAAGTGAGAGTTTCAGGGCGAGAGTGCTGATGTCACACCAGAAATAAACTAACTCCATAAACATCTCATTTCAGAAAACTATATACACTCACATTCCATCAAAAGATTCCTTGCATGTTTCTTTTTTTATCCTCATTATAATTGCATTATATTAAGGATGAACATACATGCATACAAAACACTATACTGCCAAAAGTTTTGGGACGCCTGCCTTTACATGCACATGAACTTTGATGACATCCCATTCTTAATCCGTAGGGTTTATGGAGTTGGCCCACCCTTTGCAGCTATAACAGCCTCAACTCTTCTGGGAAGGCTTTCCACAAGGTTTAGGAGTGTGTTTATGGGAATTTGTGAGGTCAGGCACTGATGTTGGAAGAGAAGGGCTGGCTCACAGTCTCCGCTCTAATTCATCCCAAAGGTGTTCTATCGGGTTGAGGTCAGGACTCTGTGCAGGCCAGTCAAGTTCCTCCACACCAAACTCGCTCATCCATGTCTTTATGGACCTTGCTTTGTGCACTGGTGCGCAGTCATGTTGGAACAGGAAGGGGCCATCCCTAAACTGTTCCCACAAAGTTGGGAGCATGAAATTGTCCAAAATGTCTTGGTATGCTGTAGCATTAAAAGTTCCTTTCACTGGAACTAAGGGGCCAAGCCCAACCCCTGAAAAACAACCCCACACCATAATCCCCCCTCCACCAAACATTACACTTGGCACAATGCAGTCAGGCAAGTACCATTCTCCTGACAACCGCCAAACTCAGACTCATCCATCGGATTGCCAGACAGAGAAGCGTGATTCGTCACTCCAGAGAACACGTCTCCACTGCTCTAGAGTCCAGTGGCGGCGTGCTTTACACCACTGCATCCGACCCTTTGCATTGCACTTGGTGATATAAGGTTTGGATGCAGCTGCTCGGCCATGGAAACCCATTCCATGAAGCTCTCTATGCACTGTTCTTGAGCTAATCTGAAGGCAATACGAAGTTTGGAGGTCTGTAGCTATTGACTCTGCAGAAAGTTGGCGGCGACTGCGCACTGTGCACCTCAGTATGCGCTGACCCCACTCCGTGATTTTACATGGCCTACCACTTCGTGGCTGAGTTGCTGTTGTTCCCAATTGCTTCCACTTTGTTATAATGCCACTAACAGTTGACCGTGGAATATTTAGTAGTGAGGAAATCTCACGAATGGACTTATTGCACAGAATTCACTGAGCTCCTGAGAGCGACCCATTCTTTCACAAATGTTTGTAGAAGCAGTCTGCATGCCTAGGTGCTTGATTTTATACACCTGTGGCCATGGAAGTGATTGGAACACCTGAATTCAATGATTTGGATGGGTGTCACAATACTTTTTGGATTATAGTGTATATACATACACATGCACACACATATAAAATATATTAAATATAACTAATTTTTAAATATAAAAATATTTAAATATTTTTTATTTATTTAAATATATATAACATTTTGGTTTGATATAATTTTATATTTAGCAATTATAATATATATATATATATATATATATATATATATAAATTTACATTTGTATATTATATAAATGTATTAATTTAAATAATAATTTAATAAATCAATTTAATAATAATTATTAGCACATACTTTTAGTCTGTTTTTCACACAAATCAGCACTGCAAATGTGAAGAAAAATAAAAGGAATCTTTGACCAGATATTTATGGGTAAAATAAACCCTCTACTCAAAGGGTTTCTCGAGTGCAGCAGGTCTACTGCGATTGGAAGAAAGTGAGGTCCAAAAAGGTCAATAAAATGTCAAATGATGCTTCATCAGCACTCTCCCTGAGACCCAAGCTACTGAACTGTGAGCTCGAACTGGTGTGTGTCTCTCTTTAACCTACCAGTAACACAGTCCAGACGACAGCAGCGTACAGAACACCAAATCAGTTAAAACAGGACTAATTTATCACATGACACATCACATATACTTCAGCTCACTGCTGAGTCATTCAACACCGCATTCAGGAGCTACTGGAAATCTGTTACGGCTGCTACGGAGGACAGGAGGTCTACATCTGCAGCTGTGGTAAACTGGGGAGAAACTAACTACATATTCTTACTATTCACTTAACTTTCTATCCACACACTGACAGGTGACCTCACTAACTAAATGATGGTACCTCTGGATGCCTGTTTGCATCTGTGCAGAATCTTTCCTACCGTGTACAGGACTACAGTGCACACAGACAGAGAAAAGACAAAAGTGGAAGCAGCGGGTGAATTCACATTTAAAAAGGAAAGATCTTCAGGAATTAGTATTAGCAAAAAAAATATTATTTCAGAGGTTTAATTGTGAGCATTGCTTTTGCAGCACCAGGTTCCTGGCTGGAATACACTACACATCTTTCAGGTAACATTCCAAACACAACAAACTGAGACGCGTGACAAATGAAAACAATATGTGTTCTAAAATCAGCTCAAAATATCCAACATGATTGATATCCTCCAACTGGATGGAATCATGTGCTGCGTCCGAAACCGCACATAGTAGGTAGTAGGTACTACATTTGATTTAAAACTTACATCGAAACCGTTAAAAAAACTTTCTATATAGTATGAATGCACGTAGTATGAATGAAATTCGGACATACTACATCCGCCATGTTGTCATTGTCATGTGACCTACGGTGTCAGTTGCGTTGCTTCACCTCCATTCACAAATCCTCTCCAATGGCCTCATGGGATAGTAAAGTGTCTATCAAATGTGCACTTCAGAATCTCGCCGGAAGTAGTAGGTCATCCGGGTACTTTTTGCATATTGTTTTATGAATACTATGAATTCGGAAATACTACTCATCTCACATACTGTTTTTTGCCTACTATATAGCAAATTCGGATGCAACGATAGTCTAAAGCTAAAAATACTTCTGTGCCTATCATACACAACACAGTTTTCTGTTAAATCCTGTAGCCAGAAAACGGCAAATCTGGGCAAAAGTCATGTAGTGTATTCCAGCTTTAAGTAAGGTTAAGTGTTTAAAGAGAGCATTAAATGGCATTCACAACCATTTTATGTTCATGATTCCGTCTGAAATGAAATATTCAACGTGAAAAAAAACAGGACGAGATGGGAAAATGTTATATTAGTACTTACAAATACATTAATCTTTTATCAAATCCTTGATAAAAGATTATGAAAACAAACATTTGTTAATATAGGGTTAATTAGCATTTCATTTTGCTTCTTAAAGGGTTAGTTCACCCAAAAATGAAATTTCTGTCATTACTCACTAACCCTTTAATAATTAATAATTGATGAACTTTACACAGTTATTGAACTGAACTGAATAAACACTGAACTGACTTCAACTGAATAAATACACTAATAAATACACTATTGTCTTCTTTAGAGGTGCTTTACAGCAGAATTGATCATTATTTTCCTGTTTATTACTGTAAAGCTGCTTTGAAATAATCTTTATTGTATAGAGCACTATATAAATAAAGGTGACTAAAGATTTAATATGAAATTAAATCAGATAACATCTCTGTTTTGTACAGTACAGAACAGTGTGTGTTTACCTGTAACCTGGGGTATGTACGGTATAGCCAGTCTCTCTACGTTATATCCAGGTACAGTCAGAGCTTCCGCCATATCAGCCGTCTGAAAATACAGACCAATGTCGTCCCGGTCCAAAGAGTCTGGGAACCTGATCCACACACACAGATACAAACAAGGAAAGATGCCTGGAATCAGTTATGCCAGTATTATTATTTATTATAACATCTAAAATCAATTATTTTAAAGACTAAAAGTGAATTTAGGAATCACAACATTATAACGTACAGCATTAAAAACAATGGAAATTTATTTTGCGATCAGCTAAAGATTACATTTAACAGTGTTATTAAATTATTAGTATTTTTAAAGATTAACTTAGAGTGTTAGATGACGGCAAAGGTAATTTACATGTAAAAATAGAGGAATTGAGCGTCATAATTAATTATCCAATATCAACTGATACTGATACATTTAAAAAAAAAATCTGATTACTATGGAAGCTTGTTTCTGCCATGGAATAAAAAATTAAAAAGGTAAATGCTAATTTTTATCTCACAATTCTGCCTTTTTTTCTCAGAATAGAGTGATATAAACTCACAATTCCGCGCGTTATAAACTCAATTCTGACTTTTTTTTCCTCAGAATTGAGTGATATAAACTCACAATTCTGAGCGATATAAACTCAATTCTGACTTTTTTTCTCAGAATTGCATGATATAAACTCGCAATTCTGGCTTTTTTTCTCAGAATTGCGATATAAACTCAATTCTGACTTTTTTCTGAGAATTACGGGTTATAAAATCAGAATTGTGAGATAATCATCTCTAATCATCTTTTTTCCTCAGAACTGGACTTTATAACTTGCTACTGCGAGTTTATATCTCACAAAAAAAGTCTCAGAGAAAAAGTCATAATTGCGCGATATAAACACAATTACGAGAAAAAGTCAGAATTGCGAGAAAAAAGTCAGGATTGTGAATAAACTCACAATTGCGAGAAAAAAAGTCAGAATTGTGACATAAAAAGCCGCAATTATCTTTTACATTTTTTTATTCCGTGTCAGAAACAAGCTTCCATAGATTACTGATATATAGTTCTTAGGAAAAACATACTGCATTTCACACAGAAGTACTCACACACACTTCTCTCTAAAAACGTGTTCAGGCAGAAGGTATGGAGCATCCAGATTTCTCATCTCAATCACCTGACAGGAAGAAAAGGAGTTACAGGACTTTGTATGTAGGGTGTGTGTGTGCCGTACGTATGTGTGCATTTACCTTGCTGACATGTTGGCAGAAAGGGGGATTTGCAATCATCTGACTGAGGAAGTTGAGGTATGCGGCGACCAACGCCATGATGCCACAGCGAATAAACATGGGCATATTCTCCTCATTGGCCAGGGCCATGTCCTTAAGCCAATCAAACATAGAGATTAGCATAACAAATAGGAAATCTCTGAGTAATTGCTTCTGCTAAGTCTCTTCGGATTCATGCATCTGCTAAATGAATAAGTGTAGGTGAGAATACCTGTAAGGCGATGGACAGGCGTATGAGGTCAATCACCACCTCTTCATTAGCCAGTTCAATAGTGATTAGAGCCAGAGCTGTGAAGAGCAGCTCAAAGTTCTTCTGCACATTATCTTCCTCCTTACAGCCCAGATAGATGTGTCTGTATAACTGCTGCCCATGCTGGAGGGAGAAAGAGCAACAGTTTAAGGGCCAAGGTTCGATGTGTGTGTGGCTGTGATGTCTGTGTGCATTTGTATCGTGTACCTTTTTCATGAAAACCACATCCTGTTTGGAGATTTTTTCTCTTTTGAACTTCAGAGCAGCCACATTAGGAATAATCCTGCATGCACACACACATACATATATATATATATCAAATTGAATAAATGCCTTTACAGCATTAAAGGTGCAGTAAGTGATTTATGAGAAACACTGTTGAAAGTGGATCGGACTGAGCACCACAACACACTTGTAGCCAATCAGCAGTAGGGGGTGTGTCCACTCATGATGGGGGAGGAGAGAGAGTGAGCAAGAGTGAGTCTGTAGAACGAGATGTCTGAGAGACATTACAAAAGAGAAAAGGTCAGAGGAATATCACTGAAAAAAGAAGGGTTATGATCTGGCAAGAGCTTTAGGACCCACGTTATTAGAAAAGCTTTCCAGCACTGGAGAGACCCAAGCAGGAAGGTGTGAAAACGGATGCCGAGGTTGCGTTGTTTCTGCTCCATATGTGAGTACCATTGGTTTTGCTGTTTCACAGAACCAAGATATGCTGTTGTTGTAATGTTAGCTATAGTAACAGGACAGTTTTGAGTGTCTTTGTTTGTCTGGAGCTGGTGCGCTGCCGGCGACTAACAACCAACTTTTGCTTGTATATACTCTTGTGTACTGTATGTTTATTTTTTGTTCTTTCTTGTTGTTCGTTCTTCATCTTCGCTTTATTTTTTGCTAAGCATTATTTTGCTTTGCTTCAGCTATGACATCCACTCTTGCATTGCATGTTCTTGCATTTTGGGGGCGGAGCAATGAAGAGAAGTGTGTGTTTGTTTGGGTTGATTTCAAGTATCAACAGCGTTTCTCAGAAATCGCTTACTGCACTTTTAAATTATTACAGTGTTTACTTAATTTAATTGCAGGCGTTAGCACATTAACATTTGACAGCCCTAGTTTTCACACATTCACTTAAGGGTGTTAAATATGCATCCATACCGGATCCCTCGGAGTTTGGCTCGGTTGTCATGGCGATCGATGATGTTGTGCAGAATCTCCAAGACGAGTTGCCGGAGTTCACTGTCTTCCATCAGAGAGATGGAGCACAACGGCTCCAGAAACGCTGCGGGCAGGCCAGCACAGATCGTTTTACACTTAAACCCTGACGTAACCTACACAAACAAAGAATCCATTAGATATGACCAGCACCACCATTATAGTACCTATACACACTAGTAACTTGTAACACATTGTCACACTTCTGGAAATGGCCAGCAGTGGGAGATGGAGAGCAAAAGCTGTTGACATCCAAAATAACAATGGTACGTCTCAACCTGCGGCCCATTTCTTGCCTGTTGCTGGGCAACGGTGCCTGAAAAGTTGCCCTGTCTAAAACCAGCCATAAACCAGACTAAAGACAAAATTGGACATTATAAAAAAAGACGAAAAAGGACACAAAGCACCACAGGCAGCTGTAATCTGATGTTATGATCCGTGCAGTCTGCTGTCTAGGAACCTTCAGAAACTCCCTTCAGGAGAGTGTGGAAGGTTTTTACTAACAAACTCAGAGACAGAATGTAAGTCTAATATCTTAATTCTGATGTGATGCCTGATACAAGAGTGATGGTGTGCTCACATTAGCGAAATTAAATTTTGGGTGCAAAACCAATGTGGTGAATTTGCGTGACCAACTGAACTCACTACGAAATTTGCATGGGGAAATTTTTCATCCTCATGCAAAATTCATAATAGCATGGGTTCCTGTTGAAATGACTGGATTTCACCAGCAAAGATCCGCAGAGCAACGGTAAAGCAACAGCACTTTTAGTTTCCCTTCATCATTACTACCTTACACACACATGCTGGGTTTTCATGTTTTATGGGGACTTTCCATAGACATAATGATTTTTATACTGTACAAACTATATATTCTATCCTCTAACCCTAAACCTACCCCTAAACACAAGGTAGTAATGCACGCACACAAGCGCGCACACACACACGCACACACGCGCGCACACACACACACACGTTTGTTTTTGTGAATTGTGGGGACATTCCATAGGCGTAATGGTTTTTATACTGTACAAACCGTATTTTCTATCCCCCTACACTACCCCTACCCCTAAACCTACCCATCACAGAAAACTGTGCACATTTTTACTTTCTTAAAAAAACTCATTCTGTATGATTTATAAGCCTTTTGAAAAATGGGGACATGGGGTAATGTCCTCATAAGTCACCCTCTCCTTGTAATACCTGTCATACCCGTGTCATTATACAAATTTGTGTCCTGATATGTCACAAAAACGCACACAAAAACGCGCACACACACACACACATACACACACACACACATACATATTATATATATATATATATATATATAAAAAGAATAGAGGTTTACCATGATGAGAGAACTTAAAAGCATCATCTGGATTCTCTTGGTGCCCTGATGCCTGAGAAAGGAAGAGAAGAGAATTCAAAATCTTCAATATGAATAGACTTCACTTTCTTTTTTTCTGTTTTTACATAAACAATGGCTGGATCCATATTTGCATACTATACACCCTTTACAGTATGCAAGACTGGAATTAGTCTGTCTAAAATCACAGTACACTGGAAAAAAATTATGTCAATGGTACCCCGATGACGTGCTATATCCTATGGAATGTTGAAATTAGTGCATCTCTGCATGTTTTTCATAAAAATATTACCTGCATATAAGAGTACTGGTTTGAAATAATTCTCTGATATGGTATCAAGATGAAATTTAGTGATGTTGTAGAATGTTGAAAAACTTCCACACTTGCCTATTTCATATACTACCACTCAAAATTTTGGGGTCGGTAAGATGTTTTTGAAAGAAGTCTCTTCTGCTCACTAAGGCTGCATTTATTTGATCAAAAATATGGTAAAACAATAATATTGTGAAATATTATTACAATTTAAAATGACTGTTTTTATATTTTAATACATTTTAAAAATGTAAAACGTAAAGCTGAAATTTACTCCAGTCTTCAGTGTCACATGATCCTTCAGAAAGCATTCTAATATGCTGATTTGCTGCTCAAGAAACATTTCTTATTACTGTCAATGTTGAAAACAGTTGTCAGTTGTGCTGCTTAATATTTTTGTGGAAACCGTGATACATTTTTGTTTCAGGATTCTTTGATGAATAGAAAGTTCAAAAGAACAGCATTTTTTAAAACAAATATAAGTTTTCAATTGATCTCAATTGATCAATTAAATGCATCCTTTCTGGATAAAAGTTGTATTTCTTTAAAAAAAAAAACCCCAAGCCTTTGAACTGTAGTGCAGGTAAACCTACGTACATATTTCAGCAATGCCAGCACACAATACATACTTTTCGAAATATGCAACTTGGGGAAGAAAATACAAATAAAGAGCAATATAGCATAAAAGTATATGTAAAAATACAAACATTTCAGTAGTTGGTAGCAACAGCAATATAAGTGAAATTTGATGAATATCAATATTAGTTTCAAGACCACAGCAAAATTTAAAATATGTCTGAACATACTCATTAACTAATTCAAATACTAATTAAAAAATAATTAAAATGATTAAATATTATAAATAACTATTAACAGATATTATTAAATTAGACAAATAAACTATGGCATATACACTTCAAAATGATTTCTCAATTATTTAAACATTATCAAAGTCCTTTTAAGGCAAGTCATTGCACTCAGCGGCCATTTTTGAAACGTCTCTCGGGCAGCTATTTCAGTCATGCAAGTACAGCTCCAATCTCTTTGAATGGGGAAACATCAAATTCTCCAAAGCTATTCACCAAGCTTACAATTAAATTTCATATTTGAAATCACCAATGAAATCTGACAGCAACTGTCTCATAAATTTTGTTTTTAAATGCTCAAATCATGACAAAAAAAAAAAAAAAAAAAAAAAAAAAAAAAAAAAAACCTTCTAATGGCAGCTGCAGCGACCAACTGGCGATTGGCTATTTTATTTAGAAGGCGGGATTTATTCCATGTTGCACTTTCTCCCATTCATAGTAATATGAGTGCACTGTCTATGTTTATCTAAAATCTTTGACATTACTTGAAGTTATTCAAAACATCCCTAATTGCGATAATGACAAATGCAGTCACACTATCCTACCCGATCTTGACGGTGTCCAGCGTGTGGCATGGCGTGCCATAAACAGGCACTTTCCCCATAATGAACATCATCACTTCTGCTCTCTGATAATCAGGAAGATTTCCTCCAAAGAAACCTAGATACACACATGAATCCATTTTATTGAATTAGTTCAGTGTTTGGACATCACAAAAGGTCAGATCTTAGTGAGCACGTGAAGCTGTCACCGATTGTTTGGATGATGGCATTCTGGACGATCCGCTCCTCGCTCTCTTTGGTGCGGGTGGAGGAAAGGCTGCTCGCGGAGTTCCTGCGGGAACCGTCGCCCAGCTCAAAATCAACACTCATACGCAGATGCTTCAGCAGGGTGTTAAACACCTCCAGGACTGTGGGACCTGAAAATACACACACAGTGACAGCACAAAAGTAATTATGCAGAATTATGCTGATTTTCCTTCAAAAAAAGTGCAGACGATGCTCAAAAATATCACAGATTCTGTCTGCGCCTACATAATAAGCACTATATGATATTAAAAAACAAAAAAAACATCACAGCATGTGACTTAGACTAGACAGAAACTAAAAACCACTGCTAGGGTGCACTGCAGTCACTCTACACAGCAAACCCATAAAACCTTCAGCCACTCATCAAAAACACATCCTTAAATAATCAATACCACACGACAGGACTCTAAACAGTTAATTAGTTCACCATACACATGCCCAATTTAATGACTGCCTGAAGGTTTTGATTGGGTGACAGCCATGTTTGTTAACATACCCAACCACAGATTGGGCGGTGAAGAGATGGGACTGAGAAACGTGTAAGCATTGTTTTGGTTAGGAGCAATATGACCTGTGAGAGAAAACAGATTTCAGGAAGGAGAGACAGAATAAAGAAAAAAGACAATGAGGAATGAACATCAGGAGAGATGATGAGATGAAAAGGGGAAATGTGAGCTGAAGTTGAACATTTTTGGCATCTGTTTGTAGTTGTAGTGACTGACACATAAGCAAAAAAACAAACAGAATAACAAAATAATCATCTGAATAATCAGAATAAATCAACGACAGGTAGTTTTACATTCAAAAGTTTGGGGTTAGTAAGATTTTTTTTTTTTTTTAATGAATATTCAGCAAGGACATGTTACATTTATCAAAAGTGCCAGTAAAGACATTTTAAATATAATACTAAAAAAAAATCCATTTCAAATAAAATGCTGTTTTTATGAAATTTCATTGAGAAAATTGTATCACGGTTTTCACAAAAATATGAAGCAGCACAACTGTTTTTTTAACATAGATAATAATAAAAAAAGTTTCTTAAGCTGCAAATCAGCATATTAGAATGATTTCTGAAGGATCATGTGACACTGAACGAGTAATAATGCTGAAAATTCAGCTTTAACATCACAAGAATAAATTACATTTAAAAATATATTAAAATAAAAAATATATATAGTTTATATATATATCACATTAATATTTCACAATATTACAGTATTTTTGATCAAATATAGATAGCCTTGGTGAACATTAAAGACGTCTTTTAAAAACACTGAAAAATCTAACCAACCCTAAACAGTTGAATGTTAGTGTAAATGTAACAAATGTAAAAGAAAATTTTTACATTTTCTGAATATAAAACTCCAAGATGCTATAGAATGATTACTTACTATTTATTTGTGTTTCCCTTTCGAAAGGGAACTCGCACTGCGTCCTAGAACGCATATGGGGAACGCCCTCGCTATCTGAAGCGGTAGTTGAATCATGGCAATCCTATTGGCCGGCGACAGCCTATGACGTCATACTAGTGCGACCAGACAGTATATAAGGGGCGCCTAGTGAACATGTCATCCTCTTTTCGTCTTCAGTGACTGTTTTGTCTGTTGCGCTTGTTGTCAAGGTAAGCCAATTTACAATGTCTGAGAAACGTTTCAAGCGTTGTGCTGATCCGTGTCCAAGTTATCTGACACCGGAGGACACACACGACTTGTGCGTTCATTGCCTGGGTGAGGAGTACGCGCGTTCAGTTCTCGAGGGATCTGTTTGCGTTCATTGTGAGCGTCTGCCTATGCGGACGCTCCGCTCTCGCCTGTCAATCTTCTCGAGGGAGGTGGGACAGGCATCTGCACCTGGCGGCTCGGGTCCTTCTTGTGCTGAGGCTGAGTGGAGACTCAAGTCGTGGGGCTCGCAGGTGGAGCGCGCCGAAAAGTTTGAGTGAGCCACGCGATTCAGTGGCTCACGAGAGTGATCTGCTTGACGAGGATGCCATTTCTCTGGCATCCTCTGGTTCAGCAGATAGTGCTCTTTTGGCTTCTAGCCATACTGAAGAGCAGACGATGGTTGTTGAGGGCAGTGAGAGTATTTCATCTGAGTCCGCGCGACCATCCTGCCCCGTGTATGTTGAGTTGTTGGATGTTATGGAGCGCGCCTCGGGCAGATTAAAGCTGCCTCGGGCAGATTAAAGCTGCCGTGGGCGCGCGCTCGAGAAGAAGCAGTTTGTGGGAGGCTTGACGAACGCTTTCTTTCTGGCCATACTCCTTCAGCTCCTGTGAGCCTTCCATTCCTTCCCGATCTCCATTCTGAGATCGAGAAGGCATGGAAAATCCCTTATTCGGCCCGTATTCACGGACATGGGCATGCGAATTATGCCAATGTTGAGGGGATACGCGAGCACGGATCACGGATTCTTCATGACCTTTGGTTCGGCTCGTTGGCCACCCGTTTTGGATAGTGGTTTTGTGGCTTCCACCCTGTTGAGCTTTGTTTTTGTCATAGTGTTGGCCTTTTATGGCCGCCTTGACATTTTTGAGTGCGTTGGCTCTCTTTTTGTTACTATTTAGGTTTCCGCTCCCTAGAGCTCCAGGCTGAATTTCCCTTTGCGTTGGCCTTCTCTCGGCCACCTTGGGTTTTCGTTGCTAGCCTCCTTTCATCCGAGAGTCGTCAGGTTTAAACCGCTACCCATTGAGTGCTAGCATTTTCTATCTTCATGGTTGGTAGGCTTCCAGTTTATTTTCTTAACTGTCTGGGTATTAGCCTCCACTGAGCCTCAGTGAGGTCATGTTTTTTGGGGTCGGCCCTCCTTTGGGCCGCCCCTGTTTCCCGGCCTAGGCAGACTTTGACGGCCCGTTCTGACTACTTCAGCAGTAGGTGTTGGCTACTTCTGTTTCAGCCTCCCTTGCTAGTAACTCGGCTCAGGTTTTTGCCTCCCCTCTCGTCAGGGTTGCTTCTGGTCGGGGGGGCACGCTTTATGCTTTAGGTAAGAGTGTGAGTAGTAGGCCCGGCGGCCTCCTCTCCTCTGTCCAGTGTGTACCTTAACCCCATTGCTACTAAGGCTTTTAGCAATGTTGAGTATGTGGTTCCCTGGCAGTGTTTAGCATAGCCATTTGTGTAGGCTTTCTTAGTTTCCTCTCGCTTTGAGAGTATGCTCTTTGCTGAAGCCTCCGCTCTCTGAGCTTGGTAGTATCTTTGTGAGTGGCTCCTTGATTTGTTCAAGTTTTGGTTGAATTTTCGGCCTCTCTCTGTTGAGGCCGCTATTCCTCCAGAGCTACCTCCTTGAGTCTCTCTAGATTCTCTTTTTTCTTACTTCCAAGCTCCATGCCCCATGCATGCTTTACACTTTTACTGCTCGGGTCGAATGCGTTAATTCTCCTTCCTGTTGGTAATTGGAGTTCGCTCCCCTGGAGCTTCGGCATTGGCAACCTGGGCCCGCGGCCGTGGTTTTTGAGAGTGGTAGGCCCTTCGTGAGGCCTCCTCGTCATCCCGGTGGCGTTATGTTTGTGCTCCCATTTATTTAAGGGTAGATAGCAATATGCTGAGCACACGGCCCGTGCTTGCTGTGCGAACGAGTATTCCAAGCTTGCGACTTATACTCTCACTTTCAAGTGATTGGCTCCTCGGAGCCTCCTTGGATATGTTTTTTTGATGGCGGTAGGCTTAACTTTCTTTCTGTTAGATTATCCAGGCTTTCTGGGAATCCTTCACCGTTTTGGTGCTGTTTTCACAGCTTTATTGTTTAAGCTTGGTTTCACTCGTCCCGGTCGAGCTTAGTTCTCCCCTCATTTTAGGGTTGTTGGACTTGCTCCCATGGTCCGGTCGGAAGGTAGAAGGACTCTTATGAGACCTCCCTGAAGGATCAGTATTAGGCTGTCGATACTCCCTAGTGTTTGAGTTCGGTATATAGGTTCAGAGTTTCTCCATCTCCTACTATATTCCAGTCTCTGTTCCTCCCCTGGCTTAGGTAGAGTACCCAGCCTCCAGAGTGCTCAGTTTCACTCTGTAGATCCTAGGTCGAGTAGGTTTTCTCTCCTATTTCAGGGTCTAAAGCAATATGCGGAGTTCTACTCCCAGGGACGCCCATCTCTGGTTCGGTGAGTTTGGTCCTGCCACTCTGCAGTCGCTCTCACAGGGCTTTCCTCTCTGAGGAAGTTTTTAGAGATTCTGTTTTGACAAACAGGTCGTTGGCCTGATTAGCCCTTGGTTGGGCTAGTTCAGCCTCCCTGGTGGCCCTTGGGGTTGACTTTTGTCCCCCTAGTAAGTGACTGGCCGGTGTTCCTCTTGGTCCTCTGGCCATACTCCCTTAAAGGGACCCCTTCTGTTGAAGCTGTTGGTTCCAAGCCTTTGAGCGGCCTTGGTAGGCCTTCTCTATGTGGAAGGCCTCTTTGAGGCTTTTTAGCTTGGGCAGTGGCCGTAGGGAGTAATGTCACTGACAGCCTAGCGTGTGACCAGAGAGGGTTGAGTGTTGCAACTTTCTTCTCAGCCATTGTTGGCATGCAATCCCCTCAGCATGGTGGCGTGGGTATTTTGTTCATCATATGTGTTCTAGGACGCAGTGCGTCTGAGAACAGGGAACGAGACACTGCGTCTCGTTGCCATGCCTCTGGGCTGCCTGCTACAGTTACTTCAGACGAATAGCGGATGACATGTTCTCTAGGCACCCCTTATATACTGTCTGGTCGCACTAGTATGACGTCATAGGCTGTCGCCGGCCAATAGGATTGCCGTGATTCGACTATCGCTTCAGACACCTGTCACGCAAGGGCGTTCCCCATATGCATTCTAGGATGCAGTGTCTCGTTCCCTGTTCTCAGGGAACCAGGGTTACAGTTGTAAATTCAAGACGATTTTTAGCTGTTTTAAGTCATCGCTCAGACTAATTCATCTCTCCTCAAAAAAAAACACAGAATTTGAGTTATCTATGTCCGTAGCACAAACCACGCAACATGGGTTACACGTGCCAAAGTTTAATTCTTATGTTTAATAATTTGTAAACCACACACAAAGTACGAGCAATAATAATCACAATGCTTGTCTTAGGGTACGTTTATACAACAATGATACTAAAAATGGAAAAGTTTTTCCTTTGCCTTTTTCGTGTACAGATGACACCATTGTCAAAATGATCCCCGTTCACACGAATTCGCGAAAGTGACTAAAAAAAGCTGTATTATGCATGTCAGGCCAGTAGTTGGCAATGTCAATTTGTAAAGAAACACTACGCACCTATACACTGAACACATAATAAGCATGACGTCACCACTTTCACAAATTCACGTTTTTGTAGTCGACATGGAGACAAAAACAGTATTGTTTTCAAAACTTTGCATTTTCAGGGCCCCAAAACACCATTGTAGTGTAAATGAACGGCCAAAACACATAAAAAGTTTTACGTTTTTAGTTGAAAATGATGTTGTATAAACGGACCCTTAGATAGTCAGTACTCAGTCTTACCGATGGAGCCCTTGGCTGCTATGGCAACCGTCTCCAGCAGCACCTGAACGATACCTGCCCTCACACGTGGGGTGTTTTTACTGTGGGTGTCAAGGTGAGACAACACTTGCTGGATCACGTGGTGAGAATGCTGGGCCTGAAACACACACACACACACACACACACACTTCATAAAACATGCTGTAGAAGTCAATTTAATTTACTCTTCATTATCATTAAACGCTGCAATGGTCACACAGGATTAACACAAAGAGATGAAGTGAGAATCTGTTTACTTTACCTGTATTGAGTACATGATTATCCTGAAACAGGAAACAGCAAAATCGTTCGGGTCCCACAGGCGATGGTTGTCTAAATGCCTGTAGGAAAACAATGCAGTGTATTACAGTATGGCCTCTTATAAGACAACATATTTACCCATGTAGTCATGCATCCCTTTTCCCTGTGTTCATCAAATATTTAGGATAATATGATAATGCTTTCAGCTGCCAATTCTGTTGAAGTGGGCTCAGTTCTGTTAAGCAAATTTGCCACATTTAAACCTTTGCAAAACCTTCCCTTAAAAATGCTACTGTCCTGTCCTACGTTAGCAACCTTAGTCATACACAAAGGATGCTTTTGCTCTTTCCTGTCTATGGAGGATCTGTGTGATGTTTTTATTTACGCAACATTATGGAAATTATCCAAAAATATGGTAAAATGTTGTTTTTTATAATAGTAACGCAAGGTACCCAGAGATAAAACAAGTGGTATTTTTTGTCTCCTTTTCCAAAACTTTTAATGAATCTCCCAAAAGGGGAACAAAAATACAGCTTTTTTTCTCCTCTGCTGCATTTAGATTAAACATTGTCACCCCTAAATTTAGATTCAGTCTGTAGTTTTTAATCATGCTGCTGAGTAATTGGGCAATTTCTTTAAAGAAAAGCAGCAGATAAAAAGCTCTGCAATGTCCCAATTCATTCCAGTCCATTTAAGAATAATTTCCAAACAACTTTTACCACTTTTTCACAACGTTTACAAAAATCTCAGAGTTCTGGGAAAAAAAAAAAAAAAAAAAAAAAAAAAAAACCTTAAAAAGCGTCACTAACTAATAATTGGGATGGTTCACCCCAAAATTAAAATTCTGTTAAAACCTGTATGATTTTAGACCCCATTTACGTTGCGTTTTCAGTCTTGTGGTATAGACGTAGATAGTTTCTGAAACGCTATGGAAACGCCAGTGTAGACAAGGATTGTTTTCATTTTAAAACGCCGTTTTAAAACGAAAACGCACTAGTGTAAACGGGCCTTAGTTGATCTGTGGAACACAAAATAAGATTTTTTGAGTGTCTTTTTTTGTCCATACATTGGAAATAAATGGTCACCAAAACTGTTTGGTTACCAGAATATCTTCAAAATATATTCTTTTATATTTTGCCGAAGAAAAAATTCATACAGGTTTGGAACTCAAATTCCATCAATCCATAGTTTAAGTCTTTAAACTCACCATAAAATAAATTTTTTTATGGAATATTGCGGTGTTTATTATAATTGATTCATCTGTGCATATCATTATTATTTTTAATTCATGTGCCCTCGTAATCTTTAATCAAAATAACTTGGTCTCTCTCCTGTAGTGACTTCTCTTCTCTGATGACAGCTGCGTTCAAAATCGTATACTTTAAGATGTGTTGCTATGTGTCATGAGAGTAAGCAGCTGAGTAGCTAACAGTGTCTAGAGCGAACATGAGCGTCTCACTTATTATAAACCCAGTATCTGCACCGCGCAGATGACACACCACCCAGCATACCCGGTGTTGTGCTGAATTATGTGACCCTAGTAGGCACTTTATTGAGCTAATCTGATCTACTCCTAATCCCAATCCTAATCCTAACCATACCATTACTACAGCGCCTACTAGAGTCATATAATTCTGTGGGTCACAGAATTCGGCACTACGCCAATTATAGTCATGTTTGCCACTGCTATACAGTAGGGAAGTATGCGATTTCGGATGCAGCCAATGTGTTTACTAGGGGTGGGAATCTTTAGTCACCTCACGATCCGATCCGATTCCGATTCTGGGAGTCACGATCCGATTCCAAAATGATTCTTGATCTACTTTTTTTTCTTCTTCTTAATTAATTAGTTTACCAACTTAAAAACCTTAAAATCCTTACATTTACATATCCTTACATAAGTAACTATAAGTAGTACTTTTTAAAATAATTACAAATTGAAAAAAATTAAACAATTGTAGGCCTATGTTAAGAATTTTAAACTAATAACTTCAAAACATACAAGCAAGTAGCAAATAATAAAGAGGAGCAACAAAAAATATTACAAACAATAAACAAAGAGTGCTTTCAGTATTTAAAATTATCTGAACGTTTTCTTTCTCAAGTTTACTGTTGTTTGATTGTTACATCAGTGGGATATCTAATCAGTTGCATTCATGCGCGGATCTCTTTTGAAATACAAGTAATGCGGTTTGTCCTGTCCATTTAATCCCTTAAGACAAAACTGGCTGTGTATATAAATTTTGCGTCATAAAACCATTTTGAGACGCAAGTACATTAAACCACTTACACGGAGTCGCGCACAGCCGCATGCGCGATCACTCCTCACAAACAAAGCATCGGCATTTGAAATTGAAAGCAGCCTTCTGTAAGTGAGTTTCATATTTTAAATGTATAAGTCCACTGCATTCCAAATGACATAAATGATGCCTTCGTAGAGCATTTGTAAGGAAAATACCGACGGGCGAGACCGCGCACAGCAACATCAAACAAAGCGCGCTCTCTCACAAAGCGCGATCTCAACATTTCTCACAGCGCATCCTGTGCAGTGAAGCCTGCGAATGTCGTTGTAATTCGCTTCAACCTTTCCGAACTTTATGAAAGATTATTTTACGGAAGGTTCGAATGGTGTATGTGTGTGAGGAATTGGAAACAAGCAGAATACGGGTGTTTCTAAAGCACACTCAGATTCTGAAATTCTCAGAATCGATCCAGAATCAGATCCGCGATGCATCGATGGATCGATTTTTTCTCCCACCCCTAGTGTTTACTGGCACTCACTCACAGATTGCAGCAATAGCAAACCACAACGATCCAATCAATTACTGATGAACAAAATCAAGTCACGCTCTACATTTTTTCTTGTTCGAGAAGATATACAGGGGTTAGACAATGAAACTGAAACACAGTCAATGACAGCCAATACAGCATCGGTTTGTCTTGGGAATGACTGATACAAATCAGTGGCCAGAGGGATTTTGTTCTTCCAGAACAGTGGACAGGTTACTACGTGATGCTGGTGGAGGAAAACGTTTTCTGATTTGCTTCAAAATACTCAAAAATATTTGAATCAGGTGACTGTGAAGGCCATGGAAGATGTTCAACTTCACTTTCTTGTACATTGAACCATTCTGTCACAAGTCTTCCTGTGTGTACTGGTACATTTTCATGCTGATAAACGGCACCTCCTTCAGGGTACAATGTTTGAACCATTAGCTGCACATGGTCCTCAAGAATGGTCCTTGGCAGCCCATCAAGCACAGTAGGGAAATGCCATATATTGCAGCCCAAACCCCTGTTCTTCACTATGGGTAGCAACAGACCGGTGCTAAGCCTCTTTGGGGCTTCTCCACACCGTAACTCCCACGGAATGTGGGAAAGAGTGAAAGTGGACTCATCAGAGAACAATACATGTTTCACTTTGTCCACAGCCCAAGATTTGCACTTTTAGCACCAATGAAACTGACATTTGGCATTGGCACAAATGACCAAAGGTTTGGCTATAGCAGCTGGACATCCCTTCCACAGCTTCCTCTTGCGTCGACAATTACTCCTGTTGGATGTGGCTCACCCTACGTGTTGGTATGCTGACATTACCCTGGATACCACAGCACTCGATACATCACAAAGACTTGCTGTCCTGGTCACAGATGAGCCAGCGAGACTCGCACCAACAATTTGTCCACTTTTGAACTCTAATAAGTCTCCCATTATGTTGTGAGGATTGAAATATTTTATGTACAGCTCTGCTATTGCTCTGCTAATTCAACCTTCACACTCTGCTCTTGCTGATGGAATATAAAATCACAGAAGATTCGCCACCAGGCTGCGCATATATAGGCGTGAAACCTCCAACAATATACTGGCCAGTGTTTCAGTTTCATTGTCCAACCCCTGTATGTCACATTAGGGAAGAAAAGACTATCTCAACTACTGTTTCATGCCGACTTTAAAGGCTCATGTGCAAGGCCACAGACAACTACATTTAATACAGGTGTTTGGAGTCAGTTCTATCACCGGTGTCTGTCACATCGAGCACGGTGGTTCCACTCAACAGCAGCTGTGATGCGGAAAACTTGAGCATTCCTGCGCTGCAACACAAATCCTGTTTCCACACCTCTATCTCTCCTCTTTTCCGCAGTCTGATCTAACTCAAAAACCTCTATGCCACCATCCTCTCCCTTCCTGCTGTCGCCATGGTAACGTCAATCTGATCTCACCCCCCATCCGATGCGAGCTATTTTTAGAACGCCTGAAATCCCCCTCCACCCAAAAAAAGCTCTCGCTGTCTGTCTCCGCGAACACCAGCTTTATGTGTTATCAGAGGTACAGATATCTGCCCTGGAGCTCAGCGTTCCCTCAAAACCTCACACAAGTTTAATAAATACAGAGCACACAGCGAACAATTTAATCAGGAGAGAGGGAGAGAGTTAGAAAAAGAGCGAGACATGAGAGACGGAGAGATGTGATGGAGAAGGTGAGGGAGAAAGAGACGTGCTTGAGAGCCCCTCGGCGCTTTGATATTCTCTTTTTACAGACATCTCACTCAGCGCTAATTGGCCAATGACTGAGATGAGCCAAAACGGTCTCATTAATGAGCCCTGAGAGTGTCTGCACATACACCATACACGCACACTGCATACGGCTGCATGTGTCTGAATTGTGTGCTAATAAGCTACAGATGGAGACCAGGTCAGAGCAGTCAAACTGAGAGCTGCTCATTTACACACGATGCCAAAGTCAAAGCAGCTCATCTTCAGCTCTGAATCTAAAGTTTCACCTTCAGCCTCCATTAAAGACACCGACAGACATACACATATACAGACCTATAGTAGAGGATTTGTTCTTTAACTTACATCACAGAAATGCTAATATTTTCGTAATGCTAAGGTTTTTATTAACACATTCTCTAATTTGATTGGACAAAGTGGCTTTACACCATTTCATCGTCAATTTATAAGTGAATGTACACTACTGTTCAAAAGTTTGGAATAAGTAAGATTTTTATTATGTTTTTGACATAATAATTCACTCTTATCCTCACCAAAGCTGCATTTATTTGATCAAAAATGCAGTAAAAACAGTAATATTGTTGTGAAATATTATTGCAGTTTAAAAGAAGTTTCTATTTTAATATATTTTTAAATGTAATTTATTCCTGTGATGGCAAAGCTGAATTTTCAGCATCATTACTCCAGTCTTCAGTGTCACATGATCCTTCAGAAATCATTCTAATATGCTGATTTGGTGCTTTATTATTATCAACTGTTATTGGTGCTCAAATATTAATAGTGGTTATTATTAGCAATGTTGGAAACAGTTTTTGCTGCTTAATATTTTTGTGGAAACCATGATACATTCACCAATTATTTGAAATACCATTTTTTTTTTTGTAATATTATGTATTTAATATCACTTGAATCAATTTAATGTGTCCTTGCTGAATAAAAATAATTATTTATTTTCTTATTTTTAAAAAAAATCATACTGCAAACTTTTTAATGGTAGAGTATCACAGTTTCCACAAAAAAATATTAATCAGCACAACAGTTTTTAACACTGATAATAGTAATAAATGTTTTTAAGCAGCAAATCGGCATATTAGAATGATTTCTGAAGGATCATGTGACACTGAAGACTGGAGTAATGATGCTGAAAATTAATTTCTCCATCAGAGGAATAAATTAAATTTGAAAATATATTAAAATAATAAACATTTCTTTTAAATTGTAATAATATTTCACAATATTACTGTTTTACGGTTTTTTGTTGTTTTTTTTTGGATCAAATAAATGCAGCCTTGGTGAACATAAGAGACTTCTTTCAAAAACATAAAAAAAAAATCTTAATTATTCCAAACTTTGTGTATAAAAATTCTAATAAAAAATTTTCAAATATAAACAGTGTATTTCAATAATTAAATCACATTTCAGTGCATTATAAAAACTGGTTTTAATGCATCAAGCTCTGCATCATAATGAAACAGTCATCATTAGACCATTCCCTCGGTTATAAAATGACCTGGAAATGACTTTAATGTTCCTCTAGACTTGCCTGGATGTGAGCTGCATGAAACAGGGGAACATTAGTGCTAATGGAGGAAAAAAACAGCTCTAATATGATGAGATATTCAAGTAATAAGCCACAAGAGGACAAGCTACAGAGATCTTACTATAGTTAAGAGTTAAGCATGATACGAAAGAGTAATGAATTTGACTGATGTGCATTCACAAAGAAGCTGAGAATTCAGCTACAGGTTTCTTTTGATAAAGAGATCTCTTAATTTATAATATATAGATGTACTTCAATATTTAATACTGCTAAACTAACTCAAATACTGCAATCAATACTGCATTCACTGTGTACTGTCTACTTATGTAATACAGAATAAAAAAAGGGGGTTTTTGCTGCTTGTCCAATTTAATTAAAATAAGCAGATACAATTTTTGTACATTTAATCATGCATGTAATTAATTTAAATTTGTAAAATGAAAGTTTGCTTAACCTATTTGCATTGAGATGAGTCATTTTCACTGCCATAAGGGGATGTACAGAAATCTAGATCCAGACTGACACGGACACACTGGAAAATGATGCATGCATTTTTGATCTAACATCATCCGTCCATGTAGTTTATTTAAGTACTCTGATAAATTAAAATATGGTTATTTCCTTAATTATTTTTGTAAGGCAGGAAAAAAAACAATAGCTATTATTTGGCTATTTATAAATAGCCAAAAATGTATTAAAATATGTAACGTTATTATGAATACAAAAACCAGCTTAATGCTTTTAACTTTTTATTGAATCTTGAATTTAAGGTCAGCTAGAAAAATAAACTCTAGAGAGGAGCATTTTGCTAAATGTATGCACTACATTACATATTCATTTTATATATATATATATATATATATATATGTGTGTGTGTGTGTGTATGTGTGTATGTATATATATATATACAGTCAAACTAAAATTTATTCAGACACCTTGAACATTTCATTCATTAATACAGTTTATTCACTATAGTTTAAAAAATGGTAATAAAATATGACAAGATCTCAGAGTTAAACTGTGTCAGAAAAAATTAATTATGTCAGATAACACTTAAGCAAAACATGGTCAGGTCAAAGCGTCTGAATAATTTTTGGTTACAAATTTTTATCAATTGTACTTGTAGTCCACTGTATGAAGAATTTTTGGGTATAATATGTCACAGTTTACTTTATTTTTCTATCCTCATTTACATAAATGAACTACAGTGTCCTGCACCCACTAGTGAAAATATATCAAAAATATCTGAATAATTTTTGGTTTGACTGTGTCTGTGTGTGTGTGTGTGTGTGTGTGTGTGTGTGTATGTGTATATATATATATATATATATATATATTATATACACACACATACATACATACACATACATACATACAGGTGCTGGTCATATAATTAGAATATCATCAAAAAGTTGATTTATTTCACTAATTCCATTCAAAAAGTGAAACTTGTATATTATATTCATTCATTACACACAGACTGATATATTTCAAATGTTTATTTCTTTTAATTTTGATGATTATAACTGACAACTAAGGAAAATCCCAAATTCAGTATCTCAGAAAATTAGAATATTACTTAAGACCAATACAAAGAAAGGATTTTTAGAAATCTTGGCCAACTGAAAAGTATGAACATGAAAAGTATGAGCATGTACAGCACTCAATACTTAGTTGGGGCTCCTTTTGCCTGAATTACTGCAGCAATGCGGCGTGGCATGGAGTCGATCAGTCTGTGGCACTGCTCAGGTGTTATAAGAGCCCAGGTTGCTCTGATAGAGGCCTTCAGCTCTTCTGCATTGTTGGGTCTGGCATATCGCATCTTCCTCTTCACAATACCCCATAGATTTTCTATGGGGTTAAGGTCAGGCGAGTTTGCTGGCCAATTAAGAACAGGGATACCATGGTCCTTAAACCAGGTACTGGTAGCTTTGGCACTGTGTGCAGGTGCCAAGTCCTGTTGGAAAATGAAATCTGCATCTCCATAAAGTTGGTCAGCAGCAGGAAGCATGAAGTGCTCTAAAACTTCCTGGTATACGGCTGCGTTGACCTTGGTCCTCAGAAAACACAGTGGACCAACACCAGCAGATGACATGGCACCCCAAACCATCACTGACTGTGGAAACTTTACACTGGACCTCAAGCAACGTGGATTGTGTGCCTCTCCTCTCTTCCTCCAGACTCTGGGACCCTGATTTCCTAAGGAAATGCACAATTTACTTTCATCAGAGAACATAACTTTGGACCACTCAGCAGCAGTCCAGTCCTTTTTGTCTTTAGCCCAGGCGAGACGCTTCTGACACTGTCTGTTGTTCAAGAGTGGCTTGACACAAGGAATGCGACAGCTGAAACCCATGTCTTGCATACGTCTGTGTGTAGTGGTTCTTGAAGCACTGACTCCAGCTGCAGTCCACTCTTTGTGAATCTCCCCCACATTTTTGAATGGGTTTTGTTTCACAATCCTCTCCAGGGTGCGGTTATCCCTATTGCTTGTACACTTTTTTCTACCACATCTTTTCCTTCCCTTCGCCTCTCTATTAATGTGCTTGGACACAGAGCTCTGTGAACAGCCAGCCTCTTTTGCAATGACCTTTTGTGTCTTGCCCTCCTTGTGCAAGGTGTCAATGGTCGTCTTTTGGACAACTGTCAAGTCAGCAGTCTTCCCCATGATTGTGTAGCCTACAGAACTAGACTGAGAGACCATTTAAAGGCCTTTGCAGGTGTTTTGAGTTAATTAGCTGATTAGAGTGTGGCACCAGGTGTCTTCAATATTGAACCTTTTCACAATATTCTAATTTTCTGAGATACTGAATTTGGGATTTTCCTTAGTTGTCAGTTATAATCATCAAAATTAAAAGAAATAAACATTTGAAATATATCAGTCTGTGTGTAATGAATGAATATAATATACAAGTTTCACTTTTTGAATGGAATGGGTGAAAAATCAACTTTTTGATGATATTCTAATTATATGACCAGCACCTGTAATTATATATATATATATATATATATATATATATATATATATAACTGTTCTTCAATATTTAATGTATGTTTAAATTTAACCTTCAATATTATCAACTGGTTATAATACTGTACCAACTATAGTTTATTTTTTAACCCTTAATGTGATCGAAACTAATTGAATCGAAATCAGAATTGAATCACAAGCTTGTGAATCGAAATCAAATCAATTTTTTTAGCATTATTTAATTACAATTTTTTGCCATTAAAGCTATTATTGAATAAATAACGCTTTTGTTGATGCTGTCACATTGCTGATTAGATCTCAACAGTCTCAATGAAATGATGAAATAAAATATTACACTGATTCTGAGGATGTGAATGCAGGGAAAGCCCATATAAATGGCAATATCAAATGTCAATATGACAGGAAAGTCACTAGGAGTCAGTGTGCAAACAGAGACACATATTTGCATCTGTAACCCATTTAACACATAAATCAAGCCCAGAACAGCTGGATTCAAATCACAACAATTCCTTTAACACAAAACAGAGCCATCTGGGCACTGCTTGCATTTTCTGCATGATGTTTGTGTTGAGACTGGAATGAATGAATCCCGTCATGCCCACAGCGTGAGAGGAAGCAGACGAGCAGATGACAGCAGCATCGGCGTCTGGACACCTGAGCTCGCAAGCTAACACCGCGCGGCGTGCTTGTCTGAAAACATCTGCGTGTCTCTGTGTGTCTCAAAGTGCTCTGGCACCCTTTGCATACGAGTATGCGCTGCATATTTGAGACTAGGGTTCGCTGAGCTCATAAAACACCTGATTCATTTTGAAAATGTTATCATTGTCTTGCATGCTTTCAATTTTCTCTTGCAATCCCTGCTCACGGTCAACCCTGAAAAGCGATTAATGGAAAATGACATGCTTGAAAAGCTGAAACGGCCACACATATTTTAGCCTGTGCGCTTGTGTGTGTGTTACAGGGATACAAGGAATATCACAGACTTAAAATGGTATAATACCAATTAATGTGAAGCATAAAAGCTTACGTTTATTGGGTGACTAATGCATTAATGCATGATTTTAGAATAAATATTCAATGCATTGATCATGGAATTTAATATTCAGAACTACAATAAAACCTAGTGTGTTAGGGCATGTAAAAGCTTCAGTGTTCAGTGTGTGACACCGTTGTGGAGGAGATGACGTGATCCTAAATATGTTTCCAAAGCACAAAAATAACCAGAAAACTAAATTTACTAGTGATGCACTGAAATGAATTTTTTACTGAAACACCAAAACTGAAATTAAAGTTTTCATTAAGCTGAAAATCAAAAATAAAGTTTATTTAATTTATTTAATACTTTTATTTAATATGCAACACTCAAAGAGTTGTATATAAACATGTAAATTGCACGTAAGGCAGTTTTTATATCAGCTTTTTAATGACATAATTATGTTTCTACTCCAATTTGTCATTGAAATGTAGACATTAAATCATGACAACAGTAAGTAAAACTATACTGAATATGAAATATTGTGCATATATATATCTAAGTGCCATCTGAAATTTTCTTCTAAAATGAGCATTTTTATCAAGCTTGTATGTTTAGGGTCAGTAATTTCACTCTAATGGCAATGAAAAGGACCTATTAATTGCCATTAGAATGAAATTACTGACCCTAAACATACAAGCTTGATAAAAATGCTCATTTTAGAAGAAAATTTCAGATGGCACTTAGAGGCTTTTGCATCTGAAGTCTTCATATATATATATATATATATATATATATATATATACACACACACACACTGATCAGGCATAACATTATGACCACCTTCCTAATAGTGTGTTGGTCCCACTTTGCTGCCAAAACAGCCCTGACCTATCAAGGCATGGACTCCACTAGACCCCTGAAGGTGTGCTGTGGTATCTGGCTCCGAGATGTTAGCAGCAGATCCTTTAAGTCCTGTAAGTTGTGAGGTGGGGCCTCCATGGATCGGACTTGTTTGTTCAGCACATCCCACAGATGCTCGATTGGATTGAGATCTGGGGAAATTGGAGGCCAAGTCAACACCTCAAACTCGTTGTTGTGCTCCTCAAACCATTCCTGAACCATTTCTGCTTTGTGTCAGGGCGCATTATCCTGCTGAAAGAGGCCACAGCCACTAGGGAATACCGTTTCCATGAAAGGGTGTACATGGTCTGCAACAATGCTTAGGTAGGTGTCAAAGTAACATCCACATGGATGGCAGGACCCAAGGTTTCCCAGCAGATCATTGCCCAAAGCATCACACTGCCTCCGCCAGCTTGACTTCTTCCCATAGTGCATCCTGGTGCCATGTGTTCCCCAGGTAAACGACACACGCGCACCCGGCCATCCACGTGATGTAAAAGAAAATGTGATTCATAAGACCAGGCCACCTTCTTCCATTGCTCCGTGGTCCAGTTCTGATGCTCACGTGCCCACTGTTGGTGCTTTCGGCGGTGGACAGTGGTCAGCATTAGCACCCTGACTGGTCTGCGGCTATGCAGCCCCAAACGCAACAAACTGCAATGCACTGCGTATTCTGACACCTTTCAATCAGAACCAGCATTAACTTCTTGAGCAATTTGAGCTACAGTAGCTCGTCTGTTGGATCGGACCACACGGGCCAGCCTTCACTCCCCACGTGCATCAATGAGCCATGACCCTTTCGCCGGTTCACCACTGTTCCTTCCTTGGACCACTTTTGATAGATACTGACCACTGCAGACCGGGAACACCCCACAAGAGCTGCAGTTTTGGAGATGCTCTGACCCAGTCGTCTAACCATCACAATTTGGCCCTTGTCAAACTCACTCAAATCCTTACGCTTGCCCATTTTTCTTTCTTCTAACACATCAACTTTGAGGACAAAATGTTCACTTGCTGCCTAATATATCCCACCCACTAACAGGTGCCGTGATGAAGAGTTAATCAGTGTTATTCACTTCACCTGTCAGTGGTCATAATATTATGCCTGATCAGTGTTTATTTACTGTATTGTAGAGCTGCATGTTTCTGGATAAATTGAGAATCTCGATTTTTTTTTTTTTTTTTTTTTAATAGAGATCACGATTCTCCCATGATTCTGAATAGACAACTAAACAATAACATGTAATTTCCTAGAGGTTCTGACAACATGTTAATTGCTGCAGTCTATTTAAAAATATTTAATTCATTTGAATTAACTTTTTTTAAATTGGTCTGAATGAATGATTCAATGACTCACTCATAAAGACTTCACTTGACTCATTACTGGATGAATTGGCGTTTATGAACGAATCTCTGTAACAAAATCTATACTAAATCTATACTAAATCAAAGCCTATTAAAGTGAATCCCATGATATATGGGATTCCCATAGCAACAAAAAAGGAAGTTATAAAAATTATTTTGCAACTGCACTAGCAATGTCAAAATAGCTCCTGGGCTAGATGTGTGCGTCTTAAAAATTAGGGCAAATTGTTAATTCATGGTACCCTGATCACAATGTGATGGTACCATAGCAACAAGCCCAGTGATAAAACAACCCCAACAAGCTTGTTAATTTTACTGTAATGAGCGAATAATGAACCACTGATGTTGCCATAGAGACAATTCAAACAATAGCACTGGATAATGGTGCCTACAGCACAGTGTAGCCATGGCAATGGTACTTACACCAGTACGGGGCGCACTGCATTGTTCATGTTGCCATAAGCAGCGCGACCCAGCAATTCTCGAAAGCAACTCTCCGCCAATGAAGCCGGATTTTCCTCTCCAGCCCTGAAAGAGAGAAAGAGAGGGATACATATAAGAGCACATGTACTAAACTCTGTCATTTACAATGTGTGGTTTTACGCTCTGCATTCTGATGTCAAACACACAAGTGTATTAAATGATGCATTAAAGACCTGTGAGGAAGAAACCCAGCCACCTCTCTCTCCCACACACACACACACACACACACACTCTTTGTCCCTTCAGCTCACCGGCAGCCCATGGAAAGCAATTAACAGAATCTGACGACCTTGAAAAGCTGAAATAACCACACAACTCTGCACACACACACACATCAGTTGTGTCTATGTGTTTTCTGGAGCCAATAATAGCCACACATCCAACCTAATCAGAGTGCTGTATATTAAAGCAACAGCAAACAGTGGCTAGCATACTAGCATACTGCTTACTTCACAGTATATACTGTATATTTCCTGCAATTTTTTTTCCAATAGTTTGTAAAATACCATGTAACAAATATTTTGAACTGGGTTGTGCTGCAAAATAAAATGATTATTATATTATTTTTCTTAGGCTACATCTACATTAATCCGGATACTTTTGAAAATGGCGTTTTCATTTCAAAACACTAGCCTTTTCCAAAAGTTTCTCATCCACACTGAAACGTCGGAAAATGCTAAATTCACCTTACTCCGCATGCGTAAAACCTCATAAAAGCTCACTGAGACGACAGACGAAACAGACATAATAAAGTTCTCATGCTATTCTTCTGGCAGGATTGTTTTATTTAGCAAAATATTTCACCATTCACTGTGAGTGGACAGGTCGCACTCAGTCACCATATGTTGGGTCTAAAACGCAACTGCTCTCATGTTTTGCCGCAGGACAGCAATTGCGAGTATATTTTCTGTCATCTTTGCAGGACTGCGATATGAAGAGTGTACAAAGTAACATATCTTTAGCAACAGTATCAACAATACCGGTATAAACATACATATCTATCAGTACAATGTGTGTCACATGACTAAACATGCGTCATCATTTTCAAATACCTCTGTTTTTACAGTCCACACTACAGTGCGAAAACAGCGTTTTCAAATTTATCCACTTGGGAAAGCGTTTTCAAAAAGCTCAATTTTCGCAGAGAAAAAGGTGTTTTTTAAATGAAAATGTATTAGTGTGGACAAGGCCTTAAATACCTTTTTTTTATTTTGCAGTGAAATATTACATTAGTAATATGTATTATTATTATTATTATTATTTTATAATCATATATATTGATGTACGAGTCACAAAATCTTAGGCCAAATTGTTCAGCCCTACAAACAAGCACAGTAAATCTCTTTTTCAGTAAATCTCGATCTATAACGATAACAACACAGAGGAACAATATCGTTGGAATCACTTTCAGAGCAATTTTTTCCAGGTTATGTATGATAAAAACGCTGACAGTCAATCAGAATCCTCCCAACTTGCATTTTAACCCAATTTTGTGTAGAAATTATAAATAAAGAGTTAAAGGCCCACTGAAGTGCCTTAGAACGCACAGCATTATTCAATGTGTTGATGTAATCTCAACTGAAACAGGAAGATGGGGCAGGCCATATCGAACAGCCCCTCCCCTGTTCTAAAATAGCCAATAGCGTTTAGTTTATATCACAGCTCGGCCAGAGCCGTTAAGCTCGGTAAAGCCTCAGTTTCATACGAATTTCTAACCATTTCTCCTCCTAATCTCCTCCACATCGCATTAAAATACAGCATTCTGTGCAGAATTCAAATGGGTCCGATACGTTTTGTGATGCGCAGACTCGCGCATATGATCTGCTCTGTGCTCTTGTGTCTCTGGACTGGAGCAGACTGTGTGCGCGCTGCGGCAGTTTGCGTGGAAAGCATATTTACACTGTCTCAATCATTCCCTGTCCCCTATACAGTGCACTATGTGCCATTCACCATGTAGAAAATAGTAAATGTGTGAACAAGTGACCAAGTTTAGCGGCAGCTTCAGTGTCTATTTATAATGTAGGGGGCAGGACACTTTTCTAGAGAGCATTTGATTGGACAGAAGATCTGATGAGAAGCTGAAGTCCTCGGTGATGTCATGAAAATCCGTGATCCATTTTAGCGGAAGTGAGAGACTAAGTTTTATAATTTGTTATAATTTGCTATAATTGTTTTATAATAAGTTATAATTGTATGCATCTAGAAAGTAATTGCAGTAAATAATGAACTGAATTAAACAAGGCGGTTTTAATTTATTCTGAGAGATAAGCTTTCAGATGAGAAGAGACTCCTCTGTGACATTAGCAGGTCAGGTGTCATTCCTGCCCATCTTACACACGTCAATCAAAGGTAGCCCTGTTTTGTGTTTGCAACCTTAATCACCAATCGATACACTAGATCGGATTTCAGCTCCTGATTATAGGGTAGAAGGAAACGATTGATGTTTCCGTACGCAAAAACACAAACAGGCAATTAAACTTAAATATTCTGTGCACACAGGAGCCCTTATCTGAGGCACACTCACGTTTTATTCTCACACACACACATCTTTAAAGGAATCAGATATCCTTGATTGCCCTCTACATGTGGACCTCCAAAGCTCTTTTATCAGGAAAATCTTTCTTCCTCCCTACCTCTCTGTGTTCGGTGGTGTTATTCAGTGTTTTGTACAGAACAAAAAACATAAAGAATGAATTCAAAAGCAATCTGTGTATGAAAAATAGTATAAAAAATGATTAAATGATTTCCCCTGCTCGAGTGTATGTGTGTGGCTCAGGTATTCCCTACATTGTGAGGACATTTTTTGGTCCCCATGAGGAAAACAGCCTTAAATCACATTAAATTAAGTTTTTTGAAAATGTAAAAATGCAGAAAGTTTTCTGTAAGGGTTGTGTTTAGGGATAGTGTTAGGGTACAGTATAAAAATCATTATGTCTATAGAAAGTCCCCAGAAAACATGGAAACCCAACACGCGCGCGCGCGTGTGTGTGTGTGTGTGTGTGTGTGTGTGTGTGTGTGTGTGTGTGTGTGTGTGTGTGTGTGTGCGCGTGTACCTCTCGGAGTCCTCATTATCTTGCATGTTGAACAGCATGGAGGGGATGAGTTTATCCATGTGTTGAGGTTCCCAGATGATTGCCTGGAGTTCATCATTCACAGTCTTTCTGACGACACCCTGGAGACCCTTAATGCCTGCTACACGGATCCTACAGCAGGAACATGTTAAACACACTAAATAAATGCACACTAAATAACACACTCATTAGACCAGGACTGCCAAAGTCAACGTATAGTGGTCCCAAAAGTTTGAATCTGACTGTGTTAGTTAACACAATATCAAAGCAAATGGCATCTGGAAACAAATTATGCTAGACTTTTTTTCAATACTAACTTCAGAAGCCACCTATGGACTATTTCTGGGCTAGTGGTGGAAAACTTTGTTACATATCTAGTGTTTTTCTTTCTTTTATAAAATATAATAATAATATTAAAATAGTGTGTGTGTGTGTGTGTGTGTATATATATATATATATATATCAGTGGCGTGCAGTGGTGTTCTGAAATGAGGAGGCACATTTTTTATTTATTTATGAATCAAATGTAAATTCATGTGCATTACTCTTAACGTTGACACATCTTCCTTGTTAAATGAACATTACATTACATAAAAAAAGAAAAAAAGAAACCAAATACAATTCTATTTTGTAATTTTACATTAACAATGTATTGTAATAAATGTTCTATTTATCAAAACCAAGTCAATCTCATCAAGTTAGTGTTTTAAGCATTTCTACATTCATTCCAAAATAATAACTAACGGCAATAATAATTTAAACAATATATTTTATTTGTGTATTGATGTTTTTCTTTTTAATTGTCAACTTAGGCTATTTTGGATCATCAGTCATGCTCCGTAAACACCGTCTGTCACAGACACGATTTGTATTTTTAATTTCACCAAGCTGATTGCACAAAAAAAATAAAACCCGCAGTCATCATGCTTTCAGTCCATTTCAAGTTTGATTTTGACGTGACATAAAGCGGTGATATCTAACTGGGTGATCTGTTTACTTACTTTTCAATTAGTCATCCCATTGACGCCATCATTTGTTCATTCAAACTGACGCGCAGAACGTGCACGTCAACAAGAGGCGGGATTTATCGCACAAACCAATCATATCCAATCATAACCAATTACATCCAATCATAGCGCGATGGAGACATTGCCTCCTCTCACGTGACTTTCCCCCATTCATTCTCAATTACCCCCCACAAAACCCACCACACGCCGGGGTCTAATGGTTTTCTATGGTTTTCTATGAGAGCAAAGGGAGGCATGACTCCTGTTGTAACTTTACCTGCGGGTGTCGCTGTTGGGCAGTGTTCCTTAAGAAATACGAGTGACTTGCGCTCTTTTTAATGTCATAATTTGTAATATTTGTGTTGTTTTATATGTAATATGGATTATTTTCTCATCCTATTTTTTTTGAGGAGGCACTGCCTCCCTTGCCTCCTCGGAGGAAACGCCCCTGATATATATATATATATATATATATATATATATATATATATATATCAACTAAAGTCAAACCAAAAATTCTTCAGACATTTTTGATATATTTTTACTAGTGGGTGCAGGACACTATAGTTCATTTATGTAAGTGAGGATAGCAAAATAAAGTAAACTGTGACATATTATACCCAAAAAGTCTTCATACAGTGGACTACCAGTAAAACTGATCAAAATTTGGAACCAAAAATTATTCAGACACTTTGACCTATACATATATATATGTGTGTGTGTGTGTGTATGCATATATACACACTCACATTGTTCAAAAGTTTGTGGTTGGTAAAATTGTTAAATGAAAGACGTCTCTTTTGCTCACCAAGGCGGCACTTATTTGATCAAAAATACAGTAAAAATATTAATATTGTGAAATATTATTACAATTTAAAAGAACTGTTTTCTATTTCAATATATTTGAAAAATGTATTTTATTCCTGTGACGCAAAGCTGAATTTTCAGCATCATCACTCCAGTCTTCATTCAGAAGATCCCCCAGATCCTTCAAAAATCATTCTAATATGTTGATTTGGTGCTCAAAAAAATTTCTTATTAGTATCAATGTTGAATGTGATACATTTTTAGGGATTCTTCAATGACAGTTAATTATATTATATTTCATTATATTTCATTATATTATATTATATTATATATTTTATAATTTTTTCTTTTATTTAATTTAAATTATTTTCATTTATTGACAGCCCAAAATAAACCAACCATAGACGGACACTAATGCACACACCTGCTGCGAGTTTCGGGGTCCTCGTGTGTGGAATGACACATGGCACTGAACTGCGAGACGAAAAAGTCGTATCTGCGATGGTAAGAGGGCGTATCCTCCTCAATGTTCGCGAACTTCACAAACTACAAGGAATCAGACACACACAAAATGATTATGTCAGAAAAACACATAACCACACCCAATCTTTTGCTGTCTCAAACAATGACAGAATCAAAAACATTCCCACACAAAAGTGTGATGGCGATATTCCCTTTCCATGATGTGCAGAGGAAGTTACTGCAATCAGCCAGACAAGTGTGACATCTCGTTAGACAAGCAAGAGTGTGTTCATGTGCATATGTATAAATCACTGTCTGCTTGAAATAAACAGGGGGTCCATATTTGACATTTGTAGGTCTGGTTTCACAGACAGGGCTTAGATTAAGCCAGGAGTAGGCCTTAGTTAAATTAGGACATTTAAGTAGCTTTTATAAACGTGCCTTAGAAAAAAAAACATTACTGGTGTGCATCTTGAGACAAAACAATGACACTGAGCACTGTTGAGCGGATTCGTAAACACCTCTGATTGGCCATTGTGTTCACGGCTCATCGGATATGTCTGTGATTGGCTACAATGATCAACGCACGGGAGTGTTTGAAAGCACATGGAAGTGCTTTAACTTGAAAGTGTTTTGAACGCTTGGTCCGCAATAGACGCCTGCTTTTAAACGCTCCCATTTATCTGTGTAAGCACTCAGTGAAGAGGTGGCCAATCAGAGGTGTTTACGAATCCGCTCAACAGCGCTCAAAGCGTCACAATTTTAAAATTTCAGTACCGACTTGGTACTGAAGTCGGTACTTTTGACAACTCTAATGTGATATGTCATATGTTAATGCACTCATGCAGTCAATACCGTGACGATTTCTGAATTACCTGCTTTAGCGAGGACATTAAATAATATCTCATGTTACTGAGAAATGTAGTTTCGGGCTTCAATAGATGATGCAATGTTCAAAACACACAAACAATTCAATGCAGTAGAATCTTTGCAATGAAATGCTTCAGATCCTCTGTGAGCAGATATGAAAAACCCAGATGAGGAATAATACAGCAGAAAATTGAGTGAGCAGAGAGAGAGAGAGAGAGAGAGAGCGAGAGAGAGAGAGAAAGAGAGAGGGAGCGAGAGCAAGAGACTGAAAGAGAGAATAAAGGGAAAAAAGCACTGTAACAAATGGCAGAATAACGGTCAAAGCCATTTCTCATCTTCCACCTGAATCTCTCGTGTCTCCTGCTGAGATTTGGGACTGCATCTCTCAGGTTTGATCAGTCACACACATAAACTTACCGAGTTGGTGCCCAGCACTTGTAAATCCGGTTCTCTGGATTCCAGCAGTTTTGCTACCATGTGTAAGAAGCTCTCCACAAATGGCTTGATACTCTGGGAATGACACGCCATCAACAACTGATCCAACGCCTCCATCGCTATCACCACGTACCTGTGCACACACACACACACACACACAGGTTTGTTTTGCTATCAAAGTGAGGACATTCCATAGGCGTAATGGTTTTTATACTGTACAAACTGTACATTCTATCCCCCTACACTACCCCTACCCCTAAACCTACCCATCACAGAAAACATACAAATAAAGGTTCCAAAAGGGGGTTTTCGCAGTGATGCCATAGAACGACCAATTTAGGTTCCCCAAAGAACCTTTCAATGAACAGTTCTTAAAAAAAGAAACATTTTTTCCTAATGAGAAGAACATTTTAATAATCTAAAGAACCTTTTCAACTATTAACAACCTTTTGTGCAGTGGAAAGTTCCCATGGATTTTAAAGGTTCTTAATGGAACCAATAGGATCCAGAAGGTTTCATAGTTCCAAACTATTGGTGGAAGTACCCACTTTTTGGTGGAAGTACCCACTTTCAGCTTGGTTTTGCGCTCCTGGACCCAGGCATCGTGTTTGCAAAGCAGGAACTGGAAACAATTTTAGTTATAGGAATGCCTTTTGGGGGGACAAAATTAGCTCCTACTTCAGAGAAGGGCCTAACCCAGTACAATAGGAACTACCAGTGACGTAAGTGGACGTTGATTGGACGGACGCATGTCATACGAAACACCGGCACTCCCCCTTTTTAAAAAGCCATATAAACAAATAGTTGACATATAATTACTCCATAAACTCCACAAACATAGAAAACAGCAATAAATGGACCAACGCCGAAGACCAGGAATATCATAAACTTTACGCTACGGAGTTGCTGACATTGTTGAATGGCACACTTAAATGACGTCACTGTCTGCCGGCTTACGTCATTTCAGAGTTCCTACAGGCGGTGCAAATGCAACCAGGAAAATGGCCCTAGTTGAACATTTTGTTCTCGGGGGACTGCCCTGAAGGCTAGTTTCTATAACTGAGTTTCTGTGTAACTACAGTGCAAAAGCTCCTATAGATGCCAATAAAGACCTTAAAATAAAGAATAGTTATAAGTAATAGTAAGAAGTATTCATGGTACTTTTTAAAATTCACTCATCATTAGCAGGTGTGTCATAAAGTTCATTTTGCAATGGCACTAAAGCAGTGTGGGAAATAACTCTGTGTGTGTATTTGTATGTGTCTTACCCGTAGCGATGTCGTACCACATCTCTGCTAAGACGTTCGGCCAGGTACGCTCCGATGCGGTCCAGCTTCTCTGGTGCCGACACCGCATAAAATGTCAACTTTTCCATATCAGATTTCACCAGTCCATCCTGAGGAACAAAAAAAGAACGATGAACATTTGTACAAAAAAAAAAAAAAAAGTCTGAACTGAAGGAAATCTCCTACTGTTGTTGACCCCTGCACCCCTGGTCTGTAATGGTGCCTAGCAATGTCTACATAAAATATTTTGAAATACAAATATTATTTTAAAGTATTCAAAACTTTGAGTTTTAAAGACTGAGTAGAATATTTTAAGTGAATATTTTTCTGCTGAATATTTTGGAAAAAGTGGTTACCGTCTAACAGAAGGCGTCATAAGTAGAAACTCACTTTTACCCAGAATCCCTTTAGAGAAATAAACTCCTGAAGCACTCAAAGTGCTAATTAACTTAACACGATTTTAACGTACGGTACATAACATGGCTGTGAGGAATCTGAGTGTGTGTGTGTCAGTGGAAACAGTGACACCCTCCCATGAGAATATTACTCACACTTAGCCTTCAGTGAAAACAATTGTGTGTGTGTGTGTGTGTGTGTGTGTGTGTGTGTCATTCTAATCAACAGAGCTGAATGTTAATGTGATGAATATGGAGTAACAGCAAGGTTAAAAAGCTTCACAGTGTGTGTTGGTTTATATAACATATGGTATAGGCTATTCCTCAAAAACTGTTGAGAAGGTCAAAGGTCAAAATTAAAGCATTAATAATACATATTCATATTCATAACAACAGTGCCAAGACATTTCATCCCAACAATATGAATAACAAGCAACCGCTGCCAGTCAACAGTGCTTTAAATTTAGATTGATAGTCCAAGCAGCTTCTTTCTCATTATGCCGTGGCATTTACTTTACCGGGTCTCTGAGGACAGGAAGAGCCAATAAGAATATATTTTGATCACAGCACTTGAACTTGAATGCGTCTGAATCCCAGTGCACGAACTCTGATAGAAACATGGTATTTAAAGATTTTATTGAAAGCCTCTGTCAAAAACCTGAGTTTATTATGTAAATGAGCAAGACTTGTTGACTGCTGAATTCTACTGTCTCCTTAAAGAAAATCAAGTTTTTTATGTTGTTTATATGTCATGTCTATGTGGTGTTTAATATGCTTTAAGACAAACAATGTGTTATCAGTCAACACCATTGCTGAGTATTTTCTCCTTAAAACTGCAGTTTACCAAAGACAGTCTCAAAAAAGCAGTTTGAAACCACCCGTTTACTACCGTCACAAACATGTAAACAATCCCGTAAGCGTGCGGGGCTTTCTCTACTGACTTTCTGTGGTGTTCAAAGCGTTTATAAGGATGCATGTAACATTAGCAACACATTATTAGCTGTTTGATAACATAGTCAAGCCAAAGGCTAATCATATATGCCGTTGTAGAGCGATACATAAAACGAATTATCATTCTGATACATTGACTTGTAGACGACCTTGTATAATTCGCTCTTTCTCTTCTTCTGAATCAGTTTCTTGTTCAAACATATATGGCTGAATTAAACCAATATTTCCACTTGCCATTGTGTAGTGTTACTACAGTTGGCTAAGTTGTGATTGAGTAGAGGCAGGGACTAATTTGCATATTCATGAATCCACGTATACTAAATAAAGCAAGGGCGTAGAGTTACATACAAGCTATTTTAAGACATGAATAAATTATTTTCACTTGAAATACTTTTAAATATGTCAATTGTGATTATTAAAGATGAGTTTTAAGGGATAAAATTATTGACTGCAGCTATTCAACTACAGATGATAGAGTGAAACACTGATTAGGCAAATATTTCGGCCATTTTGAGATGAACGGCTAATACTGCTTGGCCAATTAAACATTCTATCAGTTACAAAATCTATGAATATTAAAGTTAAAAATTCTAATATTTTTAAAATATATTTGTTCGAATTTTGACATTTCATTTTATATTTTTATTTTCAATAACTATAATTTATAAAATTATTAAATAATTTATTTTTACTTATTTCAATTTTGTGTATGTCTCATTTGCTTCATAGCATGCATATATATGAACATATATATGAACATTAGGGGTGCAACGGTTCAGATTACTCACGATTCGGTTTGTATCACGGTTTTAGGCTCACGGTTTCGGTACGGTTCAGTATGTGCTATGTTCAGGGAAAAAAGTACTACTGTCAAATAAAAAAGAAAATAAGAACAAATAATCAAACAGCACAAATAAATACAGCAAATCAAAGATACAAATAAATAAAGCTTTTCAGTTTTCAGGTACAAAAATTTAATAAAGTAGCTAATAAAATGTAAAACAACACTGCATGTAATCTTCACTGTATAAATTAAATAAAGATCAATCATTATTAATTATTAAGTTACTATTCAGTCATGAGCAAAGAGTGATTTCCTTGTCTTTTGTTGTTTGATTAACATCACTTTCAGACAGCAGGAATGCAAGGGCTGCTGTCTCTTTAAGACATAATACACGGATTAGTACACTGGTACTGGTACACATGCGTTCTTTCTGGAGTGTATAAGTTCACTTAAGACATAACCGACTATGCTTGCTAGGATACTCGCCAAGACGGGCATGTTGACATCATTTTGTGTGAATTTGTCCGTTCAAACACAAGACTTGAAAGAGACCACAATATTTGCGCGCTGTACACGCGCTTCCGCGTGCGCGCTTCGGATGAGTGCACAAATCTTCTCACAGCTCGCGCGCAAGTTCTCTTTCGCACCTTGCAAACGAATGTTTAAATTGGCAAGGCTTAAATGAGTTTAGTTTAAACGCAGATAGCAACGTGTGCTGTTCAGGTTTCACCTGCGCTCGCGCGCTATCAACACCCGGGTGATGACGGCGTAAATGACTGCTCATATAGAGCATACGGCACTCGCATTGAACAAAGTTTAGGGGAAGCCAGAATGCGTATCCATCGACAGAAACATACATATTTAGCCTAACTCTGTCTGTTTTATTTATTTTCTACAAACCATATTATAGATGCGTATGCGTCGACAGATATGAGATGAACCGCGTTGCAAGTGCGTGCCGAACCGAGTGTGCAGAACGGTACGGTTCGATTTTTTTTACCGAGAACCGTTTCACCCCTAATGAACATACACACACACACACACACACATATATATATTATATATATATATATATATATTATTATTATTATTATACACATACATACATACATACATACACACATATATAAATATATAATGCTGTCTATATATACATATATGTATATTGCCAGCAATATGTTATAATATATTATAAATCTTACACAATTTGTGTTTAAGAAAATGTAATAAATTCAAAATGTTTCAGAATCAGGATGTCTGACAAACTAAAAATAGCCTATGTGTACAGTAATGCACTTAAAACAGAGGCCTAGCAGACAAGCTGGCAACCTGGAACATTTAATTTATTCCAATATTCCAGAATTTCATTGAATTTCATTCTGTTCCAGTGATATGTTACCTTGGGGTCCTCTGGGAAAATATTGTCCACTAGTCGCTTGTAGCGTGGTCGCAAAGGACCACAACATCCACACACACCTGTGAAAAAAGATAAGAAGTGTTACGCGTACAATCTTGACTTTTTAAAATCAACTTTGTATGTTCAAACTGCCGAAACACAAATGATTCTAGCGAGTTTGTGCATTTAATGAAATCCAAAGTGGCATTCTTGCATCCATCTGCACTGTTTTGTAAAATTTTTTCTATTTTAACATGCGCTAGAAAGACGTCTTTGTTATGTTGCATCTCACAGTGTTTTTAAAGCGCCTCCTGCCATAGCACATTTTAAGATGGTTTGTCAAGTTAAAGAAGTTCAGCTTTTACAAACGTGCCTCGTGACACCAGCTTTCTGTTCCATTCCGCTGCAATGTATCTGGCGGTTTATGAACGCAAGAATGGCCCTAATGAGCTAGGACAGATATGCAACAAAAGCAGTCTGACACTATACATTCAGACTTCACCCACACAAGCCAATAAGAACTTCAGAATCTACATATGCATGATATTAAAATGAGCTGTCAGGACAAAATGTGTATGTGCACTGATGAAAGGCACAATGCAAACTGCAGCGTGTGTATGTGTGTGATGCCACGCAGTTTGAAGGGCTAATTAATTATTAAAAAAAGTCAAAGAAGAAATCTGAGAGCAGCAGAGCAACCAGTACACACACAAACACACACACACACACTTCTCATATTCAACACACAAGCTGCTCTGACAGTCCTTCACCAGCTAGAGCTGCAATTGCTCCTTCATCCAGTTCAACATGGATAATAAATCTGGATTGCATGTGCATGCATGTGTATATGCCAACAGAATGTGTTTGTGTGCGTGTGTGTGTGCAGGGATTGTAAAGTGAGATGTGGAAAAGGAGCCGCCATTATCAGCTCAAACACCTGATCCAACTTCAGAAAGACGGAAAAAGCGAGAGATGCTGCGAGGGACAGAAATAAATAGAAAGAGGGAAAGCGAAAGACAGCGGCCTAGCAAGCTCTACTGCAAAGTGACAAATGCATCAACATTCTTATTACCAAAAGGGTGTGCAACAGACTTGTATTAATCATCAGGCTCTCACACAAACAAACACACACACATAGATACCAAGTCTGCTGAGGAAAGATCTCCTCTCCCAGGTGTGTCTATATCTGAAGGTTCCGTCAGCTTCCGAGCGCGGCACCTGTCTGTACCTCCTCATCATGACCTCTGTTGTTTGAGGACTCCTTTAGACCCCCAGAACCTCAAACTTGGTCCAAACAGTGACCTTTCTGCCTCCTGCCACAACCCTGGTCTGAGACTCAGACACACCTGAACAGAATACCTGCACGAGGACTCGCCCTCTACTGGGACTGACAGCAGAACCAACCAATTACAGATGAATGAAGCAGACAGGAAGTTATGCTTACTGTGGCCTGTCTGTGAGGTGACAGATAGAAATAAGACCATTTAGGCTACTGTTTGCTTTAAAGGATTAGTTCACTTTCAAATGAAATTTACCCCAAGCTTTACTCACCTTCAAGCCATCCTAGGTGTATGACTTTCTTCTTTCTGATGAACACAGTCGGAGAAATATTAATAAATATCCTGATGCATCCGAGCTTTCTAATGGCAGTAAGCGTTACCAAACGAGTATGAGCTGAAGAAAGTGTCTCCATCTACATCCATCCATCATAAACATATTCCACATGGCTCCAGGGGGTTAATAAAGGCCTTCTGAAGCAAAGCGATGCGTTTGTATAAAAAAAAAAAAAAAAATTCATATTTAACAAGTTATGAAATAAAATATCTAGCATCCGCCAGACCGCCTTCCGTATGCAAATTACGATAAAAACAAAACTGGCGTTGCGTCAGTTCCGTAAGTTGAATAGGGAAGGCGTAGGACGTAGCGTAAGCTTTCTGAACTGCTAGAGTTTTACACTTTCTTCGTAAGAAGAATACGGAAGGCGGTCTGGCGGAAGCTAGATATTTTACTTCATAAATTGTTAAATATGAATTTTTTTTTACATAAACGCAACGCTTTGCTTCAGAAGGCCTTTATTAACCCCCCGGAGCCGTGTGGAATATGTTTATGATGGATGGATGTGGATGGAGACACTTTCTTCAGCTCATACTCGTTTGGTAACGCTTACTGCCATTATAAAGCTTGGATGCGTCAGGATATTTATTAATATTTAGGATGGCTTGAGGATGAGTAAAGCTTGGGGTAATTTTCATCTGAAAGTGAACTAATCCTTTAACAAATAGGACGCTGAATGAATCTAAAAAAGTCATGAATTTACAAGAAAAAAAAAAGAATATTCAGCAGTGAATAATGAAAAGTGGGACTGGAGTTGATTGGAAAAAGTGGGGTATATTAAAGGTACACTATGGGTGTATCTCAATTAGCTCCCTAGTTCAGTAGTCAGGGCACTGATCAGGAAGTCGGAAATTTTAAGGACTGTTTCAATCGCAAAATCCTACCAGTGAACTGAAACGTTCGCTCCCTAAAAAGTCCCACAATGCACTGTGAAAACCAGGGAGCATCGATGCTCACTATGTTCCATTATGCCGAGTTCACACTGCACGATTTTCAAAGTCGTCAGATCACTGTTCTTTTCACACTGCAAGGCTATCTGGGGAGGCATTCAATCGCTGCTGTGTGCACATTGCACGATGGATCAGCGACAGGGGATTACACATTGCATGAATTTACAATAGGAAGAATCGCCGACAACTCTGTCTGGTCCCCAAACTACGTTTTACAACCAAACACACACGAGAAGTGATAAGGGAATAACGCAAGGTCACGCGTGAGACCGCAGTTCTTGCGCGAGACTGGAATTGTTATTAAAAATGTTAGCCCACAAGAAGCTTGCGATCCAAATTGTCTGTGGGCTAATTTGCAGCAAAAAGGAGAAAAAGAAAAAAATATTATGGAGGAGGAAATGGTTGGGTTCTATAACTCCTCCTCCGCGAACTTCCCGCTGCCCTGTATCTTGCTCTCTCATTGGCTGTAGGTCATCGCCGATGTCATTTTCAGTCAGAACACATTTCACACAGCAGGATTTTGAATCGCAGACAGGTCCAGATATTTAGCATGGGCGTTGGCGACGCATCGTCGATTCTCTCAGATCGCGTCTTTGATAATTCACATTGCGTGAGATATTTTGCAAAATATGTCACCGAGTGAAAATCGGGCCTAAAATCATGCAGTGTGAACCAAGCATGCCACAGGAGTCCTGAAAAGTGAGGCCAAAGAGTCTCGATCGCCCCCAGGTGGCTGGAAGCAGTATAGGTCATAAACCCCGACAATTTCTGTCATTTTAGGCAGTTTTTAATCACGCTGGTGATAGTTCAGATGTTCGTTCTTTAAAAAAGTTTGGTTTTAGTTAGTTATTTGATGCTATAAAAACGGGGGTGTGATGTCATGATTGACAGCTGAGATTGACAGCTTTTCTGACTTTTTTCTGGATCTTCGCAAGGTGATTAGAGCTTTAACTTTAATTTCTACATTTTAATAACTGTTTATTTCAATCCGACATAATGAGTTGTTCTGAGTTTGGGCAGGACACTGATATCGCGGCTCCACTTCGTGCTCACTACTGCGCAGACTTGGGCTCCAAGTTCACTATGCGCAGACTCGAGACTCAAGATGTCAGCGCTATATTGGCACACTGGCAGCTTCAGTTACTACAATGGAAGAGAGTGAAGGTGCGTCGTCCAAATTTTTTTAGTCTATGGTGTGAACTCGGCATTAAAGGAAGTTCCGAAGCGCGAAACATAAATCACGTGAGCTCACAATAATGACTCGCAATAGATGTTTTTTATTTTTCGGTATAAACATACAATGCTACACAGGTAATGAACATAATCTAGCTAACACTTATAATTTATTTACGGCTGAAATGTTGCACGTATATGTAAAAAGCAAAGTATTTATCATAATGTACTTTCAATAACATTAAAAAAAATAACATCAGAAAGATATCAGTTCTGCTGTTGTTCATAAATACCAGTAGTGATGTTGTGCAATGAGGACGTTGTCATGTCGCCGGAAAAATAGAGTTAAATCAGTGTCCCAATGTGTAGTGAGCCAGGGTCCTTACTGTCCTTAACAGTGCCCAAATTCGTGTACACGATATACTGATTCATGACCTTGGAAGCTAGGGAGCTGATTAAGATGCACCCTATGTAACTTTTGGCCCTCTTGCGGTTAAAAAACAAAACTGCATGCATTTTTCGGAAGAACATTGTTTTGGTTGTGCTTCGGCTCTGTGACTGTGCGGATGAATAGGTTTATCCTACTGCTAATAAAACATTCACTACTAGGCTTAAGAGATATAACCAGTTTGGATGGAAAGGATCTCAAGCTGACTAGCTGAAGACGTTACTGTAGTACACCTATTAAGACATGGTACTTCCTTGAAAATAAATTCCAGCACAGTGCTTCAACAACCATAATGAAATGACCCTTCACAACAGATAATTCTTTAAAATGAACTCTGTTACATGTCAACATATGTGCTACATATGTCAATTTTTCTGTTCAATAAAATACCTTACTCACTGGCTCAGTAATAAAAACACCATCTCTGCATCGCTTTTACAACATTTCAAATCCCTCAGTTCTCGCCACCCCCGAAAAGCCAAGCCAGTGTTGATTCTTGTTTTATTACGAGCTCTGTCGCGTTCTCTTTTTGCCATCAGACTCACCTCTGTTCTGCGTTTTTTTTTTGACTGGGTGATTGCCCGGCGGTTCGAAATTTAGCGTGCCTATACGCCACTCCTACAGCATACACACATCAAAGTAGCTGGAGCAACTATTTACGGATATGACACATAGGGGCGAGTGACGCATGTACGCAATTTCCCATGAAAACCATCCCATCAGGTCTAAAATATAAAAACTTGTAATAGGCTTACCATAGTGAACCAGGGTAAGACAAAAACACGTTTTGGAAGAAGAAATTATGATTTATTGACTCATTATTTAAATTTTGTTAATTTTGAACAAAAAAAAGTTACATAGTGCACCTTTAAAAAAGTGGGTACATTACTGGTTAAAAAAAAAAATTACATTTCCCTGCCCATATGAATTTGTTGACATCAGCAGACCAAAGGAAATGAAGAAGGTTATATAATAATGCACACTAAAATGTGCACAATATGATTCGCTCTACAATAAGGATTTTTCTGCTGACCCAGTTGATATTTTCATTGATCAGATAGATAATACTGCATTGGTGACGAATCAACAGAATTTACAACAGCCAAGTTCAATACATCATAGAGAACCATATATTTAAGTTTGAAAGGCATAAATGGTACATAATCATGATGAACAGAACATAACTGTCTAATAAGGGCAAGTGACAATTTTCGCCAACTGGACAGCAATTCAGTCAATTCTGATTTCACATTTTTAAGTTTCAATCAACCCAATACTAGTTAACAAGCCAGGCTAAAACTATCAAATACAAAGTAAGAGACTATATAAAATTAATAATACTAATGCCAAGGTCATTCTGAAAACAAAATCATTGAGTTTTTGTTTTCTCCATCTACATTAGCACAAAGAAAGTTCCATTTCATAGCAGCCATGGCCACCAGGGGGCGCTCACCCTGTGCAGGCCACCCCAGAGCTGGGTGCAAATCCTGCTTCCAACTGGTGCCTGTTGAATCCCCATTACTGCCAACACGAGATCGTCTGGGGAAATGAAGAGATTGATTCAGTGCCTGCAGAGAAAATCCTCTTAACCTTATGAGGACCTGAAATAGCTTAAGAGTTTGAAGAGCAAGAGCAGAGCCTGAGAGAAAGCTGCCATAACAGAATTACCATCTATCTTAAAGAGAGACCATGATGCACACAAAATAACCTGTGGGGAGTAAATGCATCAAAACAGTAATCTTAAAAAATACAAAAAAAATACAACTTCCCACTGAGAAATAAGCATTAGTTCTAAATATTTGCTTGAGTAAAGCTCACTTGAATTTATTCTATCTTTGGAAGTCAGTGTCCTAATGAAGAACCTTCATAGAAAAACATCACAGATTGGACAGATGCGTTTGGTTTCAGACACAGCCAATGTAAAGCCTCATCTGTCTAAGATTACAGAATTGTTGTACTCTTCTTTTAATGAATGTTTTACCTAGAAGGTTCCACTTGAGATTTTAATGTCTGATCACAGATGTGTGTGTGTTTGCTTTAGTGTGTGTGTATATACCCGGCTTTCTGTTCTTATTTCAAGCTGAAGACTATGATGTAAAAACCCATAATCCTTTGCCATCTGACAGAGTACAGGTAGATTCTATACAAATACACTTTCCCAAACTCGATGATACACACACACTACTAAATTTACCAGCATGGGTCGATGGAGTAGAGGGTAGATAACAAAATATGCATGAGCTAGTCAATACGGAGAGAAAAAAGGAAGAGAGGAGAGAGAGAGAGAAACGGAAAACCTCTTATCTCTTGCTACCATCCGACCGGTTTCACATTTGAGAGAAATTCAGCCATTTACACGCTGAATGTAGTCTGCACATTTGCAGTGCACTTATGAGATCATTAGCCCAGTTACTATTTTCCATAATGCAATGCAACTGTCTCTAAACTTATAGCTTTTAAGAATATGACTGACATCTGGGAACACGGCAGGCAGCGACAATTTAGGTTACAACAAACAAAATCATGCGTGCCATACTGTGTATTGGTTATGTAAACAACATGAAGCGTGTATGACATTTACTTAGGCAGTATGAAAATATGCTGTTTCAAACACATAATCCCTCTGTTTTTCTCTCTTTTTCTCTGTTTTTCATGGTTCTGATTAGTGTTCGACCAGTATGTTTTTTTTTTTCAATGGCTGAAGGCGATATTTAAAGATCTAAATGGTCGATACAATGGTGAAGGGAAGGTGACAAATTACATGTCAATGGTCAAATGGTAAAAATGCTTGTCTTGTCAGAATATGAACGTAAACAGTCTGTTGTATTGTTGTTCATTCAAAAATAAATTCGACCAAAAATAAAAAAGGCTGGTGCGTAAAAGTGGAGACAACACTAACATGCACCAACATAAATTAGAAGGCTTTTAAACTACTCATGACCACCCTTTCAATAATTTATCATATTTTATTGTAGTAACATGTTGTAGCTACTATACAGTAGTTTCTAGGCTGTTGTTTTTCATAGAAAGCACTGTAAATTGTTTTTAAAAATTATATGTATTAGCCTATAAGCATAGTAATGAGGAGCCATCAATGGTCTTACCTTTAATTGTAGCTTTAACAAATGCCACAATTACAAGAACTATGGTAAATTTTTATAAGGGAAAGTACAAAGTACAATCAAGAGCTTTAAAGTTTGGACCTTCATGAATTATGGATCAAGCTATGTGTAAAATGTGTTCTGTTCTAATGATGACTGATATTAGGAAAAACCTGGCTTTCTGATATCCAAAAAGATTACATAAATCATTAAAGCTGCAAGCAGCGATGAAAGGGCCCTCGCACCCGGGCTCACCGCCACCCGGTGGCCTTAGGAAAACTGAACAGTGGGCGATATTCATTTAAGCGGATAAATAGAGGAGAAATATGGCAAAGTCATTTTGATGCACCACAGTTCCTGCTGCCAGCAGGTGGCTTTTTGACTATAACTGAATATTGCCATGTAGTTGTCTTCAGGCCAGTATTATTTTCAAACATGTCAAGTTTGGAGCAGATTGGACATTGTATGCTTGAGTTACAACAACTTCCTGTTTTGTGGTGTTAATTGCATACTTTAGCACTTAGCCAAGTGTTGCATGATTTAACTTGTTTCTAGCATGTTTGGTACTTCATGGCATATACAAATGTGTTTCAGGGAGTGAATAACAGTGCAAAGCATGCCATTTCCTGTTGCCAGCAGGTGGCGCTATGACTAACTGAATATTGGCACATGGATGTCTTTAGGTCAGGACTCTTATCACACATGTGAAGTTTGGGGCAGATCGGACACTGTATGCCTGAGTTACAACAGCTTCCTGTTTCATGGTGAAACATCAGACTTTGTCAGGCCGCCACGGACACGCCCTTCAGCGAAAGATCTTTGCACGTTAACGTCGCTAAGGCCTTAAGATTAGACAGACCAAATTTGATGTTGATCTGGTTAAATCTCTATGAGGAGTTAATCACGGTGTAAAACATTTCATTTCATGTTGCCCGCAGGTGGCGCTATGACTGTAACTGAATATTGTCATGTAGATGTCTTCAGGTCAGGACTGAACATGTGCATCTGAACATCTGAAAACATGTGAAGTTTGGGGCAGATCGGACACTGCATGCCCGAGTTACAACAACTTCCTGTTTCATGGCGAAACATCGAAATTTGTCAGGCTGCCACGGACACGCCCTCCAGCGAAAACTCAAGATCTTTGCAATTTAACGTCGCAAAGGCCTTTAGATTAGACTGACAAAATATGACGTTTATCTGATTAAAGCTCTATGAGGAGTTCGTTAAAGTACAACGTCTGGAAATGGCAAAAACTGCAAAAATTTTGCAGAGAAAATTCAAAATATCTCACTTCCTTTTGGGTTTACAGATTTTGCACCCAGGGACTTTTTTGTAGGTATTGGGCCGTTACATGCGTGTACCGAATTTCATACCTGTACGTGAAACGTAGCGCGAAAGGCGCTTAATTGAAATTGAAACCCATTTCAGACGTAAATTTTCACCACTTCTGACGCGTGTGCAAAGTTTCATGAGTTTGAGCATGTTTAGGCCCTCAAAATGCAATTCATTTCGGAGAAGAATAATAATTGACTAAGCAATTCCAATAGGGCCCTAATTAAGAGCCTGATGAAATAAAACAATATCTGTTAAGTGTAGGAAATAAGCATTTTCCTCAGCCATCTCTCTCTTTTTTCTTCAAATCTCCCTCTTGCTCACTCTCTCTCCTCCCCCATCATGAGTGGACACGCCCCCTACTGCTGACTGGCTACAAGTTTGTTGTGGTGATCAATTCGATCCACTTTCAACAGCGTTTTTTCGGAAATGGCTTACTGCACCTTTAACCCCCAATTTTTAAACCAAATATACGCCGTTGCCTTTTATGTTACACAAAAGAAAGAAAGTCAAACACATTTGAAAGGACATGAGAATGGACGAGTAGATAAATGTTGGCAGAATTTTCATTTTTGGAAGAACTATCCCTGTAATTAAATGTAAATTTAGGGCATTTGTGGCCTAATGGTTAGGCCCTGTCCACACGAACACGGGTATTTTCAAAACCGCAGCTTTTTCTATGCGGTTTGGCCGTTCGTCCACACGCAAATGCCGTATCCGGAAACTGAAACCGAACTTTTTTGAACTCCGGCCAGGGTAGGGCTGGGCGATTTTCCCGATTTTTTCGATTAATTCGAATTTAATGTTTTGCCTCGATTTTATTATTTTTTAAATCGAGAAATCGCGATTTTAAATAAAAATGTTAGCAAGCATTACAATTAGACATGTTGACAATACAGCAATGAATACCGCATTAGGAGAAGAAAATTATCCGACCTCATGATGGCGCCAGCGCGCCTGATTAACCGCTCTCATGTGACGCTCTATGAACATAGAACACATCACTATTCTTAAGCGGCTGTTCATTCAGAAATGCGTTACTGCGTTATAAAAATGAGACGCAGGCAGTGGAATGAGAAAAAAGGCAAAGTTATTAAACACGAGTTTACATGTCTTTTTTTTAACTTGACCGCCGTGTTTTTAGAATGCCGTTTCATGGTTGAGACGCTGCAAAAGACGCGAGACACAAGTGCAACACCTAAACATGTTCGCCAAACATAAAAACGATAGGACAAATAGCGCAATGGAATGCAAAAACCTGTAAAGGACTACTACTGTATGTTTGATATTTCATGTTTGCATGATGGTGACAGGCTGAAAGCTGCTGTTTTCTGTTTTTACAAAGCATTTGCTGTTAATAATAGCCTGTTACTGGTGTTTTTTATTGCTATTACTTTCTGGCTAAGAAATATTTAGCATTTTCTTGTTTTATATTATTTCTGAGTATATAGGATGTGTTTAAGATAAGTTTGTACAACATTTGCCTTTATATTTCAGGCATATTTTCTGCAAAGATATTTAACAAATTGTTTTACATTACACCATGTTGATCACTTCATGTGTGGTGCACTTGGAATGGAACTTTTTTTTTAACCAGATTGTTAATAAAGAGAATGTTACTTAAATCATATTGTAGTTAAGTTTTTAAGTTGACTAGTTAAACAGTAAAAAAAAAAAAAAAAAAATCGAAATCGTGAATCGGTCAATCGTTCTGAAAAAAAAAAAAAAAAATCGAGATTTTTTTTTTTTTTTTGCCATATCGCCCAGCCCTAGGCCAGGGTGAAGATTTTTAGAAACTCCGGTTATAGCGTTGTCGTGTAGATGGTGAAACTGGAGATTTTTGCCAGTGACATCAGAGTGTGCGCTGTCATCTCCTTTGTTTGACAGCAGATTTTGCACCACTATCTCTTTTGTTTACGTGAGGCGAGTCTGTGCAATGGAGGACGTAGCCAAAATACTGCTGCTAACACTAACAGAGCTTATAACGTACAGATACATGCACAGTTCTTCCATTATATTGCAGAACTGAGGCATCAGAATGCAATACTACGCAGGTCAATGCTTATGACAATGTTTTTTTTGTTTTGTTTTTACTTTGAATGAATATGTCTCATTGCATTGTTTTGGTTTATGGAATTAATAATAATAATAATAATAATAATAATAGTAATAAAATGCTTAATGAAATTACAATGTTAATAGCAGCCTAGCAGAACCGGTAATAAACTTTTTTCCAGGCTTCTGATTGGCCAACATGGCTTTTGACAGCGCTTCATAGCGTGTATTTCATTTTTTCAAAACCGTGCTTGTGTGGACGCAGTTTTTTTTTTTTTTAAACGAAAGAGGAAAAACTCAGTTTATAAAAATACCTGTGTACGTGTGGACTAGGCCTTAGAGAGTCAAACTTGTAACCCGAAGGTCGCAGGTTCGAGTCTCAGTACCGGCAGAAAATGTAGGTGGGGGGAGTGAATGAACAGCGCTCTCTTCCACTCTCATTACCCACAACTGAGTTTTCCTTTAGCAAGGCACCTAACCCCCAATTGCTCCCTGCAAAAATGGCTCATGTTGTGTGTGTTCAATACTCACTGCTGTGTGTGTGCACTTGGATGGGTGAAAAAGCATTGTATGGGACACCATACTTGGCTACACATCACTTCACTTTCACTTTCTTTTTTTCACTTTAAATAGATGGGATAAAACATCTGATTTGTGAAAGCGTTGTCATTACTAATACAATAAATAATGAAAAAAAGAGAGAATTTTCATTTTCGGCCAAAATTAAACAGTGGTGTTTAATTAGTGCTCCTGTAACTACACATTTAAAGGTAAAAAGGTAAAAATCTTGTTGCCAAATTAAATCACTACGACCTGACTATGACTATCACTATGACCTGAGAACATAACACCCTGAACAGCATAAAAGTACTGAACCTAAAAAACAAACAACAACAAAAAAAACATTTACTTACTTAAACTAAACCTTATACAAAACCTATACAGTTAGGTACTGAAAAAAACTCAAATTTGTTGCTTTTTCTTCATTTTATTACTAGCTGTTAATTCATCAATTATGTTTACATAATTGAAAAAGGGCTAAATGTCATTTTAACTCAAAAACCAAATTGTCAATTAGTGAGATTAATCAGCTTTTCTATTTCTTAATATATCGGTATTTTGATTAATATGCTGACAGCGTGCTGTGAGCTTTAGATTTAATTTACATTGAGTGTTTTAACTGATCTACTTTAAATTATCACCGCTACAATCATACACATTCAGGATATCTTTGGCACAAATGGGAACTAGCACTTCTGTTAATCGGCTAAGAAGGCTGTTATCGGCCAATGACTTCAAAATGGCCAAATATCGGCCTTGTCGATATATTGGTCAATTGTTCATTCAAATCAAGGCTTTCCCCCCTACAAATTTGCAATTTAAGACATTCACAACAAACTGTTATGCTGTATATTTAAATATTTATATATATCATTCATGCTTTAAAATTTCTGAAAGGAAGCAATCAAGGACAAATAACAAGCACAAACACACGCCGATCGTACCTACCAGCATCAGCGTTCTCTAAGTCCATGTCTGTGTCTGTGCCCGCTCACTGGACCTGGGAGACAATCGCTCTCTTTCTGTCTTACTATCTTTCTCTCTCTAGGTGCTGTACAGTGTAGGAAGTCTAACCATATTCTATAACACACACACGCGCACACACACACGCATCTGCATGAGGACAGAGAGGTGTTTAATTCTGATGATGCTGATGTTTTGGCATACTGAATATTTCACCGCAGTGTCAACACGAGCATCTGTCCGAATAATGCCACCATGCACGCACACATACTCTTGAGTCAACCAACACAAAACACACACGCCGCCGCTTTCCCTTGATGTTTTCCCTCACACAGAATCTTCACTAACACGTCGTCCACTGCGCATATGAATGAGACACTGCTGAAAGGAAAGCGAGAAACACCAATACAAAACACATGACAGATCAAACGCACACAAACACACACAGATCAAACTCTCTCGTGCACTCAAAACGGCCAACGGAAGATCAAACTTTGCTTTGCGAACGTGAACATTATCATCTCAAAGCCATGAGAGAGGGAGAAAGATTGTTGAGAGAGAGAGAGGGAGATAAACAGAGAGGGATCCTTCAGAGAGAGAAGCTGAAAGACCCTTGAGAAAGAGAGAGAGGCTGGTCATTGTCCCATGCACACAGACACTTAAACTATCAATCAATTATGATTTTTTTGGAACAGATCGGATCTAAATGGCAGTAACACCTTACTGGGTCTGTACAATTTGGTCCATATTACAAATATTTTGAAATTGCAATTTTTAATGCAATATGAGAAACATTTAACATCTCATATTGCTGCTTAGATATCTTAACCGAAAGAACAATACGGCATAAAATCACACTGAAACAGCAGTTCTCATTTTCAGCAGGGTGTGCAAACTGCAAACTAGCAAGCAATGACTTTTGTATCCAAAGTCAGGTTTTGCCAACGCTTTGCTGCCAACAGAAACTGTTAAGGATGTGCAAACTCAAGTTGAAATAATAATAATGATAATAATAATTAAAGCTGCAAGCAGCATTTATCGGGGTTCAAGTGTATTAAGACCTTTATGCCATCTATGGTGTTAGGGTCTAGGCCGACACCAAAGCATTTAAGATTTATAGGCTTTTGGGTACATTTGGAGATGGCCATTTTCCTAATGATCCTGTTATGGCTATCCAAATGGTTAAGTTCAACAGTTTTTGATAATTATTGACCTAAAAAAATCTAGAGAATTGTACTGCAGTGTTTTTGAGGTTGAGTGAAATACCTAGGACCTTAAAGGTGCAATGTGTAAGAATTTTGCAGTAAAATATCCAAAAACCACTAGGCCAGTGTTATATATTTTGTTCACTTGAGTACTTACAATATCCCAAATGTTTGCAACTATTTGTAAATTGTGAGAAAATTGCAATTTTAACCAAGGCTCCGGGACGTGTGAGGAGTCGCCTGTCAATTGCGTCATACCCGCATTACCCTCTGTTTCCTCTGTTTTTTGTAGAAACCATGGAAACACCAAAGACGCTTTAATATTTACATGTTTTAATAGGCAAGGGAACAACTGTTTTGATATATTTATGGACAGAAAACTAATTATTGTTATATAGCTCAACACGTTTAGGCCCAATCCCAATTCTACCCCTTACCCTTCGTTTTGCGCGTTCGCGTGGAGGGGTAGGGGTGTCTCGATTCTCTTTTGGCTGGAGTGGTAGGGGTAAGGGGAAGGGCCAGATAGCCCTTCAAACGAAGATTTTTCGGGACCACACTTCGAACGAAGGGGTATGAGAAATTTCCCTGCATACACCGACTACCACGCTGCTAGAATGCGTGTAGTTATCATGGTAGTGATATTTCCACTCAGGATCGATCATTTATGTGTTACCTGGCTGCCAGTTTCTCCGTAGCTTGCTAAACGCGCTATTTGAATGATGTGAACACAAATGAGTAATACAATTAAAATAAATATCTGGTCATCCTTTATAGCTATTTACATCTCGTATCGTATGTAAACTCTTGGGTTATCAAGGCAACAACTGACTCGTTTGTATTGCTTTGCAAAGAGGTCCGTTATCGCAGCACCACAGTAGAAAACGAAACCATATCCCTACCGGCCGGCTCGGCACAGAATGGAACGGTTACAGCTTGGCCCGATGGAAAAGCGGCTTCACCAGTCTCGGGAAACTCGAAGGCTCATACGTTTTCGAACTGAAACCTTAGGGGAATATTTTCACCCCTACACCTTGCCACTCTGTTTCAAGGGGCAAGGGGAAGGGTGAAGGGGTAGGCAAAGGGGTATAAAATAGAATTGGGATTGGGCCTTAGTCTTATTGTTTAAATCAAATTTTCTTGATTTTTTGCGAGTACCATGCTTTACCATGTTTTTCCTCGGAGAAAAACACTATTTTGTGAAGTAGCTAACATAGCATAATCAGATGCAGCTTTATTTTTAGTAACAGTAATACAGCATTTTCTCCATCATACAATATATTTTAAAATTAACTGCATGCCATTTATCAACACAAGCCATCCAGCATTTAATATGATATTCTAAAATCGATCTAGCTGACTGCAGCGTGCAACAAGTGTCTCACAGCAGCCGCCGAGCGAACGCACAGAGTAACGTTATTACATTTTCAACACACTCAAATGTATCTAATATGATAAACAGAGCTGCGTTACCTCATACTCATGACCGGAAAAGTGGAAGCGGCACCGGCAACTGTGGCATAATAAAAGTTCCGCTGCTCGCGGCGTATGTTGCGCAATCGCTCCAGCGGCCTCGTTCAGCTCCCACAACACTCGGTCCTGCTCTGCTTCATACTACAGTAACGTTAATAAATCGCATCCATGAACATGACTTCTTCCCGAGTCCTATCCCAATTCGTTGAGGTGAAGACCACATGTCTCAAGATTCCGCGTTCAAACTTGGCGTCATCAAGCTACGCCTTTGTTTTGAATAGGCCTCTAGCGACCTCTAGCGGACAGAAAATATTACATATTGCACCTTTAAGGCAAAGTTATGGAGAATGAGGAGATTCAACATATGCTATGAATATTGTTTAGTGTGATACGTAGCGCCACGCGGTGGCTGACTTCTTTCATACTTCACACAGACCGCTAAAGTCAAGAGTCAAACAGGCCCACCAAGTTTCGTTTTGATCGGCCTCCTTTAACCTGGTTTAACAAGTTCTCAAATTTCATAGGCCAATGGCAGCCATGTTTTTTGAGACGTGAAGGTCCTCATAGACATTCATGGCACCTTCGACCAAGACACTGCATGCCAAGTTTCAGATCAATCGGACTAACGACTGCGTAGTTAGAGCCGTTTTAATGTTTTTTTTTTCCTGTTATAGCGCCACCAAGTGGACATTCTCCTTTATTTTAGTGGAGATCAGTGTAGCTGTAGCTGACAAAAGTTTTTTATTAATATAATGATAACTATATTAGCGCCCACACCAGCACACAATATTTTTCTGTTTATTCTAAGTGCGCGCTGCAGTTCTGTCGGCTGCTGCTTTAAATGCTTGAGCTCTTTAAAGCAGGATGGATTCTTATTCTGATGGCTGTCAATGTATTTATCATTCATTAACTGGAAAATCGTTCTGAAAGTCATTCCAACTAAATCCTTACTCTGTGTCATTGTTATAGATGTGGTGTTGACTCTGCTATTCTTTTACATTTAGAATGAACTATATCCGAAATTTGTCAATAACTAGATATTTAGGACGAGTGACATTTCTGTGCTGCGTGGTCACGAAAGCTTATCATTTGCATGTGTGTTTTTAAGCATTGCGGTTTAAAAACAAGTGATTTTAAACTGCTGAAATGCAATAAGCAGCCAAAGAGAACTCATTTCGCTATATGTGTGCGCTGTCTGGGAGATGGTTTCTGAGCGCTGTCTAAGAGACAATAATGATAAATAATAGCGAAAAACTATATATTTTTAATGCATCTGTGTGTATTTGTGTAAGCGCTCTGGAGTGTCAAAGGTTTCTATTTACAACAGGGTTTTTTTTGCAGCATTGACCATTGTAGCCAATCATGGACATATCTGTTGAGCATGTGAACGTAATGGCCAATCAGATGTGTTTAAGTTGCTCTGAATCCACTTAACACCGCTGAAAAATGGAGTTTGTCTAGAGTCAGCTCATAGAGTTCAGTCAAATCACGCTCGTGAATCCTTTCATTATAAAAAAACATTCATTTTTGCAGTGTTGTCAGATTCATTGATTATAGTGGGAGTTTTCGCTAAGTCAGTAAGATGATGGTGCTGACCTATGGTATCAATTTAGTACCGATACTAGGGTATTAGATTCTGGTATTGTACCGAAGCCAAAATTGTGGTATCGAGCCAACCCTATTGCTCATAGAGCGTGCAAATACTGAACCGAGTTCTTTTTGCTACCTAAATGGGCTTCAACGGTTAAATACACATACTAGATGTACGTCTTAAGTGAATTTAAACAGTTGAGAAAGAAAATGCATGTGTAACAGTATATTGCATCCATGCATTCGGTCTTAAAGTGACAGCTGCCTATTAAACCTCGTGTCATCTGTGTCACTAACATTAATCAATCAACAAAAAAGAGAAAATCTCTCAATGCTCTTGACTGAATCAATTTTGTCTCTCTTTTATAAGAATGGTATCAAAAATTGATGATATAAAAAGCAAAAATAACAATATTGTGATACATATCGTTATCGTGAAATAAAATTACTCATATCTTGATATAAGATTTTGGTCATAACGCCCACCCCAGCCAGTAGTCTGAATTCAGCCTCATAGACCATTTACAGAATCACTTTTTCTCTCCTTTTTTCTCTCTCATCCCATGTCAAGGATAAAGGGCTTGTCTTACAGGGTCCTGACTGCCCAGAAATAGACTGTGTGTGTGTCAGAGCAGAGAGGTTATCATACTCCCTCTGAGGGGTGTGGGAGTTGTTTGTACTTCAGTGGAGAGGTCACCCTACTCTCAGATTGTGTGTGTGTGTGTGTGTGTGTGTGTGTGTGTGTGTGTGTGTGTGTGTGTGTGTTGTACTTCTCTTCTGAGTGCAGAGCGTCAGCAGCAATAACCCTTAGGGGTGTCTAGTCTACTGCGTCAAACTACACATTATGCAATCTGATCAAACAATGCAACACTGAACTATATCACAAATGGCAAACTAAATGGCACACAAAACTATATTTTATGCAAAATTAAATGTTATAAACTACAATGTCATAAACATCAAACAAAACAGCAGTCAATAGCAATAATGTAAACCACCAAAATACCAGAGAAAAAATATGGCTAATTAAACAATGCCAAAAACCCACCAAACTAAACCACCAACACCATTTCCAACTAAACAATACCAAAGCAATCTTGCAAGCTAACAACAAAACAAATGTTGGTAACACTACAATTAGGTCTCATTTGATAACATTAGTTAATGCATGAAATAACATGAACTAACAATGAATGAACAAACTATTTTACAGCATTTATTAACATTTGGTAATATTAGTTCACAGTGCATTAACTAATAATGTTAACAGATACAATTTTTATCTTAAAAATGTATCAGTAAAAACTTAAAAATGCTATAGAAGTATTGTTCATTGTTAGTTCATGTTAACTAATCTAGATAACTAATGTTAACAAATAAAATCTTATCATAACATGTTACCCAGATGTTAAAACAAACAACAGCAAAATAATCACCCCCCCCCCCCACACACACACACCCACACCAAAAAACACTGATCGAAGTCTTGCAAACTAATTAACACCAAAACGTACACAAATGGCACACAAAACTACACACTATGCTAAACTAAACATCACAAACTAAACAATGTCACAAACACCAAACGAATAACAATAAAGTAAACAATACCAAAACATTAGAACTGTACTATATGGCAACTTACTGTGTGCAATGGTAGAAACGTCTCAAATAAACATACGTTAGAGTTTGCTTATACTGTTAAGCATTAGATATATTTGCATGGCTAACAGTGTGAAGGACTACTTTATGTCATTTACACACGATGGGAGTGACTGTGACATTAAACACTGATGAGCACGTCTCAGCAGCTCAGTGAACAAACTCCATCTCCGCATAAGTTTGGGCTGTTTATAACGTTCATCTGGGAACGCAATGTGCGCCATTTCACCAGATTTGTAACGTAAATCATTTATAAACCTACGCCAACATAGGAGAATACATCAATATGTTTCCAAATATGCACATTGTTATTCATCGAGATTTCAAAATAAAAGTTTAAACCCTAGCTCTGAGTTTGCATGTTTTGATGTCCACATGTTCTTGTTCAAGAAATTACAGTGGCTGTAGCATTTCTATCGTAAAGAGGTGGCCAAATATTAAAGATTAAGTGGACATTTGAATTAAATGTTTGGCCAACAAACAAGGATTTGATCATGCTGTAAAGTGTAACAACAACAATCAGCAGGCCGCTGGCGCCCTCTGCAGGCATTTGTTATAATACATAATGTGCTGGGTTGATTAGTTTATATTAGGTATATTACATTATGTATTTTAACAGTGTTGTTCAATAAAACCAAATAATTACTTGCTTTTGATAGTTTATTTGAACCCATTATTATTTTTCTCATTGTTATTATATATGTATTTTAAGTAATTTGAAAGGCTATAGGTTCACTTAGTCTATTACCACACAAAAAAATTATCAAATTACTCAAATTTATCAAATTACAGCCCTAGATTAGTTAAAACATTGTTTTGAACTACTATTCTTCCGGTCATATAATTTGTCAATGAAGAGTTCTTAAAAATAGTGTTAAAATATCGTCATCTCATTCTCGTGAGCCCAATATCACGTATCATCTCATCTCGTGAGTGTAACTTCACACCCTTAGAATTCAAACTGTACACATAATTTTATCATCATTTATGAATTTGACACCGCAAAAACATTCACAAATATTGTAAACAAAAAATAAAACCATCTCATAAACGGCAAAAACACATGTCAAACAAAACACCAAAACTGTTGGAAACAGCAAACTAAGCATCATCAAAGTCTCATGAACACCAGAAAATAGCATACAGTATGGCAAATTATTAAACAATAATTAAAAAACATGCCAAACTGAAACTACCATAAACTAAACAATACCAAAGCAATCTTGCAAGCTACTTCACAACAACATCAACAACACAATATCAATATCAAAGTCGTCATAAAAATATAAATAAAATTCTATTGTTAATGGAATATTGTAGTCAGTGTTTATTATCAATGATTTATCCATGCACATCATTACTTTTTAAATTCATGTGTCCTCCTAAACTTCCCCTCCCTCTACATCTCTTCTCTTCTCTGATGATGTGTTTATTGGTATGAGGGCGGGTCAATAACCTGTCACTCACATTTTTTTTCCATTCAAGAAGCCGTTTCACCCAAAATATGTCACAACAGGGGAGAAAAGAATATCACAACTTCTGTTTCCTGCTGACTTTAATAAAAACTATAATAGGGTCTCAATGATACTGAAATAACACTAAAGAATGAAGCACAACAATGTCTCTTGGCTACAGGAGACTCTCATAAGCTTTTCAGAAACACTAAAATCATAGACGTCCAAATACATTATGTAAGATGTCCGTCTTGGACCCTGCTGAGTAGGATTTTGTGCTGTCACTAAATCACATGCCAGTGCCACCTGCTGACAAGGTCTATGGCATCAGAGCCAACACCTCAACAGAGTGAGACGCGAGTCACTGTCCTGCATGGGATCATGGGAAAAACAAACTGCAATGCCAATGACTGTGGGAACCCTGGGAATACCATGGTACTGAATGATTCACATATTCATGTAGCTTGGTATTTAGGGTACTTAAGAGAACCAAAACCATTGTGATACCATAGCAATTTTTAGTTCTTTTCTGTTAATGCAGAAGCAGCAGTGAAGAGCTGAGATCAGCAGAACCCCAGTAATGACACTGAATCATTCTCACATACACACTGCAGCAGCAGCAGAACATTTGCAGCATAAACCGTCTTAAGTTAATGACAGAGGGTCGAGGCTGTGACCGGCGCGGGTTCGGGTTCTTACCGGCAGGCATTCCTCCACTCGGTTCCGTCCAACCCGCGTCCGATGCACTGCGTCTGGATCAGATCAGCTTGGAAGGGGGGTTGGGTTCGACATATGGATCGGAACACGGCTGGATCACACATACAAACACACAGACGTACAAACATACGGATTAAACGAATCCGATCAGAACCCGTCAACAATATCTACCTTAAACTGACGGCTATGAACACACATTATCAAACATGGCGGTACTGTGTCTGTGTTGTTAAGAATTAAATAAGTAAAGAAAGAGAGTTGTGTGTGAATACCTGTAGATGCAGATTAAGCGCAACACATCCGCGTTTCCTGCTTTACATTCCGCGTGACGTCGGGACACGCCAACACGGAAGTGATAGTCCAGAGCGGAGAGGAGAGGAGAGCGCGCGCAGCGCACGCGTCGAGTTTGAAAAAAAAAAAACACACACACACACACACACAACACAACACACGCTGCAGGGATTCATAAAGTGGAACAGGTGGGTAGAAAAGAAAAGTTGTTTGTTTTATTTAATTTAATTATAAAAACAAGTCTCTGGAAATGTGTGTGAATTTTATCTGCTCCCTTATCCAGCTTCTAAAATTAATAAACAGGGCAATCTCATTTGCCTTTAATTCAGGTTAATGAACTGCTCGAGTGTGAGTGTGTGTGTGTGTGTGTATGAGGGGTGGTGAATAAAAAGTAATTAAAAGTTCGTTTACCTCTCAATTTTTTACATGGCATGTGACCAGAATATTTTCACTTTCAAGCTTCTTAAAGGAATTGTTCTTTCATCATTTAGGCTACTCATTAATGAATAATGACTTTGTTTTTTGTATGGCCCTTTAAGAGATATTTTTAATTCTCCCCCATGCAAGTACAATAAATGGGACCTTTCAAACTGCAAAAAGGACACAAAAGCACCATAGAAGCATCATATGTTTAGCCCAGGGTTTTCAATTTTTTAGATGCCACGGACCCCCAAATATGATCATCCTTGTGCGTGGGAACCCCATCTTAAAATGTAAAGGCAGCTATATATTTCCATGTATAAAGATGAATTTATAATTAATATTATAAATATGTGTGAAATATTATTTGGAAATGTTACAATTTTTTTTGTTAAATTTATTATGTTATTTTCTACTTACTATAGCACTGTATGGTTGAATTTATTATTTATTTTAATCAAATTATTTTTATTATTTTTACATTTTTTTATTATTATTTATTTAGTTAATTCTTTTTTTTCTTTCTAAACTTTTCCACGGTTCTGCTGGTATACCTTGCAACCCAGTTTTGCTAATATTCCAAGTAAAGATTTCAAGATAAGATAGATTTGTGTGAGAAATTTAATTCATTATTCACAAAAAAAATCTTTACATACATACTTGAGCTTCCCTTGGTCTGTTTATGTGAGTTCATGACAGAAGCTGATTCGTGAACCAATCAATTTTTGAGTCAGATCTTTTCAATGAATCATTCAATCAGGTTCATAAAACTGCTCTCACTAATTTGTTCACAAATTTGACTGATCCAGTTCTCAAGTTCAACTTAATGATTCGGTGGCAGCCAGTGGTTAATGGTCCACTGTAGGGAAAGATTATCAGTGAATAACTTTTTAATTTTTTTTTTTTTTTTTTCGTGCAAAGCTGAATGGTTTCAGAAAATTTGGAATATAGTCATATGGGCCACTTTTATAAGGCTTTTGTGTGCTTTTTGAACTTTGAAAGCTTTGGTTTGATTCATTGTAACTGAATGGAAAAAAGTACAACATGCCTACATAATTCAAGTCTTCATAATTTCTCCTTTTGTGTTCCACAGAAGAACAAATGTGTAATATGTTTGAAATAACATGACGTAGTAAATGATAACAATTTTAATTATTGAGTGAACGATTTCTTTAATATGCAAACCTGTGGCTTGACCTGTTAAAACTTCAGAGCACATATACCCAGTTACAACAATCCCCTTCAGTGTGGAAAACCCTTTGTAATAATTGAAGGGTATTACTGATGGATTGGGGGTTTGTTGCAACTGGCTGGTGATGTTTTTGTTGTTACAAAAGCCTGCCATTTCATTACGACAGAATCCGATCATTTACAGTGGTCATAATGTATAATAATACAAAGCTCAGTAATGTCTGCCTGTGTCAGACCTGCTGTGTATAACTGGATTATATTAGGATAAGCTGAAGCCATCCAGTCAAACTGCCAAAGCTATGAGGACCAGTGTGTGTGTGTGTGTGTGTGTGTGTGTGAGAGAGAGAGAGAGAGAGAGAGAGAGAGAATACACAGTATTAAGATAAAGACCTTTGCTTTACAGGAATTATGCGTGATTAAGCTCCATTTTATCCAAGCATCTGTTAAAACACTGAAAACACATCTCAATCACTCACTCATGCACACATACAATTCTCTGTAACTAAATGCTTTGACATTGTATTATGGCTCAAATGTTAAACACTGTGCTAAAGGATACTGCAATGCTGTTACACAAATACATGGCTGAGATCCAGATGCAAACATTTGCATAATAATTACTGAAATGCTGGCCAAATAATCCTATTTCACCAATAATCTCCATCAAATCTGTGTGATGTGATTTCTCTCTGTGGTCACACACCCACACACACATTTTCTGCCTCATTGATATTGGTGGTTTAATGAAGCATGAAAGTTTGGGCAATTTGATTGATTGAGTAATGCTGTAGCTGTGTGCAGCTGGTATTGCCAGTCAATCAGTAAAGTGTCGTAGTTATTTGAATATTGAATGCACACACATGCATTGCAGTGATTGCGTCTTAAACACTTTCCTTTGCATATATGCATGGTAACCTAAAATCTTAATTTTAACTAATTTTAGTTAATGGATATATTATTTGTCAGCTACCCACATATACAGACAAACCTACACATACTCATGCTTATTATTCTCTTAATCAATCTGAAGACTGTAATTTAATACACTTGAATTCGTGTGAAGCTCAAACCTAATTGTGTACATTTCAAACTTTTATATCGGGACTTCCAGTGTGGAAATAAATATGGAAATGTTTTCTTGATTCGATAACTTGCATATTATTTCTTTGATTGGAGAACTTGTTTGCAGAGCTGATTTAGGGTTTAGAGCGGAGTTGTTTTTTATAAACTATTACAACCTTACCTCTCTCCTTAATATTGACAGTTAGTAGCACTAAAACATAAGTTAGTTTTAGTGCTACTAACTGTGAATATTCAGGATAGAGGTAAGGTTGTAATAGTTTATAAAAGACAACAACAACAAAAATATGTTGATATTTACTCACCTGGGGCTCGTACTATGATGGTAGCTGAAAAAACTCAGGGTTATGGGATTAGTTTTGAGTTGACAAAACTAAACCATACCAGGCTTTGCTGGTACCATGACGCTAATCATCAACTTTCTCTGTCAACTCAGGCTTTAATCCTGAGTTCAAGGAGTGTGTGCACATTTAATGCACAATATGACATCAGTATACTGAACAGCCAATCACATGCCTTGAAACACAGAGAAACTGCGATTCACTTCTTGCGAGACGATTCTGCCAAAGATTAAGAGATTGAAGAATATGAAGTATATAAATGCATTTACACAGCAAGAAGAAAATATCTTGTTATATGAGTGCGAATGAAACTTGTGAAGTTAGTTTATATATTTGATAATATGTACGGACACTCGAACATGTAAGCTCACTATCGATTCAAAATCTTAATTATTTTAATTTAAACTGAATGCTTAATAATAATTGTTAAACTAAAATTGCTCATATGTAATGGGTTAGGGGTATAATAATTATATGCATAATATATAAATCTTTTAAAATAATTTATATTAAATAATAAATAATCATCGCTTAAAGCAGTGGTCTCAAACTCAGTTCCTGGAGGGCCACAGCCCTGCAGAGTTTAGCTCCAACCAGCTCCAACTCACACCTGCTTAGAAGTTTCTAATCCTGAAGACCTTGATTAGCTGGATCAGGTGTGTTTGATTAGGGTTGAAGCAAAACTGTGCAGAGCTGTGGCCCTCCAGGAATTGAGTTTGAGGCCAGTGGCTTAAAGGATTAGTTCACTTTAAAATGAAAATTACCCCAAACTTTACTCACCCTCAAGCCATCCTAGGTGTATGTGACTTAGATATTTCTGATGAACACAATCAGAGTTATATTAATAAATATACTGATGCGTCCAAGCTTTATAACGGCAGTGAACGGGGGCAATGAGTATTAAGCTCAAGAAAGTGCATCCATCCATCATAAACGTATACTCCACACGGCTCCGGGGGGTTAATAAAGGCCTTCTGAAGTGAAGCAATGCGTTTGTGTAAGAAAAATATCCATATTTAACAAGTTATAAAGTAAAATATCTAGCTTCCACCAGACCGCCTTCCGTATTCAACTTACGAAGAAAGTGTAATTCCTCTCACAGTTCAAAACGCGTTACGTCCTACACCTTCCATATTCAACTTACGAAAAAAGCGTAACTGATATCGCGTCTTTTTTCGTAAGTTGAATACAGAAGGCGGTCTGGCAGAAGCCAGATATTTTACTTTATAACTTGTTAAATATGGATATTTTTCTTACAAAAATACATTGCTTCATTTCAGAAGGCATTTATTAACCCTTTCACACATAAGTTTAAAATACTCTGGCTGAGGCCCCAGCATGAGTTTTTCAAGGCGACCGTTATTTAGAACGTACCACTTTATTGTTTCCATGGTGACGCGTCATTGCTTGTCACACTGCAGCACTGTATGACTGATGGTCTGCTTTTATTTCATTTTTCCTTTTTTATTCAAAATATTCATAAATTTGTTAACTATAGCATGAAATATCTGATATTCCGATTGTCAAATATGTGCAAGTGGATGTGTTTTGCTGTTTAAACACCTTAAGAATGATAGCGTTAGTTGAGCTATATGCGCGATGGGCGCCGCCATGTTAGTTTGCGCCGCACAGAGAATCGGATCTGTTGGATTTACAACGTGAATTCATCCACTTCTCCCGAAATACATGAAAGTAAGTGAGTCGGTGAACTGGGTAAGAATAGAGTAAACTTTAAAGTTACTTACACAATGTGTATTTGATATGAATAAAAACGTGTCGTCTAATTATAATGGAAAGGATTGTTATTGCCGCTTCTAAAGACATCAGTGTGTATTTTACAAACTAAATGTATTGTTTTGCTAGTACTCATGTGTATTTAAATGTCTGAAACCTAAAATAAACATTATGTGGTTGAAAACACTGCATATTTGTAATATGAAAAGCGCTGAGCGCGTCCGGCTCTGGCTTGGCGCCTGCCAAAGCGCGCAAGCACATTCGAATTAGGCAGTTGATCATGTGATGCACTGAACGTTCTAATCACACTGGTGTGATCGTACGCGTCAAAGGGTTAACCCCCCCGGAGCCATGTGGAGTATGTTTATGATGGATGGATGCACTTTCATGAGCTTAAAACTTGTTGCCCCCGTTCACTGCCATTATAAAGCTTGGACGCATCAGGATATTTATTAATATAACTCCGATTGTGTTCATCAGAAAGAAGAAAGTCATATATACCTATGGCTTGAGGGTGAGTATATCATGGGGTAATTTTAATTTTAAAGTGAACTAATCCTTTAAAGCAGGCGATTTTGTCATTAAAAATCTTTTAGGCATGACCTTTAATTTGGAGCAAGAGAAACTGGGGGAGTGATTTTATTGCATCAGACATGTCACTTTGCTCACAGCTGATTGGTCCAATTTCGGTTTGAGTTTTCTCTCAACCCAGAACATAACCTGCCCTGAAGCAGGTTAGCAGTGGAGCTTAAGTTACTATGGCAATGAACACCGCTAAAAGCCGAGCCACTGTCATGGTGCTGTGATAGAAATATTTTATGTCAACATGAAATGTACAGAAAATGCAGACTAAGGATGCTCAGGTCAAAGACCAGTCATATGATTAGCTTAGATCATTACAAACCAATCACCAGAACAAATCACAGTGAAGAAGACATTGATTTTTACTCAGCTGTAAGACTTAAATCTGCATGTATCTTTCTATTCAGAGAGACTCGCTCGGTTGTTTTGACCAGTGATCTCCCGGCCGTAAATAAAACTTCATTTCTACAAAGAGCAACTTGGAAGTCGTGTCAGGTATATGCTGCGCAGCTAAGAAATAGAAGATCCTATGCTCAAAAGACAACAAAAGTAACAGCCAAAGTGTGTTTGAGGTAGTGATAGTAGCTTCTTGACAGGACGCCGACACCATACTTCAGGGAAGTATTGTATTGTATTGTAAGTATTCAGGAATTCAGGGAATTACCTCGAGATACTGTAGTATTATATTAACAACTAGGAGTTGTTTAAATTGTCAGTGGTGAAGTCAGATTTGTATTGAGAATTTCCACGACAGTGCCTAATACCCAGGATTGGTGCAAACTAAACTGAAACATACCAGCTTCATGGTATGATTTTCTTTCTTATCTGAAAACAAAAGTAGATATTGTGAAGAATGTTCAGGAATGTCATTTGCATTTTCAGTGTTTAACAACTTCAATTTTGGTTTGTTTTATGGTATGGCTTCAGAAATTTGGAAGGTGTTGCACAAGTCATACTTGCGCAGACTACTTTTTGGTACTTTCTTCATTGTTTTGTTGTCTATGGAAGAAGTAATATTTGGAACAACTTGAGGATGTGTAAATGATGACAGAATTTTCATTTTGGGACTAGCAATGCATATTTTATGTGACATGATATATATTATATGCTGTTATTTTCCATCAAGATTGATGTTATTATATAAAATTAAAATAAAATTAAGATTCTATAAAATATAGAAAACATGCAGATTTAATTTTTCAATTCATACCTAACCTATAAAGTGAGTCAATCTGAAGTACGGTTCACCCATTATTTACATACTTACACAACATGTCCACCTTTAAGGTTTTCCATTTTTCCACCTACAAGCTTCACACCGAGCTTCAGATCAATGTTGACCCATAGAACAACTATTTGTGTGTCAGAAAAACAGACAGTTTGATTTTTTTCTCTCCAGAGGGGGTTTGACATTTTTCACAAACTCATTGCATTTGGACCCAATGTCTATTCAGTGGTCTTCAGTCAGAATTGATTTATAGATGGATTGCATAATAAACACGCATGATAAACCCAGACAAGATAAAAAAAAAACAACGGGACTCCTACACGATGATTCAAAATGACAATGATTTTATATAAAAATAAAGCCGAATGACTGGGCATCTTATTTTTGTAAAATGCCAGAGAAGCGCCCACAAACATTATTATGTTTCTGAGAGGTCAGATCACTCTTTCAGAGCAGATTCCAAAAGAATGAAGATCATGAAGGACATGAAATGTTGCTGACTACAATATATTGAATTGAATGGGAATTTATGTAATATTTTTTAGCTGTGTGCAACATAAAAATCTTTCTTATTATCATGCTATTTTTGAACTGCATTTCCATTTCTTTCATACTAACCATGGGATTCTACTATAGCCTGTTTAGGTTTATTTTCTTAGCAGATGCTTTAATAGAAAATGCATATATATAAAGTGGCAACTACTAGGTAGCAAAGGATGCAAGTCAAGTGCTAAATTTAGACCCCCAGTGCCAGGAATAATAACAAGATCATGATGCAGGACAGACAGAACCTGTCAGGAAACACTAGTCATTAAGAATGAGTCTTGTAATATAACTGTAGAGCAGCTCCATGGGGGAGGACGAGCACTTTCGAGGTAGAGCTCTAGGGTGATGAGTAGGCAACCAGTCGGATGCATCAGAGCTGAATGCAGAGATCTTTTCTGAGATGAGGAGAGACAGAAAGGTGAAATGTAAAGCTGAGTGTTAGTTTAATGAACTGGAATGTGTAAAGATGCAGGATCAGTTTGAAATCAACCAGGAATACAGCGAATTGGATTTCTGTGAGCTCAACTCACCATTCTGAAATTGCCATTCATTGGTCAATTGATGCCTATGGTTGCTTTTTTGACATCCTTGTAATGTTATTATTGTCTAATGCAGTGTACACCGATGAGCCAAAACATTATGTCCTCCTGCCTAATATGCTTTTGGTCCTCCGTGTGCTGCAAAAACAGCGCCGACCCGCAAGGCATGGATGCTACAAGTCCCCGGAAGGTGTCCTGTGGTATCTGGCACCAAGACGTTAGCAACAGGTCCTTCAAGTCCTGTAGGTTGCGAGGTGGAGCCGCTGTGGATCGAACTTGTTGGTCTAGCACATCCCACAGATGCTCAATTGGATTGAGATCTGGTGAATTTGGAGGCCAAGGCAACATCTTGAACACTTCATCATGTTCCTCAAACAATTCTTGAACAATGCGTCACAGGGTGCATTATCCTGCTAAAAGAGGCCAATTCCGTCAGGAAACACCACTGTCATGAAAGGATGTACCTGGTTGTAACAATGTTTAAGTAGGTAGCACATGTCAAATTTACGTCCACATGAATGGCTTGACCCAGGATTTCCCAGCAGAACACTGCCCAGAGCATCGCTCCCTCCACCGGCTTGTCGTCAACCCACAGTGCATCCTGGTGCCATCACTTTTCACCAGGTAAATGTCACACACTTACACAGCCATCCGGAAAACGGACCACGGTTGGTAAATTTTCACCACTGCTGACCGGGAGCAACACATAAGCCTTGCCGTTTCAGAGATACTCTGGCCCAATCACTTTGCCATAACAATTTGGCCCTTGTCAAAGTTGCTCAGATCTTTATTCCTGCCCGTTTCTCCTGCATGCAACATGCTGATTATTAGAAATGAGTTTGCTTACCATCGAATCTACCCAGACCTTAATATGTGGACTTGTTAGGAGATGATCAACAATATTTTCTTCACCTGTGACTGGTCATAATGTTTTGGCTCATCAGTGTAAAGTGTGTATGTGCTCTTAGTACAACAGTAAGAGTTAATTCTGCCATCTCATTTATTTATTTGCCATGATCATTCTGAAAGTTGTCATGCTTTTAAAGTCAACATTAAAGTCAACAACCGAAATTAAAAGTAGTTGCATTCTCACTACATTCCTGTCTTTTTGTGCAGAATACTTTGGTGTGTGCTGCACACGTAATCGTAATCTTTCATTAAAATGTCAAAAATTTTTTGATTGAGATGGCCAATCAAATCAAAGAAGGCGGGCCTTACTGTTCACAAAAGACGGGTGCATGAATTCCAACAACGTTACGCTTCAGTTTTAAAAGCGGAAGAGTGCATGATAAGATGTAAGTAGCTAAACATTTAATATTTGACAAATGTTTCACAATATAAATGTTAAACGACTGACAGTAATATCCAATAATGCCAACTAGCTACTCAACTTTTTTTTAAATAAAATCTCACAATTTTAAATTGAAAATATGCTATAGTTTGCATGATGCATGCGATTCATAACTGAATGTGTCAAGAAAAGGAACGTTTTACATTTTCAACCCCCATCACCCCCACCCAAAAAAACAACCTTTGGTCCACCCCAGTGTTCAAGAAATGTTTACGGCCTTGTCCTATTGTGGAAGTATTTTATAAACAAAGTTTCATGTTCACTTTAAGGAAATTTAAGTTTTGTTATTCAGTGTTTGAGACTGTGAGATCTAAAACCGTCAATTTAATAATTCTAGTATAATCCTTAATATTTAATTTGACACAAGGTTTAAACAACATTGTATTAGATTAATATTGTCTCGGGAAGTGGCGAGATGTTGTGTGCAATATTACCAACACATGACTGAAACTCCTTTATAAAAATGTTATGAGATATAACGTTCATTTCTTATGTGAAATACAAATGGAGTAGAGTTTCTTTCAAACTCACTGAATCCCGAGCCCACTGAATCCCGAGTTGTAAGCTTCAGTAAAAATAACTGTTCTATTTTGAATGATTAAAAAAAACATATGCAATTAACTTGAGCCGACAAAAAGGAATTAGCGTCTGCCTGTGTTCCGCTGTGTGAAAAGTGAGGGATTTATCTGGGGGGGGGTTTCACACTGTGCAAAATGCTATGAGATTGAGATGTGGTTTTCCTAAAACATTATTACTGTTAATCATATTTCATACTAATGGAAAAAGATTTTGAACCTTATTAAGAAGGGAACAACTGTATAGGTTTTGTGCAGCCTTGAATAAAATAAGCTGAAATGCTTCTCATTTCAAAAGTACTTGAGCGAACATGAACATTTCAGTAATAGTTAGACTGCAGTAGAGAGAACAGGTGAAGGTCGGTCATTTTACTTTACCTTAAAGAAAAAAAATTGACAAAATAGTGCTATTCAAACTTTTTTTCTCTCTTCTACAATAGGTCAGTTATGTCACATTTGACTTTGACATTTGATTTGATTTTGACATGAGTATAATATATAATCTTATGCTGTATTTTTGAGGATGTTATTACGTTTCCATAAAAAAGGGCCTTACTTGTGAGGTAATACAGGTACATGAATATGAATGTGACAAATTTGCCCCTCTGTTCTTTCATCCTTTTGTTTAAAAGTGTGTAATTTAACCAAACCAAATTGCAAAAATAATGTTTCAAACAGGTTTCCCAAAGTCTGTGATTTTTTTTTTTTTTTTAATACAATAGGTGCAACTGAAACTGAATCCAGGACATGGAAACTGAAGATCAAGATACCCTCCAGAATATTTCCTCATATCCCAATAACATTTCTTTTTCAGATCAATTGTTATTTGCTATTATTACATACCTTTTTGCGTCAAATCAACGGTAACCACAATTAAAATGCTGCATTACCTATAACTTACTCTAAAACAATGTCCAAATAACTATTTGGCTTTTGATAACATTTTTCCCACCCTCACAGCCTAGATGCTGTCCGTCAAAAGAAAAAGTCATTGAAGCAGAGCATGTCAGTATAGATGATTTTAAACAGATTTTTCAAAAGGACTATTCTTTCTTTGTTTAAAATCTTTAATAAGGGACGAAAATGCTGCATGTTTGTGCATGTTAAAGAAAGTACATTAGTGTAAATTTTGATTTTATGGAAGTTATACAGTAATATTTTATCAGATTTAATATAGCCTAATAATATACATTTAAATATAAACCATTAAAATATTAAACAACTTGATATATAATATATCAATATACACAACACTACTGTTCAAAATATGGGGTCAGCAAGATTTTTTTTTTGAGAGAGAGAAATAAATAATTGTATTAAATATTTTTAATAAATTGATCAAACGTGACAGTAAAGCCTTTTACATTGTTACAAAAAAAAATATTTAAAGGGATAGCCATCATTTACTCATTCTCAATTTGTTCCAAACCTGTATGAATTTCTTTCTTCTACTGAACACAAAAGAAGATATTTTGAAGAATGTCAGTAACCAAACAATTGATGGACACCATTGACTTCCATAATATTTTTTTGTCCATACTATGGAAGTCAGTGGGGCCCATCAACTGTTTGGTTACCCATGTTCTTTAAAATATCCTCTTTTGTGTTCAGCAGAAGAAAGAAATTCATACAGGTTTCAACTTGAGGGTGAATAAATGATGACAGAATTTTTATTTTTGGGTGAACTGTATCCCTTTAAAATAATAAATGCTGTTCTTTTGAACTTTCTATTCATCAAAGAATCCTGAAAAAAAGTATCATGGTTTCTACAAAAATATTAAGCAGCACAACTCTTTTCAACATTGATAATAATAAGAAATGTTTCTTGAGCACCAAATCAGCATATTAGAATGATTTCTGAAGGGTCTAATAATGCTGAAAATTCAGCTTTGCCATCACAGGAATAAATTACATTATAAATAACATTTGAATGGTAGTGTACATTCAAATTTAAATCTTATTATATTCTTTTTCATTTTCACTTCCATCTTTCGAGTAGTTCTGTTTAGATCTGCTGCAGGGTTATGAACAGAACAGATTTGATATGGAGGGTTTTCATTATTTATAGTTTTAAGTGTACTCTCTCTCACTGCCACTGTCTCTTTCTCTCTCACACACAGAATGCTGGCTGCCTCTGAAAGGAAAATTCAAAATAAAGTTGAAAAAGGCTAAACGAAAGAGCAATGTTCATGGAAACGGAGCTATAAAAAGAGAAAGTGAAACTATTAATTATGAAACAGGTGAGAGAGGCACAGAAACAGGTAGATATGTGTATTTAAGTATAGGTCTGTGATTTTTTTTTTTTTTTTTTTACTGTGATTTCCTGCTTGCGCCTTCCTACTTCTTCATTTCTCTCATAGTAACGGCAGAATGTGTGAACAGCGCTGGACTCTAGGGCTGAATTTGACGGATCACTCCCACAGTTCTGGAACCTAAAACATCAACAGCAGAATGGGCTGACAGGTGGCTGAATCCAACACACATTCACACACAACACACAAACAAACACATGCAAGCATGCACAAGACAGCATGGAAGCAGAAATGTGGGTGGGATTATGGGAACTTAAGTTTTAAACAACTATTCTGTTTCTTCCTCTTGGCTTCTTTTAGTTTCTCATTTATTGTGTGACCTTTAACCTTGTTGGAAATCAAAGAACAAATTAATCATGTTCAAATGTTTTACTTTCAATATTGTATAACTTGCTGTCTTATTCTCCTCAGTGAAATTACTGACAAAACTGTTTTAACTTTTTTTTATTTTAACAATAATGAGGGCAAGACAAAAAATGCACATTATGACAATAACTAAATGATTTGAATTTAAAACAAGCTAATGATGCAAATATGACGAGAAAAAATAAAATGGCAAAATAATTAAAGGTGCAATGTGTAAATTTTAGGAGGATCTATTGACAGAAATGCAATATAATATACATAACTATGTTTTCAGTGGTGTATAAAGACCTTACGTAATGAACTGTTATGTTTTTATTACCTTAAAATGAGCCATTTCTATCTCATGCACCGCGGGTCCCCTTACATGTTAAGTCACCATTTTGCGCCGACATGTTTCTACAGTAGCCCTAAACGGACAAACTGCTCTACAGAGCGTGCTTGCTTGACTAGCTACTCTCTGCTGTCTCAGACGACGACATATTTGTTCTGTATTGGCCACCGTAGCTTCTCTATATTGCAATTCACAACCTCACCGCTAGATAGCGCTAAAATTTACACACTGCACCTTTAACAAGTCACTAAAAATGATTTTGAAGAAAAATATAGAAAGAATATTTGATTCAAATAATCCACCAGAAGTGACCAAAAGTTTTATTTTAGTCAACTACAATTAGATTCCATTTTAGTAGACTATAGTGATTATAATGATAACTTTGTCTTTTTTTGCCTTTTTAGTTCAATGTTTATTACACTACTGTTCAAAACTTTGGTGTTAGTAAGATTTTTTTAATGTTTCTAAATGAAGTCTCTTATGCTCACCAAGGCTGCATTTATTTGATCAGAAATACAGTAAAAAAAATTAATGTTGTGGAATATTGTTACAGTAGGCCTATAAAAAAAAACTGTTTTCTATTTTAATATATTATGGCAAAGCTGAATTTTCAGCATCATTACTCAGTCTTCAGTGTCTAATATGCTGATTTGCTGCTCAAGAAACATTTATTATTATTATCAGTGTTGAAAACAGTCGTGCTGCATAATATTTTTGTGGAAACAGTGATACAATTTTTTTCAGGATTCTTTGGTGAATAAAGTTCAAAAGAGCAGCATTTTTGAAATACAAATTATAATACATTATAAATGCAATTACTGTCACTTTTGGTCAATTTAATCCATCCTTGCACATTTTTTTTATTATTATTACTTTCAAAAAAACTATTGACCAAAAACTTTTAAATCATGTCGCAAATATTATAATATAAAATATACACTATATTTTATATTATAATATTTGCGACATATTTAGTCCCCATGAGGAAAACAGCTTATAGATCATACACATAAGTGATGTTTTTTTTTTAAATGTAAAAATGCATGACGTTTTCTGTGATGGGTAGGTTTAGGGTTAGGGTATAGAATATACAGTTTGTACAGTATAAAAATCATGGAAAGTCCCCATAAAAGATGGAAACCCAATGTGTGTGTGTGTGTGTGTGTGTGTGTGTGTGTGTGTGTGTTCTTGTTTAACCTATTGAGAGGACCAAATGTCCCCACAAAGATAGTCAAATGTGGAAATTTTGACATTGTGGGGCCATTTGGTCAGTCAGTCCCCAAAATAAAAACAGCTTATAAATCATACCAAATTATGTTTTTTGAAAATGTAAAAATGCAGAAAGTTTTCTATGGGTAGGTTTAGCGGTAGGGTTATGGTTAAAGGATAGAGTTTGTGCAGTGTAAAAATCATTATGTCTATGGAAAGTCCCTATAATAGGTGTGTGTGTGTGTGTGTGTGTGTGTGTGTGTGTGTGTGTGTGTGTGTGTGTGTGTGTGTGCACGTACTTGTTCAGCTGCTCTACTGCCTCCTGCTGTCCTGTGTTGTTTGGGGTAGAGACATGAAGGTCTTTACCTGCAAGCAAACTCATGAAGGTTTGTGGCAAAGCTGCTCTGTGTGGTTTTGCGTGTGTGTGTGACCAGAGAGACACAATGACATTAAGGAGAGTGAATTAAACTATGACCAAGCATTTAATTTTAAACACCCCAACCATGATAAACACAAATTAAGCCCAGCCACCTGCATGGTCTTTCCAGGCAGAGATTCTATAATTACACAAATGTGTCTGCTGAATATAGAATGTCCTTCATGCCTATCGGAGCTGAAACACTCTAAGCAGAGAGACAGTGTGTGTGTGTGTGTGTGTGTGTGGTAATGCTTTTCCTGCAGAAGTGCTAATGTATTTTCTGTGTCTTTTTCAATGACTATTTTAGTGAAGGTTTCCTCTTCTCTATGTTTCAGTTGTGAATGTGTGAGGTGTGTCTGGATGTGTGTGTTCCGATTCATCAGGCCCTCCTTTTCTTTCAGCCTCCCTTTCTCCTTGATCTCTTCAGTCACTTATTCACCAGACGGCTTGATGAAGGGGGAGAGAGAGAGAGAGAGAAGTGTGTGTCATGTCAGTGATGTCTTTCTTAGTATTGTGCCATGATCTCAGCCAATAATTGGTGTAATCAAGATGCTTTAACATGCACAGGTGTGTGAGGTTAATTTGAGAATGAGTGGCTTGTTTCACTCCCTAGTTCCCTTTATCCTAACAAGCCTACAGCGTTTTAGAATTATGGGAGGCACTTCCAGTTTGGGCGGGTTCCAGTCAAAAAGACTGAAACCAATTTCCTTCGTGTTCTATTTTCAGACGTCAGGAGAATAACGTAACGTAACGTATTTTAATGTGACGTGGTTTTCCCTTTGTATTCTGCTGTAACAGCATGAAAAAAGACAACATATACTGCACATTTGTGGTCTGTTCTCACGATTTACTTTATGATATATCCCATGAATGATTCACTGGAATGCACAAAGAATCTCTTGTTTTTCTCCCTAAGTCCTCATGTCTCTTTCCAGGTTTGTTTCCACACGGATGCTTTAAAATGTAGGCTAATTGTCTCCCCTTTTCACTTATAATCCCCATTAGCAGTGTTTGCTAATTTTTTCTAAAGCAGCTAAATACAGTATTTATTGTTTGTCAAAATGACAGAAATCACTTTGAAATATTATCACTCAATGTTCCAGTTAATGAACCTCTTACATAATACAGACATATATTACTACAGTGATAGGCTATTTAACATGTCTGTAATATTGCTGTGGAAATAATCGAGTTTATTCTGTTGTAGTAATTTGTTAATGCTTTTCCACTTAATAAATTTACTTTTAATGTTCGATTGTTGAAGGGTTAGTAGAATAATGTCATCTCATTGTACCCAGTTTTTGAAAATGCTTATTAATGTGTTCATAGAGAGAACCTTTCGCTGAATGTTTAATCGAAGTTACTCCCATAATTCACGCAAAGCATCATGGGGCGTATGAAAAAGGTGGATAATGTGCATCAGTGAACATGAATTCAGGCGTTATCTAGGGCCTTGATGCATTGAAATATAGGGACACTGATGACTCAATTATATGCGACACAATTACACGGTCGCACATGTCAAACCCTGCGTTCCATTCAGAAGGGCTCATCCCTATGCCCTAATCCCTTCAAAGGGTTTACCCTCCGGAGTGAGAGCTTCGAAGGGATGAAGGGTGTAGGGGTCAAAAAAAAAAACTATTTTTTTGGAACGCACTTCTGCATCATCTTAACGAGACAATCAACGAACGAAGTGCCTTCGTCGCACATTTTGTACGCTGGTTTATTTATTTATTTATTTATTTTTGGTTTATCGCACCATATTGTTTGTCTATGTATTTTAAACATTTGAATGGACTGATAAAGGGAGCTGTAAAGTTTTTTTGTTTAAGTACAATGTCGTTTTGATCACAATAATGTACCAAATCTCGTAAATATTACAGTAGTATAGAAAAATACTATACATACATTTATAGGTAAAATCAAACTCTGAGCCTCCTGTACCCATTCTGTGACGCCAAACAACTTCCCTGTGCAAAGGATCATGGGGGCCCGAAGTGTCCATCAGTTGTACCCTTCGAAATCCTTCATTCCGAAGGGCCCTTTGAAGTGGCCAGTTTTGAGCACTTCGGTTTGGAACGACTCTTCAATATGGCGGCCATGATTGTTTTCACTCCGAAGTGCCCTTCGGAGGGCGATATATCCCGTTTGGAACGCACCGAAAGTCGGCATGAAACGGAAGTTGCGATGGTCTTTTCTTCCCTCTTGCAACATTTATTCAAGTGAAACGGCTTCTCGAGCAAGAAAAAAATGTAGGGCAGGACTTGATTTTGTCCGTCAGGAATTTATTGGATGTTTGTGGTTTGCTTGGCTGACCTCATGTGAGTGACAGGTTGTCCCGCCCTCATGCGGTAAACACATCAGGAAGTTTTGACGAAAGATTACAAGGGCACATGAATATATATATATATATATATATATATATATATATATACAGTGTTCGTGCGCTTGTGCGTGCGCGTGCCTCAAAAGAGGACTTACAATGAGTTACAAACATACATAACAGCTACGACTGTGTACACTACTTGCTTTATGCAAGCATTATATAGGATTTACCCTATTATGCATTATCGACACGAATTGAAACAACAAACAGCCACCCACAAATAGTCTATAAACAAAGCATCAGGCTGTCTTTGAGTTCACATGAACAACGGTTAAAGTTACTCGTCAGGCTACAGAAGAATACCAAAATTCCTCCGTTCAACTAGGTCTAATACATCGAGAGTCACGCAGAGCTATAACAACCCAGCCACAACACATAATTGCGAATAACATGCCTTACCTTAACACAGGCCTGGGGTCAGCTTCCTTTGCTGTTCGAGTTAACGTACTAAACATGAGAGGAATTTGCACCGCAGCGCCCCCACACCTTGATGCTCATGACAAGAATAGCATGTATAGTTACCTTTATTGAAGTGAATTAGGTTCAATTGCCGTCATGCATGAATGAATGATATTTTTGCAATTTTACACATAATAATCCACGATGATCACATTACACAAAACTGAAATTGCACGTCAAAATAACACATTGTCAATATTTTTTGAGACCCCCCAAAATTTCAATTATAAATGTATTTATAAAGCTGCATTCACACTAGACAGTGCTCCATTCACTTCCATTCATCTTCAGTACCCAGATTTAATTTTGGTGAATTCTGACATGGACATCTACTGTAAACATAACAGATTAACCTCTATATAAACTTAAAAGCTTCTGAGTTTTATGTAATTCCTATGCTCAAAGCCTAGTGTGACTGCAGCTTAAAGAGATGAAAATGAAACTTACTGAATCTCATGTTATTCCAAACCTGTATGATTTTTTTTCTCCTATCTTCACAAAAGAAGATATTTTGAATATATATATATATATATATATATATATATATATATAGTTTGGACCAACATAAGGATGAGTACATTATGACAAGCATTTCAGTTTTGGAAGAAAATAGATGTTGTTTGCCAAAGAGACGTTAGGAAATATGTGGGGTTTTTTTAAAATTTGTATTAAACAGATGTATTGGAAAAAAAATTTGTAAATAAAATAAAAGAAATGTGTTTTTATTCTAAAAATGCTGAAGGCTTTCTTTTAGGGGTAGTGATCAAATTTGGGTTAGTCTGTAGTAACTGGGTTTATATAAAAACAATGGAAGTCTATGTTATGTTCTCATTTAGATAGCAAAATAAATATAGAGGTCAGATGATAAAAGAATGGAGTTTGAGATATACAGTAAAACAGTAATATTTTGAAATTATTACAATTTAAAATAACTTTTCTATTTTAATATAATTTTTTAAAAGTAATTTATTACTATGATGGCAAAGCTGAATTTTCAGCATCCTTACTCCAGTCTTCAGTGTCACATGATCACATGCTAATAAAAGCCATAATGATGACCTGTTCTCATCCGATTCATATTTAACTAAACTGAGAAGCACAGTGCGAGAGAGAGATATGACTTTTGCTACTCAATGGGATCATCTCAAATGTCACATTTTAATAGGAAACGCATGAACCGCCAAAATGGACAAACATGCATTCAATCAAAGGCTTTGGTCTATAATGGCACAGTAGCAGCATTCACAGATTTAACCATAAAAACTTGAACGCACAGATATGCACACTGATTTCTCCCCAAACATGTGATGCTTTTCTTCAACACTTGCATACACACTTGAATGACATCCTCTCTTCATTCGTCTTCACCAGTTCGGCCAATCACATTATTAGCAGCCTGCTTACATCACTCCTCCAGCTCAGATTGCACAACACACAAACTGCATTCAAATGCATAGCGACGCTGTCATATACAGCCAGACATCCTCAGACACGTGTACGTCGCCCCTCCTGCTTAGTTTATGACTCATGTTTTTTTTTTTGTTTTTTTTAATACTGAAGCCTTAACAAATTTTTTTAGCACTGTCCTCATCTGACAAATGTAGACCTATAACTTCAGCTCTGGATGTGTGTAGGCCTATATGTGGTATCTCCAGCACGACATACACTACCGTTCAAAAGTTTGGAGTCCGTAAAAAAAAAAAAAAAAACTTTTATTCAGCAAGGCTGCATTAAAGGGTTAGTTCACCCAAAAATGACATTTCTGTCATTAATTACTCACCCTCATGTCGTTCCAAACCCGTAAGATCTTCGTTCATCTTCGGAACACAAATTAAGGTATTTTTGATGAAATCTGAGAGGTTTCTGATCCCCAAGAGAAAGCAACGTAATTACCAAATTCAAGGTCCAGAAAAGTATTAAAGACATTGTCCATGTGACTACAGTGTTTCAAACTTGTTATGAAGCAATGAGAATACTTTTTATGCGCAAAAACAAAATAACAATAATGACTTTATTCAACAATTTCTTCTCTTCCTGTCAATCTCCAAAGCTGTTTACATTATATAGACAGTGCAGCGCTTCCAGGTTCTACATCCGAACGGCGACTCAGTATTGGCCAATGCTGTTACAGGAGTCGGCCAATCAGGGGTGCTTCTCAAATGGAAGGCTGCATCCTACTGAGGCTGTGTCCTTCTTAGTCCAGACCTTCAGAGGCTTCTAGACTAGAGTCCTCCTCAGCATTAAATGCAAGAATGAGACAGTCTACTCATTCAAGTGCGCATGGCTACGTAATAAATGTTTCCACGATAATACTATTTAAACTTAATTTTGGAAAAATAATTTGTATTACAAATCTTTATATTAACTGGCTTTCTATTAATGCAATACAGTGAATGACAGCCGTCTGAGGTCTTCCAGTGGCTTACATTATTGGCAATTTAGTATCATATGATTAATTTACAGCAAAACATAACACCTGTACTTTCATGTCTGAAAACATTATTTTTGTCTTACACTTCATAATAAACTCAGATGAGCTCAGTACGAACTCGTTTTCTGTCAGTTTATTTTCTGGAATTTAAATGTGTGCAAAGATTGTGGGTCATTTAAGGCCGCGAAGGATACATCCAATGCGTCCTTCAAAACAGGCTGAATGAAGGACGCGAAATGAAGGCTGCCTTCCAAGGATCCTTCTGATTGAGATGGCCTTCAGTGACGTTTGATGACATAGCAGCTGAGATATGCAGCCTTCTGTTTGAGATGTTCTGATGTAGAACCTGGAAGCACAGTAAAGACTTTTACAATGATACAAATGATTTCTATTTCCATTTCTGAAAATAAAGTATAATATTAAGCAACTGTTTTCAACATTGATAATAATAAATGTTTCTTGTGCACCAAATCAGCATATTAGAATGATTTCTGAAGGATCATGTGACAGTGAAGACTTGAGTAATGATGCTGAACATTTAGCTTTGCAATCACATAAATTACATTTTAAATATTCAAATAGAAAACAGTTCTTTAATTGCCTGGTTAATCGTTTGGTAAATTGGAACAGTATTTCACAATATTACTGTAAGACACTTTCAGAAACATTAAAAAAAAAAAAATCTTACCGAGTGGTGTATATTGTGTATGTGAAGCAATTGTTCAAAATAAAGATAAAACAGGTGGTTTGATGATGACGTGAAGTTTGGCCAGCAGAAACTTCAGAACGACATTAATTGAATGACAAATTCTGTCATCATTTACTCATGTCGTTCCAGAACTTTCTTTCTTCTGTGGAAACATGAAGCATATTCAAACTTGGCGCATGAAGACACCGATTTGACATCAGTGATGCCAAACTCCACTGGTCTCATACTTTATCACAGTATGTCAAATTTGAATATGCATAAGTGTATTTTTAATTTCACCCCCACAAAACAAAGCTATTGTTTGGCAATATGGCGCGTGAGCTGTTTTTACTACTTTCATCATATGAAAGAAAAGTTGGGACATTTTGTAAAACGCAGTAAAATCAAGAATCTGTGATTTGTTAATTCTCTTGAACCTTTATTTAACTGTCAAATGTACAAAGACCACTGAACAAATTAATTGTATTTTGTAAATATAATCAAATTTTGATGGCTGAAACACACTCCAAAAAGGCAAAATAATAGTAAAAAGATTACAGAATATCCAAGTTAAACAGTCCACAAAAAGCAGGTGAATTGGTAGGTGAGGGTATTGTGTTTGTGTATAAAAGGAACATCCACCAAAGACTCTGTCCTTGCAAGCAAAGATGGGTCATGGCTCACCACTTTCACTCCAAATTTCATGAGAGAATTGTCAAACAATTCAAAAATCACATTTCTCAATGCAAGATTGCAAAGTATTTAGGTCTTTCACCATCTACCATACATAACATTGTGAAAAGATTCAGGGAATCCAGAGAAATCTGGATATGTTTAGGGCAAGGCAGGAAACTTCTGTTGAATGTGCGTGACCTTCGAGCCCTCAGATGGCACTGCATGAGAAACCATCATGTTACTGTGTTACAAACAGCCACATGGGCTTGGGTATACTTTAGAAAACCGTTGTCACTTAACACAGTCTGCCGCTGCATCAAGAAATGAAACTTGAATCTCTGTTACACAAGGATGAAGCTATACATCAATTCTATGCAGAGATGGCGCCGAGTTCTCTGGGTCTGAGCTCATCTCAGATGGTCTGAAAGACACAAATGTGTGCTGTGGTCAGGCGAGTCTATGTTTCAGCTTGTTTTTGGAAAAAACAGACATTGAGTTCTTAGTCCCAAAGACAAAAGGGACCATCTAGACTTTCATCAGCAACAGGTACAAAAGCAAACATCTGTCATGGTATGGAGGTGCATCAGTGCAAACGGCATTTGCATATGTGTGAAGGTACCATTGACTTGGAGACATATACTGAGGATGTACTGAGACATATACTGCCATCAAGATGACATCTTTCCTGGGAAGCAAGACAAGGCCAGGCCTCATTCTGCATGTGCTACATCAGAGTGGTTTCGTAGACACTCTACACCAGGGGTGTCCAAACTCGGTCCTTGAGGGTCCAACTTGCCTCAACACACCTGTCTAGAAGTTTCTAGCCTATAGTAAGACCTTGATTAGCTGGTTCAGGTGTGTTTAATTATGGTTGGAGCTAAACTCTGCAGGACCATGGCCCTCCAGGACCGAGTTTGGACACCCCTTCTCTACACCAAGTGGATGTGCTTGACTGGCCTGCCTGCAGTTCAGATCTCCTATTGAAAATGTATGGCCCCCTCATGAAAAGGAGAACCAGACAACGAGATTGGGCAAAAATTCCACTTGCAAAACTGCAACAATTAGTATCCTCAATTCCCAAATGATTAAAAGTGTAATTAAAAGGAAAGGTGATGTGACACAGTGGCAAACATGCCTCTGTCCCAGCTTTTTTTTGGAGTGTGTTGCTGCCATCAAAATCAAAATGTCTTTATTTACAAAATACAATCAAGTTGGTCAGTGAAAACATTGAAAATCTTTTCTTTGTACTTTTGTCAGTTAAATAAAGGTTCATGAGAATTAACAAATCACAGATTCTTGATGTTGTGTTTTACAAAATGTCCCAACTTTTCTTGATTTGGGGTTAATGGTGTGTGACGAGCAGGGCGGGCGAGAGCCGTGAGGGAACGGCGCGTGGCCGGTGACGCGAATGATAATGAGCGTCAGCTGCGCGTTGCACCGGTCTCGAGTCTCTCACGGAGGAGCTTCGGAAGCATAAAAGGGGAGCGACGACAGTGAAGGACGAGAGAGGACCAGGCCTGGATTTTATTTTATGGTTTAATTATGTTTGTGTGGCCGGCAGACGTCCGTGAGGGTCTGTCGGCATTACTTTCGTTTTGTTCTTTGTTTATTTTATATATTAAAGTTATGTTTAAACGTTCGCCGGTTCCCGCCTCCTTCTTCCCGTATTAACAAACGTTACTACATGGTGCTTGTGGTACATTTGTGTTTCACAGAAGAAAGAGAACAACATTTTTCATTTTTGGGTAAACTATCTCTTAACCAGTCACAGTTTTAGCTAGGGCTGAAATATTATTTTGTCATCTAATGTTAACATGCATTTTTTTAGCCAAATCACCACTGTCACCTAAAGTAGGATAAGGAGTCTGGCATTATGGGAGATGGAGGGGGTCTCGCAGGACCATGATCCAGCACTGGTGTTGTAGTGTGCACTTGATACACTGATTGTGTGTTTCTATTAACTGAATGAACATAACAGCGGGGTGATGCGGAGGCCCAGAGCAGCCGGTGAGCGCGCACGCCATTGCCTCCAACAGTTTCCTGTGGCAGTTTATCATTCTTCTTTTTTCAGAGCAAGCAAAAAAAAAAAGTGAAGAAGTGAGCAACGCAGAGAGAAACTCCTGGAAAGTAAGACAGTCTCATATGGTACAAACCCACAGCCGTTAAAAAAAGAGCCAGCAGCGCGAGCGGGGGACGGGATGAGTCACTCGCGAGGCGTCGTCGGCCCGCTTTGATCAGCCGCGGTTGGGGTCTCGCGCTGTAAAATATTTGAACAAGACGAATAGCCGGTGAGTCACGGTAACGGCTCTAGAGCTAAGTGTGTTGTGTTTCTAAAAATATCCTGATAAATTCGATAAAAATGATAAAAGGGAATTGCAATATAACTTTAATAATATTTGAGATTTTAGCTCATTTTTTGTTTTACAGTCATTTAAGTCGCACACTTCTGAAAACGACTATATTCGCCTCTTGAAGGAGGGAATGGGGACAACTAGGGACAAGAATAGATAATAGCCTACCAAAATGTCAGCAGAAATGAATAAACACGTAGCCAAAACTTACAAAAAGTAGGCTATATATTCAAACAGCTAGCTATGCCTATAGTATCTGTGAAAATAATGGACAAAGAACATTGTGTTTGAATAATTTACACGTGTTAGTTTTTAATTAAATTAATAAACTTTGGTACAAAGATGTAAATGTCCAATTCCACTGTTTTCTGTATTCCAATCATTGGGTGCAATCTGAAAGCAGAGCAGAAAAAAGTTTTTGTTTTGGAAGCATTTAGAAGGATGCAAATAGCTTGTTAAGTGACACAAGTGTCAAATAAGCTGGTTGTCAGACCAAACACACTTTTGTTAATAAATGTATACCCGTGAAGTTCTCGCTTGCTATTTAAAGATGAGCAGTTTACATTCGAGAGTTTTATTGATGATAATAATGAATAATAATAACAATAATTTTAGTATAGATTTTTTGTCTACAGTTAAATTGATCTATTTTCTCCTGTTGAAAGCAGTCAAAAATTACGTTGTTAAATGTTTTGTGTCCCACTGTCCCATTCTTTCTCGCGCGCGCTGCGGTGCTTAGGACCGAAACAAAAGCTGCGCGCGGGGAGGAAAAGAGGAAAGGATCTTGTGACGTCGGGAAGACTCAGTCACACACACACACTCCTCCTCCTCCTCTCTCTCTTTTTCTCAGTGTAAATACCATCTCCACCAGATGAGCGGACGCACTGGATGTTTCTGTATAACATCACAGAAGCCTTCAGTATAGTATTTACTGGCTGATATAGATGTTTTGTTGTTTTTGCTTGCATGTTTTGTTTTGTTTTGTTTTTTAAGTGATATTATTATTGGATTTCAGCACTCGGCTTCTATATCTTTCGCGACCCGTTCTGCTATCAGAGAGCCTCAAAACTGAGGAAGAGGCAGGTCTTCTCGACACCTCCAACCCTAAACCTCACCCCTGGATATGACAAAGATTCCTGGAGTCAGGGGGAAAATACCACAGAGGAGCCACATATAGTAAGACTGGACTGTACCGCGCGAGGGGCGGAATGGCGTTGTGGAAAGGACTCCTTAACATTCTTCAGTGTGCACCCTGGTTGCGATAGAGAGAACAGAACCACATCAAGACCTGCTGCAGCAACACAGAGGGTAATACACGCAGACAACAGGGGACATTTTCCTCGTCAGACCGCGTTAAGATGCGCTGTTCTTCAGCACGCGAGCGGGCGCATGCCATGCTGTAGCGCTGCGCAGCCAAATGGCACGAGCCAGCGCGACCAAATCGCTCTGACGTTCGCGGAGGACAAGACGTATGATGATGAGCGGCAGCTGCCGTGGGACCAGTCTGCTTGTCCCGATGCGTTCTCCACTTTCCATTCGGTTCGCCTTCACTCTTACTCGCACACACATGCTAGTATTCTCTCTCTCTGTTTTGGAAACGCGTGTAGGCAAATAGAACCGCGTCTGGCGTGGGAACAATGGAGTTGTCAGAGGTTCGCTGTTCCAGCGCGAGCGAAGAGCTGTACACCATCAACAAAACCCCCAGTAACAACAACGGGAACCGACCGAAGCGCCTGCTGTGGCAGAATGCCGTGCGACACATCACCGAGCAGCGCTTCATTCACGAACACAGCCCGAAACCCGTCTCACCGGACGAGCCTCACGCGCAGGGCTCGCGCAAACATTCCGCCGGCAGGACGTCGGTGAGCGACCGGCACAACAACGGCGGCACTAAAGTCTTCCCCGAACGCTCGAGCAGTGACCTGGGTTTCCTGCAAATCGACTGCGCGCCCAGCAACTCAGACTTCTTCCTGAGCTGGGGCTACACGTACCGCGGGGTCATCTTCCCCACGCTGCGCTACGCCTTCAAGTCCAGGGACCTCGAGCGCCTGTACCAGCGCTACTTCCTGGGCCAGCGACGGAAGTCCGTGGTGGTCATGAACATTCTGGACGTAGTGACCAAGCTGACACTGCTCGTGCTGCACCTGACCCTGGCGTCCACGCCGATGGACCCGATCAAAGGAATGCTGCTCGGCTTCTTCACGGGCATCGAGGTGGTCATCTGCGCTTTGGTTGTGGTGCGCAAGGACACGAGCTCGCACGGTTACCTGCAGTACAGCGGCGCGGTGACCTGGGTCGCCATGGCCACGCAGATCCTCGCGACGGGACTGGGCTACGGCTTGCTCGGGGATGGGATAGGGTACGTGCTCTTCACGCTCTTTGCCACCTACAGCATGCTGCCGCTGCCTCTCACCTGGGCCATCGTGGCGGGACTGCTGACCTCCGCGCTGCACATCGCGCTCCAGCTGCTGGTGCCCCCTCGAGCGCAGATCCCTACGAATCAGGTGAGACGAGAGTGAATCAGAGAAACGTGCAATATTACATCATGGCAAGTTTGTGTGCATTGGTGCAGGTGCAACACTGGGTGTTTTCAGTGCTTCAGGCATTTAACCCAAGCGCAACGGTCGCTGTCCACCTAACGTGGTGCTGAAAGTGACATTTTAAGGTCGTTCGTTGCGGATTGCCTTGTGCTGTTCTGACTGATATTGATGTCTTGTTTTTGCGGTCCAAATTTTGTAGAGGTCAGTAAAGGTCAAGAAGAGCTCGTGAATGCGGCAAAGCAGTCATAATAGAGCACTGCAGTCAGTTACCCATTTCAGTAACATCTAAGCTTAAGCATTGTGAGTTTTTTCAAATATATTTATAAAAACATATGTTTTTGTATATATTTACCAAAAAAATCCAAGACAATTAAAAGAATAGATTACTCCGAAAGTGAAAATGCTGCACTAAAAAAAATGCTGGGTTAAAAATAACCCAAGTTGGATTAAATATGGACAAACCCAGCAATTGGGTTGTTTTAACCCAGCGGTTGGGTTAAATGTTTGACCCAACCTGCTGGGTAGTTTTATTTAACTCAGCTATTGTTTAAAAATTACTATATTGCTTGCTTAAAATGAACCCAAAAAGGGAACATTTATTAATAAGTTTAATAACTAATAATTAAATAATAAACATTTATTAAATTGCTTATTAATAAATGTTCACATTTTTTATTATTACTGTTGCCTCTAGTAATTATGTGTCTGATTTTTAATTTCCAACCTATTTTGGGTTCATTTTAAGCCAGCCATATAGTAATTTTTAAACAATAGTTGATGTAGTTTTTTTTTTTTTTTTTGTGGCCATACAATGAAAGTCAATAGGGGTTCAAAGTTGTTTTCACACCAGTGTTCTTCAAAATATCTTCTTTTGTGGGGTTTGGAACAACATGAGGATAAGTAAATGATGACCGTTTTCATTTTGGGTGAACTATCCCTTTATACATTGCTTTTAATTGCATGGACACGGTTGCATATGCGTGTGTATGCAAGTCAACAAAGCCTTTTTCCCTCTCTGTCAGATGCTAGAGAGATTCTAAATGACAAGCTGACCTGAGGCCAGTACACTTTACACATGTGATCATATCATATCACATCTAAACTGAGTCGTAGTGTAACACTACAGTTATTCTGTGACATTCACCTGCATAGACACGATGCACACAAGCAAGCAAACATGCTGTATACACAAAAACAAGCACACAGACGCACAAAACAGAGAAGAGACAGGAAGCTGTGTGAGTTAATTATAGGGTGCAAAGATTATTCACTGTGATTACAGCAGAGAGAGACAGACAGACAAGAGTTGTTTGGTGTCCTTTCACACACAGATTCAGGCCAGATCCAGATGTCTATATGCAGATTCAGGTCAAAATAGCCAAACTCATCTCTAGCAGACCCAAAAATGTGTACGTGTCCAAGCAGTGGTCGAAGATGCTGTGTGAGGTAGACTGTAAAAATAGCATGCGTGGGAGGGAGATATGGAGAAGGGCTCTCTGACTCACACACTTGTCTGCCAGCATCTCTTCGTTTCCCATCTCTGTTTCCCTCTCCTTCGCTCATACTGCAGGACGCGCTCATGCACACACACCCTCAGACCTGACCGCACACCTGTTTCGGTGTTTAGCGCTACGTAAGTGGAATGCCGTCAACGGCTGGGTAAGATGGACGTCGGTTATCATTTGGTTGCTTTCTTGTGCTCTCTCTGGGTTTATGGAAACTCCTGCAGGGTCTCCATCAATCATTTATTAGACACTTCACAAACTCCGCCAGACCAATTTGAGAGTGTTGTGTGCAGTAGGGTGGATTGTGGATAGTCAAAGTGCAGGGAGACGAGGGACATGTGGGCCAGAAAAGTATTTCCTGCATTAAGAGCGAGAGGTTTTGAGTTCAAATCTCGCTTGACTGACAATAGACACACACACACACGTTGGGTTTCCATGTTTTATGGGGACTTTCCATAGACATAATGATTTTTATACTGTACAAACTCTATATTCTATCCCCTAATCCTAAACCTACCCATCACAGAAAACTTTCTGCATTTTTACATTTTCAAAAAACATTATTTAATGATTTATAAGCTGTTTTCCTAATGGAGAACAAAAAATATCCTTTCTGGTATTGTGCTCCTTGTGGGGACATTTTATCCCCATAATGTATGAACACCTGAACCACACGCATATACATAAATATATACCTTTTTAAATGTTTTTAAAATAAGTATTATATTTGGTCAAAAATACAGTAAAAACAGTAATTTTAAAAGAAATTAAATTGTAAGAAATTAATTCAAAGGGTTTTATTCAGTAAGGACACATTAAAGGAATACTCCACTTTTTTTGAAAATAGGCTTATTTTCCAACTCCCCTAGAGTTAAACAGTTGAGTTTTACCGTTTTCGAATCCATTCAGCCGATCTCCGGGTCTGGCGGTACCACTTTTAGCATAGCTTAGCATAGTTCATTGAATCTGATTAGACCGTTAGCATCTCGTTTAAAAATGACCAAAGAGTTTCGATATTTTTCCTATTTAAAACTTGACTCTTCTGTAGTTACATCGTGTACTAAGACCGACGGAAAATGAAAAGTTGCGATTTTCTAGGCCGATATGGCTAGGAACTATACTCTCATTCCAGCATAATAATCAAGGAACTTTGCTGCCATACCATGGGTGCAGCAGCGTCTCTCACAAATGTCTCCATGGTTGCAAGGCACGCTCCCTGTGCAAGCAGGGGGTCACAGGCGCTGCGTAATATCATTGCGCCTGCTGCACCCATGGTACGACAGCAAAGTTCCTTGATTATTATGCTGGAATGAGAGTATAGTTCCTAGCCATATCGGCCTAGAAAATCGCAACTTTTCATTTTCCGTCGGTCTTAGTACACGATGTAACTACAGAAGAGTCAAGTTTTAAATAGGAAAAATACCGAAACTCTTTGGTCATTTTTGAGCGAGATGCTAACGGTCTAATCAGATTCAATGAACTATGCTAAGCTATGCTAAAAGTGGTACCGCCAGACCCGGAGATCGGCTGAATGGATTCGAAAACGTTAAAACTCAACTGTTTAACTCTAGGGGAGTTGGAAAATGAGCCTATTTTCAAAAAAAGTGAAGTGTTCCTTTAAGTTGATCAAAAGTGACAGTAAAGACATTTATAATTTTGCAAAATATTTCTATTCTGAATAAATTCTGTTCTGTTGAACTTTCTATTCATCAAAGAATCCTATGTATCACAGGTTACCACAAAAAATGATATATTTTCAACATTAATAACAATAAGAAATGTTTCTTGAGCACGAAATCAGCATATTAGAATGATTTCTAAGGATCATTTGACACTGACGACTGGAGTAATGATGCTGAAAATTCAGCTTTGCATCACAGGAATAAATTACATTTATTGAGTTATTTGAAACTGGAATAATATTTCATAATATTACCATTTTACTGTATTTTTTATCAAATAAATGCAGCCTTAGTGAGCATAAGATACTTCTTAGTGAGCATAAGATACGTGTGTGTGTGTGTGTGCTTGTGCGTGTGTGTATGTGTAATGACCCTAAAAAGTATTTGGAGACTAGCTTCATTAAAAATTTATAACAAATATTGAAGCAAGTGTAGTAGCAATATAAAGAGTAACAATTCAAAACAGAGACAGAAAGTCTCAGACACTTTTTGGCTGTCATAAGTTGTGGATCATGTACTGTATTTTGTTAATAATTCTACTGTAGGACACCTGTCTGAATTTGAGGGGAGCTGACGTCATACATCCACTAAAAAGGACCTTCAAGGCGAATGGCTAAAAATAAAATCTTTCAGAAAAAGGGAAATAAGTTCAGAGAAAAGCTCATGTGTTTGCAGACACATATCTATTTTGTATCCAATCCAATGAAATGCAGACATTTTTAAGTGTAACTTAAGTGTCCAAAATATTCATCCAAATAATTTTTTGGTGTCACTGTATAAGTTAAAAGTTAGCATCTTTTGTTGCATTTCATTTTGTGGAACAGAGAGTGACAGAGAAGTGGAGCATCGTTTGGTGGGGGTAGCGCTCTGTGCCCAATATTGTTGCCCTACATATGCTGTGGTCTGCCATTGACTTGAGGGAAAGATGATATTAATATAACAAAGTTTAGTTTGAGGGGAGGATTCAGAGTGAAATCACTTCAGACAGCTTACTGCAGTGGCTGTTTTTCATTGAGATCACAATATCCCAGATTTTTAAAGGGATATTTTCACCCAAAAATTAAAATTCTGTCATCATTTACTCACCCTCAAGTTGTTCCAACAAAGCTGTATGAATTTCTTTCTTCTGCTGAACACAAAAGAAGATATTTTGAAGAATATGGGTATAATCAAACAGATAATGGGCCCCACTGACTTCCAAAGTATGGGGGAAAAAAAGTCAATGTTTGGTTTAAGACATTCTTCAAAATATCTTCATTTGTGTTCAGCAGAAGAAAGAAATTCATATGGGTTTGGAACAACTTTTCATTTTTGGATGAAATAACCCTTTTAAGGAAGCTAAATCTGCTTCATTGCAGATTTTTTGGGGGTTGAGATGAACTGAGATGAACTACTTGCAGAAACCTGAATACATGTGTACAGTGAGCAAACAACACATTTATGGACCTTACTGCTCTTGTAGATTTTCACACATGTATACAGTACAGAAATCAATAACAGCAGGGTGCCTGGTCAATTAAATGTTTTTATGTCTGGGTGATTAATAATGTATTTTTCAATAGCATTTGAGCTCTGACACCGTAGATGTTCCTGCCGTGTAATCAAAACCTTGAGAACAATCAGCGGCTGCTAACAATGATAGTGTAAAATTGTACTGAGATCAGTATTACACTGTAGAAAGCAACATGGACAGGATTAGTAGGTAACGGTCCAACGCATCAGGTTTGATTAGGGAAAATGTCTCAGACAAACCTCCACAGCGTTCAGCGAGAAGGCTAGATCGTCCTGTTTTTATATTAAACAAATGGCAGAAAGCCAGAATGGAAATGCAGTGGTGAGTTTTTTGGCTTCATAATAGACCTCAGTAAGAGTAGATGGCATATTTAATTTGACACGACTATGAGGCTGTGATGGATAGGAGTACAGACTGTGCTGTTCAATATGAATCTAAATAAATACTATTGTGTTTATTTAATAATAATATAAAAAAGGTCAAATACTGTTGTGTACCTGGGTATCAGTTAATAACCTTATAAAAATACAACAAATTGCCAGTGAATAAAAACTCCAGCATATTGACTAGACTGTTTTACATCAAATTAAATATGGCTTCTACACTCTGACTAAAGATTAACAGGGCACAAGAACACAGGACCATTATAGTCATTCAAAATAGATTGAGATTAACCCTGAACGCATCAGAGAAAAGTGCTGGGAGTGAAATGTGTAAAAGTGCTCTAGGTAATCAGTTATAGGTGCAGCGGTGCTGCTGTATAGCACTTAAAGGTCTGGGCTGTCAGAAGAAAAGGTTGTGGGGTTTAATCTTAGAGCTGCCGAGAGGTCACAGCGAGCGGCAGTGAAGCTATTCCCACAATGCATTGCTCATCTGCCGTAAGATGCTCCATGGAGACTGGCTGCTGTATGTCACTTAAAAATACCCTAAATGTCAAATTTCAATTTCAAAGTTTATCAAATGGGCATTGTAATGTTTCTGCTCGCTGGTTGAATTATCAGTGGACAGCAGCCCATCTATTGGAAATCTCAGAGGCAGCATTTTACAACTATAATCAACCCCAGTAATTAAATGGAGTGTTAATTAAATCTCAGTTCGGCTCCTCAGCGTGGTGAAGACTCTCTGGCTGGAGTACAATGTTGATATTAACAGTTTCATTAGATCTGTTGGTCTAGGAGTGCTATGCAGTTGTTATTGTTTTTTTCTCTCTCTCTTTAATTTGCTGCAGTCAATGAGAGACAGTCACTCTTAACGATTTCTGCTGCATGCTGACGGATATCACTGTACTTTGCTGAGATAATTATGGTGTTAAAGGCTATAGTTAAAGTGCACTGTGACTGTAACAGATTTGTTCTGTAAATTCTCCTGCTGTATTTACACACGGTATGAAATGTACAGTGGCCCCAAAGTGTATTTTGATATTTAAGCCACATTGCATGAATTTCATAGATAAAATGCCACTATTTTAGTTGCCAATTCTCATGTTTCTGCATCTCACAATTGGGACTGTTTCTCGCAATTGCAACTTTATTTTTCAAAATTGTGACTTTATATCTTACAATTCACCCTCTTGTTCTCATAATAGCAACTTTATATTTCACAGTTGCAATTCTATATCTCATATTATGGGCTATTCCTTATAATTAAGACTTTGTGTCTCAGCATTGAGACTAGTTCTTATAACTGACCCATATGTCTAATGTATATTTCACAATTTGGACTTTATTTCTCATAATTGCAACTTTATACCTCACAAAATAAGTATAAGTTTAAAATAAACTTTTTTTACTCCTAGTCTGAGGCAGAAACAGGTTTCTACATTCCCCCGAGAAACTTTGCATTCACTTGCAACACCTTTGCGTTCCCTTGCAAAACTTATGCGTTCGCTCTCAAAGAACTCAAAAGAATTGCAAGCGAACGCAAGGTTTCTCGGGGAAACGCAAACATTTTGTGAGCGAACGCAGTTTCTCAAGGGAACGTAAAACATTTGCAAGACAATGCAAAAGCATTGACATTCAATTTTTCCTCCCATCTTTTTTCCATCATTATGTGCCTTTTGGGGCTCTGCAGATTTCCATACTTTTCAAAACATTTCACAAATGGACATTTCTTATGTTTTCAGTAAATATATTGTTCAAAATTAAGACAAAGTTATTGTGACTTTCTGTTTGTCAAATGTTAGTGGATCATGCCCATAATTAATGTGATGAACTACACCTGTGGTTCAAATATGAGTATGAACTGACTTTAAAATGACATTGGGAAATTTACATTTTAGATAAATGTAAAGCTAGAAAGTGTCACAGACCATCTGTTCATGTTTTCCTACAGCTAAGAGCAATATTCTAAGAGACACACTCACATAAAGACTCATCTTCATTAGTCTATAGGCTGTTCATGTTTTCGTATGTGGAGATGCATTTGTATGATGTGAGATAATGTATTTTAAGGTCAGTGATTTGAATGGGGAAAGTCTGAAATAATGAGCTTCCCTATTAAAACTGTCCACATCACTGACCTCTGTATGTGTGTGCGTTATTTTATATTATAAAGCACACACATTGCCAAAGTGCATGTTGGTGTTGTTTATGTGTTTGTAAATATCATTTACAATTACAAACGGCAGCAATTACAATTATTAGAAGTCATATTTAAGTCAATTTGCATGCTAGCTTGATACTTGAATGTTGATAATGTTTACTGCATTGGTTGTGTGTGTGTGTACCAGAGGGGTTGTATTAATTAGGGCCCCTTTTCTTGGCTCTGTCTGAAATGGCAGTCCTTTAATGCCCCCGCGGGACCAAAAAAAAAAAAAAAAAAAAAAACCCAGAGTAATTGAAACTGTAAAGGATAGGGGGCTCCTTAATCAGTCATAAAATTTAGATTCCCACAAGGGATGTGTCTAACTGAAGCGCACACACACATAAATGCCTATGAGGCTTTTGTAGTAATAGGTGCAGAGGCATGCTTAAACATGTTTTGCATTGATTGTTTTAGAGTGTTAATGATTGCAGGTGGTTACATCACACTCTCTGGAGATTTTCACGACATGTTTGGTAAAGCGTGTGTATTTTTAGATTCCTCTGAGAGGCATGACAGTATATGTTCCAAATGCAGTAAACTAACAGTGTTTGTTCTCGTGTCTAAATATAAATATGCACCTCTGTGTGTGTAACTTTTTAGCTATGGCTCAGTGGTTACTTTACTCCGGACAGACAAAAAGAATGTGTCTTTTATGGTGTTGATGTCTGTTTTGTTGTATCTAGTCTCAGTATGAAGTCAAAACTGCTTGATTAGACACTATTGCCTCGTTTTCACCGAACTGTACCCTTACTTGATAGGCATGGTGTATGACGGAAAGTAGCAATCGATGTCATTCTTGCGCGAAGAAGAAAGCGCCACAGTAAACAACAATGTAGGACATACAGCAGATCTTGTTCTAGTTTCTCGGCATGTGGCTGTTTGTCACAAGAAGAAACGGTATTGTGTTACAACTTTATTAAAAAATGCTGCCTCTTGTGTTGTCATTCCCCTTGTAGCACGCGCAAGTGACGATTCTCTGTCAACCAATCAACGTTCTGCAGTGAGTCTAGCTCCACCATTTAGTACCGGACTACTGTGCTAGGTACCCCAACGGAAGGGTCCCAAAAAGTGGTATGGTATGGTTCGGAATTAGGGTACCATTCACAACCATTCAACAACGAGGCATAATTGTACTTTGTAAATATAATAGTTTCACTGAAAATTTCATACCAGCCAGCCAATCACACTGGAGATTACAATTTTGGAAGGCTTTATTTATGTTTTATTTGGTGGCCCAACTGAGGTAAAAAGCATTTATACGTCTGACAAATTTACAAACTTATCTCTGGTAGAAATGAGATGGATTTGCTCTGATTGTAAAAATAAATAAATAAATAAATAAATATATATATATATATATATATATATATTTGAAAGTCAGTTTATTTTATTTATTATTGATTTCAGAGGGCTAGCTGGTTCAATCCAGATTGAATATATTTAGCAGTATATAGATTTAGCATCAACCCTCAATTTTCTCTCACTTCTGCGGCTCCCCCTAGTGGATGGGCTGCATGAGTTTTTTTTCTCTTGGGATGTGGTAAGCCAATCAGAAAATGGAAACCATTTGTAAATGTTTGGTAGGAGAACAGCTAAGCTGTTGCCTAAAGGCTAATTCTTGTTATTTTCAAGCTAAAATATGCAAATCATTGGCAGTAAGTGACTTCATGTTTGTACATGTGTTTCTGTTTGTTCTAACGTACTTATGCATAAGATATGTAAGGAAAGCAAAAATCAGCAATGGAAAATCTGCATGGTTTTGACTTCATATTGACAGATGTATCATAAGAAAATCAGTGTGTGAATTTTAATCAAAACGGTCATTAATATTTGGACCAAAAGCAAACACTAAAGGTTTTTAAAAAATATCTTTGCTTTAGCTTTTACATGAGCACATTTGAAATAATAGCATGCTTATTAACTGTAACATATTGTGCCTCCAGTATATGACTGACATTTATTAATTGCACGTTAATGTGCATGTGTGTGAAATAGAGAGAAAGATGACATTTAGCTTCTGTCTCTTAGGGAATAGTACTGCATTTAAATTAAAATAAGCATTTAAGTATTTTTCTCCTGTATGCTTATGCTCAAGGTCTAAAATTTACACTTGCCAAATGCCAAATGCGAGAAAAGATGGCTTTGGCGAGTAAATAAAATTTACTTGGCAGTGGCTGGTATCTGTAAAATGAGGAAATATTCTTCACATTAATCCACCAAAATGAAATTAATCTTAATCTAAATGAATCATCTTTTATATGCTGCAAGTGACCCAGTGACCTGCATTTGTCACTAATGCAAGAAAAATAATCCCAATGCGTAATGCCAAAAATATATTTTTAATAAAAATGCACAATAGTGCACAATAGTTATTTTGTATCTATGTGTGGTTTCACCTGCAGTTTAGTACACTAATTTCTTAAGGTCAGTAAAATTCTCTGTTTGTCTTCTCTCTCTCTTCAGCTGTTAGCTCAGGTGCTGCTGTTCTTATGTATAAACACTGCAGGGATGTTTATCAGCTACCTGTCAGACCGCGCCCAGCGACAGGCCTTTCTGGAGACACGCAGGTGCATCGAGGCACGTCTCCGCCTAGAGACGGAGAACCAGCGACAGGTTAGTGTTCGCAAATTTCAAAAGTTTCCTTCACACACTTCATGACACATGTAAACCTGTTTGTGACCAGGAAGTTTCCAGGAAGTCTATGTGTTTGTGTGCAAAACAAAATACTCATTCAATGAATTACCATGCTAACCGTACAAAATACCATATTTACTCCTAATGATACACTCTAAAAAAACCCGTAAAAATAGGGCACAATGTACTCTATGTTTCCGTATTTATTTTTTACAGGTGTTTTACAGATGTTCATTGCGTTGTGTTTTAGGGTTAATGGAAATGTCTGTAAAATTACTGGATAATGTCCTGGTAGTTTTCTGGCAGTACATTATCTGTTTTTTTTCTTATGGATTTTTTTTTTACAGTGTGCAGTATATGTTGTAACTATGGTATTTTGTACAGTATGTATTGCACAGGCCAATTAATCAGCCAATACTTGACAATTTTGAACATGTTCATTTGGTCAATTAAGTGTTTATTTACCTATTTTGTCACTTCTACTGGCAGAATCTCTGTTTGATATCCACATTATATTGGACACTGCATGTTATCACTGCAAAAAGAAATTTAAACAATTATTATGATTTTACAGTAGTAGCCATAATTGTAGTAATTGTAGTGGTACTTTGGCAGAAACTATGGTTACCATGGTAAATTTTGTTAATGTAAAATGGTTATGTAACACTGCACAGAGGAAAATCAAACAGACAGTTGTGTCAATAGACACACACAAGTACACTTCCATTCAAAAGTTTGAGGTTGGCAATATTTTTTAATGTTTTTGAAAGAAGCCTCTTATGCTCACCAAGGCAGCATTTATGTGATCAAAAATACAGTAAAAACAATATGAAATATTATTAAATAACTGTTTTCGGTTAAATAACTGATAAATAACAAATAATTGTTTTCTGTCTAAATATAGTTTAAAATGTAATTTATTTATTTCTGTGATGCAAAGCTGAATTTTCAGCATCATTACTCCAGTCTTCAGTGTCGCATGATCCTTCAGAAATCATTCTAATATGCTGATTTGGTGCTCAAGAAACGTTTCTTATTATTATCAATGTTCAAAATATTTTTGTGGAAACCGTGATACATTTTTTCCAGGATTCTTTAATGAATAGAAAGTTCAAAAGGACAGCATTTATTTAAAATTTAAATCTTTTGTAATATATTATAAATGTTTTTATTGTTACTTTTGTCCAATTTAATGTCCTTGCTGAATATAAGTATTAATTTCTTTAAAAAAATAACTGACCCCAAACTTTTAAAAGGTAGTGTACATGCAAGTGCACACACACACTCACGTGCAAACGTAATGTTGCTATATCACACTCCTTTTCCAGCACTGAGCCGCAGTGGGTGAGAGTAATTGATTTGAAGATGAGAACAGCATCTCATGGGGACAGAAGGCTAGTGTAGAAAGGTTCCGAGACTCCTTAGGGAATCTCTCTCCATCTCCTCCCTCCCCCCCATCTCTTGCTCTGAGAGCTCTCCGGCTGTTTGCTGAAGTGGGTTTTATTTGCCAGTCAAGTGGAGCCCATGCTGGTACCACTGTTTGTATTTGTGTGCGAATGTGTGTGTGTGAATGAGTGAGTGCTTCCTCTTCTTTTGTATGTCCATCTATCCAAATTTCCCCTGATTTTAGCCCAGCCAGTAGTGAGCACAAACCTCTAGCTTGTTGAATTCATATTTGCAGAACAAGCTCTTTATCCATGCAGTGTCACAAAGGAGAATTAAAGCTGAGGTGTGTAATTTTTTCGATTTGAAAATACTTTCTCCTACCTCAGCTTAAAGGGGACATAACATGAAAATCTGACGTTTTCCTTGTTTAAGTGCTATAATAAGGTCCCTGGTGCATCTACCAACCCAGAAACCGTAAAAAAGGACAACCCAGTAACTTTGTTTTGGTAAGCCTTTCTTTGCAAGCATGTGAAAAAAATGAGCCACTCAGATTTCGCTCCCCTTGTGATGTAGGAATGGGAACTTATTACAATATTACTGCCCCTTAATCTGCACGTTTCCACTCATGGCGGCATCATTTTGTTTTTTGCAACAAAAAAAACAGTGTACCAGTTCTAAGGCCATGGCAAAAGTTCGAGCAAAGCATGCTAACTGTTCTGTCATTGGCTGCACAGACGAGCACTCGTTAGCTTGGATGGCCTGCAAGTTGACCCTGGCAAGCTCGATTGCTAAAAAAGGAGCATTTCTGTCCAATTTTGGAAAAAATATGAGACCATTCACAGCATTTGATAGCAATCATAAATGTTAGCCTGGTGTGTATGGCTCTGTTTGGCAAACAGGTACGCTATGTATAGTGGGCGTCCATACGGGTTTTGCACAAAAGATTAACATGACGGCACATGCTAGTCGATGAGTTGAATCAAATCTACAGCAACTACATAAATCTATCCACTAACCATTCAGAAACGTCCAGTTGCATTCTAAAAGTTGTAAATTGTTCCTGAGCCTTTCCATCAGTGTCCGACTCCGGTTTGAGCAATGTAAGGCTGAACACCGTTACTGACAATCGTCATTTTGGCAGCGTGAGATTCTCCAGCTTTGTTGTTGTTAAGCAACCGAAGCACGAGCTGTTAAAGCTCCGCCCTCTTTTGGAAAGCGGGCAGGGAGCAGCAGCTCATTTGCATTTAAAGGGACACACACAAAAACTGCATGTTTTTCCTCACACCCAAATCAGGGCAAATTTGACAAGCTATAATAAATGATCTGTGGGGTATTTAGTCCAACCAATGGAAGACCGGGAAGTGTTTGGCAAAAATATTATTTTGGTGATGCAGAAATTACACACTTTGGCTCTAACATACTGTATATGGCAGATATATGTTCCTTGCAATGTTTTGCAAAAGCATTCAGACTCTTTATTCTCACATTGTACTGAATTATGAATGCATTTCTGTTTTTTTAGAAATTATGCTAGAAAAGACTCTGTTATGCATTTATATTTAGCCCTGTGAGCTGGACGCTTGGGGATATTTGATTGACTGGTGAACCATTAAGGGAACTAACACGGGATAAAAATGACTTGAAGCTGTTTTATTGCAGTAAAAGGAAACTGTATCATATATTAATGTGTGGGGTTAAATAATAATGCAGAACAGTCATAATGAAATTCTACACTATTGTTTGTAAAGTAATTTAAAGGTTAGACTGGTGAGCTAGTTAAATTGGTAAACTGGTTGAAACTCTTTTTGTGTAAGTGTGCATTCAGTGGCTGAATTATTTAAGTCTATGTTTAATAAAGCGCTTTACCCACGCTGCTTCTGTTAGGAGCGTCTGGTGTTGTCGGTGCTGCCACGCTTTGTAGTGCTGGAGATGATTAACGACATGACCAACGTGGAGGACGAGACCCTACAGCACCAGTTTCACCGTATCTACATTCACCGCTATGAGAACGTGAGGTAATTTCTTCCATTTTGGTACAGTCATCATGAAAAGAATAGAAGAGAATCAAATGGAATTGAATCAGTCATCCGCCATTAAGGCTCAGTTGCCCACCATTACGGCTCAGTCACCCGCTGTTATGGCACAGTCATCCTTGATTATGGCTGAGTCACTCTCTTTTATAACCCAAACAAGTAGCCAGTTGCAGCACAGTCAGTGACAGTATGAGTACCAAATAGGTTCTGACTGGCCCCAAAAAATGACCAAATTGAGCCAAATTGAAGCCATTTGACAATTTTCAATGGCTTACCCTTAATATATATATGTGTATATGTGTGTGTGTGTGTATGTGTATATATATATATATATATATATATATATACGGTATATCAGTGGTGTGCAGAGGTGTTCTGAAATGAGGAGGCAAAGTCTTCAGTTTTTTATTTATTTTTATTTATTTATTATTATAAATCAAATGTAAATTCATGTCCATTACTCCTAAAAGGATAGTTCACCCAAAAATGAAAATTATCCCATGATTTACTCACCCTCAAGCCATCCTAGGTGTATATGACTGTTTTCTTTCAGACGAACACAATCAGTGCATAATGCATCCATCCATTAAAAAAGTAATTCATACGACTCCAGTGGGTTAATAAAAGTCTTCTGAAGCGAAACGATGAGTTTTTGTAAGAAAAATATCCGTTTACAACTTTATAAATTCAAATAACTAGCTTCCGGTGGACGACTATATGCAGAATGCGTACAAAATATAATATATAATACATATATTTTATTTGTGTATTGATGTTCAGCTGTTCTTTTTAATGATCAACTTATAGTATTTTGGATCAACAGTCATGCTTGGTAAACACTGTCTGTCACAGACACAAAGATGTATCTTTAATTTCACCCAGCTGATTGCTCACTAAAAAACCCAGCAGTCATCATGTTTTCAGGTCTTTTCATGTTTGATTTTGACGTGATATAAAATAATGATGTCTGAGTGGGTGAGCTGTTTACTTACTTTTTAATTATGCAACAAAAGAACACGCGTAAACAAGAGGCGGAATCGCACAAACCTTTTTTATTCCCTTGATGAAAAAGCTATATTTTTAACAGCCATCTCCAGTCTTCAGTGTCACATGATCCATCAGAAATCATTCTAATATGCTGATTTGGTGCTCAAAAAAAAAAATCTTATTATTATCAATGTTGAAAACAGTTAATATTTTTGTGGAAACTGACCTTTTTTCAGGATTTTTTGATTAATCAAAAGTTCAAAAGAACAGCGTTTATTTGAAGCAGAAATCTTTCGTAACATTGTACTATAAATGTCTTTACTGTCAGTTTTGCTCAATTTAATGCATCCTTGCTGAATAAAAGTATTAATTTCTTTAAAAAAACATGCAAATCTTACTGACCCCAAACTTTTAAGTGGTAATGTAGCTTGCATAGCCAGTATATTTAAACTTATTAGTATAATTCACTTGTACATTTATGAAGTTTTGCCTGTTTTCTCACATTAAAATATAGCAATCAGCCTGTTCACTGACTGATTGTAATATTTCAGTCTGGGAAAATTGTTGTGATTTTTCAGCTGATCTGTTTGCATGTGTGTTTTATGCAGTATTCTCTTTGCTGACGTGAAGGGCTTCACCAATCTTTCCACCACACTCTCCGCTCAGGAACTCGTTCGAATGCTCAACGAACTCTTTGCACGCTTTGACCGACTGGCACACGTGAGTGACCTAACACACATACACAACAATGCCCACAGGTTTAAGCCACATCACAGCATCATTCAGGGTATAAAGCAACATAATAGTCCTTGAAATAGCGGTTGCCAATGAATTAAGGCATGTTGCTATTTGAAAGTGTTGTTGACATGTCTAGAAGACACTGCTTTCAATGCAGTAATCCACTTTGCATGCACTTCAAAAAGAAGAGGACTCGTGCTGGAATGGATACAGTAAAACTGATGCCATCATTACTGTTTGTATCACTGTGTATGCAAGTGCTGAGGAAGACTCTGGAGCTAAATTCAGATATGGTATGGGCGTTTAGTTTCCGACACGCACTGTATATATGGTAGACTAATCACAACAGACTGGGCCATCTGACCAATCAGAGCAGAGTAGACTCACAGAAATTCGAATATCGAGCCATTTCAGACACTGTGAGAAAAGAGGTGATGTGCAATGAATATAATCAGAAAATTGAAGAAAAGTGTTTTTTGACCTTGGATGTATGTTATAGGAGACCTCCAAAACAAAACTAGGAACCTTCAAAAGCATAATAGGGGCAATTTAATCAACAGTCTTTTGCAATATAGAATTGTTTAAAGCATAAAAATGGAGTGAACTACTCAACACTGTTTGAAAAAGATGTTTGTTGGACTTAATGGAAGTCAAACAGCATTTTTTTTTCTATTATATTCTGTTGACTGAATCCAGATAATTTCATAGCTATTCCTTGAGGTTTGGGTTCTGTCTATATTAATTATCATTTGGATGTAAATGTGGTCCCCCTTCTTATGTATATTAGATTTCCTGACAAATCAAGATCTGCTGAAAGATGTTTTAATTTATGGCGTTATTAGATTAAATACTCACAGAACAAATTCACTGGTTGATCCACTTTTGTGCATTTCAGCCCAAAAACTTGTTCAGAAACTTGCATTTTATCCTTCCTTAATCCAGTTTAATCAGACACTGTTCACACTGGTTTAGCATTGCACCATATTTTATGACTTTTTGTCTTCTGTGGGACACACAAGAAGCGATTTTTAAGAACTGTTTTTGTCTATACAATTAGTATCAGTGGGGGTTCAAAATAACACTGAACCCCACTTGTATTGTATGAAAAAAAACAATCTTATTGTGTTCCACAGAAGAAAGAAAGTCATACAGGTTTAGAACGACATGAGGGTAAGTAACTGATCATTATCCTTTTAAGTCATTGTCATTCAACACACTACCTTTCTATGTAAATTATGTTTATTTCAGTGCTTTATTTACACAAGTCAGCGCTGTGTACCGCAGAAAATTGCAGTTAGACTGCTGCTTTGCTTGTACATATCAGATGCGGAGTGTGTGTGAAACAAAGAGAGTGTTATGTTTGTGTGCCAAGGGCAGTGCCAGCGTATCTTGGCTTGGCGTTTATAGTGGCACCAGATAAGCTGAGTTCAGTTAGAGTTGAGAGAAGGTTGAAATGTGTGACGACTCACCCTCCTTCATGTCCTGCAGTGCATTGATGTGCTAAATGCCTGTTGCAAAAGTCACATAAATAAAAACATTGTGACTGTGTCTCCACCATTAATAACACTGATATATGAGTGTGTGCGTGTGTGTTAGCATAAGGGTACAACTGTCAACAGCTAGTGCAAATCTTGATAGCTGCCCTTGGAAGAAAGAACAACATTACTTGCAGACGTATACATATGCAGACTGATTTTGTATTTTTAACAAATGTGTTTTTTGTTCTGTTGTTCAGACTGGGGGAGGAAATAAATGCATTATGAAGAATATTAAACTCCATCCTCATACTGCAACTCTTCAATAATCTTATTCATGAGTCAGTACAATAATCATTGAAGATTAACCAACCATAAAGTGGCTTGCTGATGCATAATGCAGATATTCAAATGTGGCATATGTGCACTTGCAGATGGTTGTATCAGTATGTCATATTTAAATATCCTTGTGTGAATTTGCAGTCACACTCATGCGAGCAGGCCTGGTTTTGTATTAAATTCTGCAGCAGTGTTTATCATGATGAGCAGTATTCATTTTCTCTCCCGATGGCAATGTTTACTCAGAAATGTCACATGTGCACGGTTAGTGCTGTATGGTTTACTGGACGGTTGTGCTGTTGCGTTCAACATTTTTCAGATTTTCAGTAATGTTTTTGATTGCTTGCGTTGTGCCACATCCTGAAAACACCTTGAAGATCCTCTTAGAGTAGCTTATCTTCCACAAATTTGTCTCAATCTCTTGCTGTCTGTCTTTCCCGGGCTCTCTCTTTTTCTCCTATGCCCTCATACTGCCTGATGGAAAATGTGCATTAACCCTCTCATTACTTGAAGTATAATATAGACTAAGCATGTGATATACACTGATCAGGCATAACATTATGACCACTGACAGGTGAAGTGAATAACTTACCTGCTTACCTGGGGAACACATGGCACCAGGATGCACTATGGGAAGAAGGCAAGCCGGCGGAGGCAGTGTGGGCAGTGTTCTGCTGGGAAACCTTGGGTCCTGCCATCCATGTGGATGTTACCACCTACCTAAGCATTGTTGCAGACCATGTACACCCTTTCATGGAAACAGTATTCCCTGGTGGCTGTGGCCTCTTTCAGCAGGATAATGCACCCTGACACAAAGCAGAAATGGTTCAGGAATGGTTTGAGGAGCACAACTACGAGTTTGAGGTGTTGACTTGTCCTCCAAATTCCCCAGATCTCAATCCAATTGAGCATCTGTGCAAACAAGTCCGATCCATGGAGGCCCCACCTCACAACTTACAGGACTTAAAGGATCTGCTGCTAACATCTTGTGCCAGATACCACAGCACACCTTCAGGGGTCTAGTGGAGTCCATGCCTCGATGGGTCAGGGCTGTTTTGGCAGCAAAAGGGGGACCAACACAATGTTAGGAAGGTGGTCATAATGTTATTCCTGATCAGTGTATGTAGAAACACAGAATATCTTGGTAATCCCTTTACAAAAGCTGATATATTTGTTTAGACATGAACCATTGAAATATCATGTTTTTTGGACATGATATTCATGGAAGTACATTGAAGTACCATATCATGTTATCAGTTGGCCTATGTCTGTTCCGTAGGAAACAAATCCATGACTTGACGTTGCTTGCACAGGAACCTATTAGTATGATTAAGGTAATCACTGACTATGGTACACTACCATTCAAAAGTTTGGGGTCAGTAAGATTTTTTTTAAAGAAATTAATAAAGTCATTCAGCAAGGAATAAATGCTGTTTATTTGAACTCAAGGAATCCTGAAAAAAATTATCATTGTATCCACAAAAATATTATTTATTACTAAAATATTATTTAAACTGTTTTCAACATTAATAATAATAAGAAATGTTTATTGAGCACCAAATCAACAAATCAGAATGATTTCTGAAGGATCATGTGACACTGAAGACTGGAGTAATGGCTGCTGAAATTCAGCTTTGCCATCACAGAAATATATTAAAATAGAAAAGTTATTTTAAAATGCAATATTTCACTATATTACTGTTTTTACCGTGTTTTTGATCAAATAAATGCAACCTTGGTGAGCATAAGAGACTCCTTTCAAAAATATTAAAAAATCTTACTGACCCCAAACTTTTGAATAATTGTGTATAGTATATATAAAAATACCATGGCATTACCATCTGATACCTTCACTGTACCACCACAGTACTTTTTTCCGAAAGGCTCAATGCAACTATGAGCAGGTTTTCCATTATAATTCTGCAGGAAGTTTAATTTAATGGGTTCTTTATTAGCGTCATGTTGTTATGTTGATGTTTAGAGGATGGAGCATGTTGTTACACTAGCATTTAATGCTAGTCTCTATGTTTATATCCATTAAATAGGCCCACGGTTTGGTATTGATTATGTAAAAGGCATTCACTTATCCTGCAGCACTTAGCCTGCAGATTAGCACCTGTGCTTCAAACATGTTATCATGAGTCAGTCCAGAGCTAATCAAGCTGTAGGTGGTGTTTTTAGTGATTGACAAATGACGGTTACGGGCGTAACGACTCTTTGTTTCCATACAGCTATTTACTGAGCAGTAAAAAGACGTTAATACGGCAGTAGGCATGAGTAATGGATCTCAAAGAGACCAAATTAATGAGTGATGGCCTTATAATTACCACTCTCTCTGAGTTCTACACAAAAACCTGGTAGTCAGAGAGATAACTAACACAGATAGAGACTGCAGTGGAAATTACAGGGTGATTGCAGTTATAATTGCTTGAATCCTCATATATCCCTCTCATATGCACACAATGTAAAAGAAACTGTGCAATTGTTAACTTAAGCAACTATTTCTGCCTGACCTGACCCTTAAAAATCACTTTTATTGGGATAACCTAATGTAGACCGATTGATTCAGTCATATTACATAAAAAATTTAGTCAACAGTTTGACATCATTAAATGTAAAAATGCCTTGTTCTTTTCCCCTCAGGAGCATCATTGTCTGAGGATCAAGATACTGGGGGATTGTTATTATTGTGTTTCTGGCCTTCCAGAGCCTCGACCGGATCATGCCCACTGCTGTGTTGAGATGGGCCTCAGCATGATCAAAACCATCAGGTAACAGTAAAACATTTCATGTTTTAAACTACCAGCCATCACTAAACTAATGATTTAACATCGCAGTAAGCGTGCTATGTTCGAAAAGAAAGTTTTTGCTCACGTTATTGCTGAGATTGCTGAGAAATTTTGTTGCCTAAACAGACGCAATTGTTGACATAAAAGAAGAATATATCTATATCTGCTCAGGAGACACATAGAAAGACAGTTTGCCCAAAACTAAATTCTGACATCATTCACTAACCTTCATGTCGTTCCAAACTTTTTTTTATTTACATGGAACACAAATTTTTTTGAAGAATTTCCTCGTCATTCTTTTAATTTAATGAAAGTAAATAAGGAATGGGGGTTATTCAAGCTCCAAAATGACCAAAAAAAAGCATCCTAAAAGTGATTCATATGACTCATACACTGTATTTTACAGCCAACTTTTTGTGGTGAAATGATCGAAATTTAAGTCATTATTCACTGATTTTCATCCAACTTGACATCAACCATACTGCAGCTTTACTTATTAACGAGAGAAGTAATGATGCCCAATTCATAAACAAGTCGTTCTATTGAGTCTGATCTTGTCAACGAATCAGTTGATCCAGTTCACAAAGCTTGTCTGAATGATTTGAATCACGAATCAGACTGATCTGGTACTGAGTTCAACTCACTGACTCTATAATCACAGAGTTAAACAGCCCACTGGAGCAGAAGATTGTCAGTGAATAATGGCTTAAATTTCTGTTTCTGTTTGTCACACACAAAGCTTTTATATGGCTTCAGAAGCTGTCAAATGTTGGACTATTTTAAGATATGTTTATGGAACTTTGTCATTTTTGAAGCTTGACAAATCCACTCCCCAGCTATTGACCAACTATTTAATTAATTTAATTTAAATTCTCCTTTTTGTGAAAGTCATAGAGATTGGTGACGACAAAGTAAATGATGACGATGATGATGATGAAGAATGTTCATTTTTTCCCTGAAGTATTTCTTTAAAAGGGATCTCATTTGCTATGTTTCTTTCCTACAGGTTGCCAAATTAGGCAAAGGGAACGTTAATATATACCTCACAGGTTGAATTTGGGTTAGTCTGTATTAAGTATTATTAGCATTATTATAAAGCACTGGAAGTCTATGGTATGTCCGTAGCAAGGAAAAGTGAGTGAGTGAATGACAGAGAGAAGGAGGCCACTAGACCAATCCTGTTGACCCTTAATAGAGGCTAGATAGCAGATGAGAGGCCCTTGTTCAGCAGGTGTGTATGTGTGTGCTGCACTAACAGTCAGATATCACAGCACTCTCACTACCACTCAACAACACACACACACAGCAGTGACAGTGTGACCTCGATTCCACTTTTTATAAGCAGCCACTTACTTCTGCCTGTTACCCCATTCAGGAGTAATAGTATGATGTGTATTTTACACTATAAACCCAGTGTTTTGTCCCAGGAAGTTCTCTAGCTCAGCAGTTGTTTAGCATCACCATTACAGAACTGGAACACCGCTAGCTAGCTATCCATCCTAACCTTTTCTATTTGTATGTTTAGGTATGTGCGTTCACGTACAAAGCATGACATAGACATGCGTATTGGCATCCACTCTGGCTCGGTTTTATGTGGAGTTCTCGGTTTGCGGAAATGGCAATTCGACGTCTGGTCTTGGGATGTTGACATAGCCAACAAACTGGAGTCAGGGGGAATACCTGGGTAAGATACACACATGTGTGCACCTCTCTTTTGTGATTAAATATAAGGGAAGTACAGTAGGATTATCCATTTGTCCTCAAACACGTTCGACCATGATGGAAAAGAGAGATTTTATGGACACCTTCCCCTCTTGTGTAATGGTGTGGGAGGAAATTAATTGAGTTTTAGTTTATTCTCATTTTAAAAAAGGTGTCGTGTTTTGAATGTGTGAGATGAATCAGTAGTTAATTTCAACCCCTTCAGGAGGATCCACATCTCTAAAGCGGCTCTAGACTGTCTGAACGGTGATTACGAGGTGGAGGAGGGTCACGGTAAGGACCGTAACGACTTCCTGCGCAGACATAACATCGAGACCTTCTTGATCAAGCAGCCAGAGGAGAGCTTGCTCACGCTGCCTGAGGACATCATGAGAGATTCCACCAACCAATCAGATCACAGAACCTCTAACACTTCCTTCACGGAGGGAACATGGAGCCCTGAACTTCCCTTCCATAACATAGTGGGCAAACAGAATGTGAGTGCAATACACACACAAGCAAACAACCACACATAAACTGGCATAGTTAAGAAAACGCATTTTAACGCATTCTCAGCGAATCCGAACCTCAAGCGTAGCTGGCAAATGGCTCTGTATCTGTTCACTGCACCTGTCTGTGAGTTTGATTTATTTCCACATCTCTCCATTTTCTTTCTTGTTCCTCCTGCATGTTTTTTTGTTTGGTTTGTTTTGGATGGTTGTGTGTAGATGCTTTGTAGTTTATATAGTGATCTGGTCTGTAAGGGCATATGTAAGGGGCCATACACAAAGAATGTGTTTTTGCATTCCACTGTGCTGCTTTTCCATAGATTTTCTATGTAAACAAACTAGACGGACAACTTTGACCATTGCACTTGTGTCTCGCATCTCTTGCAGAAACTAAAAAGACATTTTTAATTTGCGCACAACATTCTAAAAATGCAGCAAAAGTTTTAATAAACATGTATGGTGTTTTTTTTTTTTTTCCATTCCACTGCCCCGTGTCTCGTGTTTTTAAATGCAAAAACGTGTTCTGAGTGAATGACCACTAACTGTTCTTCTTTACATGAAGATTCAGATTTATGAAGACTGTAGAACAGTAGAAAATGTCACACTAAAGTTTTAAATCCGGACAACTACTCAGTGCAGGTTTGGGAACCCTTTAGAACATTTTTCTTGTAATGTAATATGCAATTAACTTTGTAGGTCTCGTACTATGGCTCATGTAGCAAATCATTTTAAAGGTTTTTAGTGATGTTGGACATGTATAGTGTTCTTTAGAGGGTCTCAGGACTGGATAGTGTTTTAAAAGGCTGTCCAGACTGTTGGTTAAGGACAGGTTTTAAAGGGATCTAAAGGGCTGTCAGAAATGAATAGTGTTCTAGAAGGTTTTCAGGCTACAAATCTAGAAGGTTTCCATGGCTGTATTAAAGGTATACTGTTCTAGAGCACAGTGCACTATAAGACTCTTAGAACTGTTTGGCATTAAACTGTTGGGATGTTCCATGGAGTGCTCAGGTCTATTAGACAGCATTCTGTTTTTTTTCAGGGCTGTAGGACATTGTTTGTTGGATGTTTTAAGGGCTGCAGGACTACAGTGTTCTATGAGTTTCCAAAAGTTGTAAGGTGGGGCAAAGTTCTAGAGTGTTCTCAAAGCTGTGGAGTAGTGTCAGTATTCTATGGGTTCTCAAAGTTGTAGAGCAGGGACAATGTTTGCGAGTGTTCTCAAGAGTTTAGGACCGGTATCTTGTTTTAGTGGTTTTTTAAAACTTTTGGCCGGGGACAGAGATCTGGAGGGTTCTCAAGGCTGTAAGGCAGGGAGATAATTTCAGCTGCTTTTCAAGCATGTTGTGGTAGGAATGTGTTCTAGCTGATTCACAAAGATATAGAGAGGGGACAATGTTTTTTTTGTTTTTTTTTTGAGTGTTCTCAGGGCTCTAGGGTAAGGACAGTGTTCTGAAGGGTTCTCAAGGTTGAAGGTGGGAACAGTGTTCTCAGGGTTGTAAGACAGGGACTGTGTTCAAAAAGTGGGGACAGTGTTTGAAGGGTTCTCAAAGTTGAAAGTTGGAACAGTGTTCTATTGGGTTCTCAAGGTTGTAAGATGGGGAAAGTGTTCTAAAGGTGGGGACAGTGTTCTATTGGGTTCTCAAAGTTGAAGTTTGGAACAGTGTTCTATTGGGTTCTCAAGGTTGTAAGATGGGGAAAGTGTTTTGAAGGTGGGAACAGTGTTCTAGTTGGTTCTCAGGGTTGTAAGACAGGGACTGTGTTCTAAAGGTGGGGACAGTGTTTGAAGGGTTCTCAAAGTTGAAGGTTGGAACCATGTTCTATTCGGGTTCTCAAGGTTGTAAAATGGGGAAAGTGTTCTAAAGGTGGGACAGTGTTCTATTGGGTTCTCAAAGTTGAAGTTTGGAACAGTGTTCTATTGGGTTCTCAAGGTTGTAAGATGGGGAAAGTGTTTTGAAGGTGGGAACAGTGTTCTAGTAGGTTCTCAGGGTTGTAAGATGGGGAAAGTGTTCTAAAGGTGGGGACAGTGTTCTGAAGGGTTCTCAAAGTTGAAGGTTGGAACAGTGTTCTAGGTTGTAAGATGCAGGGAAAGTGTTTTGAAGGTGGGAACAGTGTTCTAGTAGGTTCTCAGGGTTGTAAGACAGGGTCAGTGTTCTAAAGGTGGGGACAGTGTTTGAAGGGTTCTCAAAGTTAAAGGTTGGAACAGTGTTCTAGGTTGTAAGATGCAGGGAAAGTGTTTTGAAGGTGGGAAAAGTGTTCTGAAGGGTTCTCAAGGCCATATAGGGTAAGGGACAGTGTTCTAGTGGACTCTTAGGGCTGAAGATGGAAAGACTGTAGCTCGGGAATAGTGTTCTAGTGAGTTTTCAAGGCTATAGGGCAGGCACTGTATTCTGGAGGGTTCTTAATGGCTCGTAACAATGTTCTAGAAGGTTTTTGTGGCATGTGCAGCTGATTATGATGCAGAACTCTCTCTTGGTGTGGGTAGAGTTGCCAGGCTGTTGCTATGGTGACGTGGTTAACATAAGGGAATGTTGTCTTTGATTAATGCGGTGCTTTTGTTGCCTTTGTCATGCAGTCATCTTAACACATCAAAGAGCTCTCACTGTATGACTGGCAGGGCGACCAGCCAATTACACATCAGCTGAGAGCACAAGCTTTCACGTTGATTAGTGTGTATGTGTATGTGTGTGTGTGTGTGTCTGAGCTATTCAAGATGTGTTCAAACAAAAGTATGCTGACATGTTCATGTGTATATATGTAAGATTATAGGGCTGGTATCCATGACAACAGGAATGTCTGTAAGGCAGTAGCAGGATTCCTTTTCTCCTTCACGCTCCGTTTATCCCTCCCTCTCTCTCTCCTCTTCTCTTTCATCTGCTGTTCTTTTCTTCTCCTTTATCTCACATCCTCTCCCTCTCTCTTCTGTCTCTGTTTAGTCTTTGTCCTCAGTGACGCATTGCAGCCACAGTGTGTATGTGAGTGAATGTGTGTTTTAGTGGGTGTTTGGGTGTGTGTGTTCTGCCGAAGGGTGGTTCTGTTAATGGATTTAGAGTCTCAGTCCTTGTGTTTTTACGTGCAATCCAAAACTTCACGGAGAATCGAAAACATACACACACACGCATAAACAGTTTAACAAGGACCTCGTCTTAGAGAAAGCATTTACTATTGATCAACCATACTATTGATCAGTCTGTGTTCCAAAATCAATAAATAAATCCAATAACTAGAGATCAGGGAGTCAGTTTTTGTGTTCTCCAGATGTAAAGCTGTTTATTACAGAAATATATGTGACTGCAGCTCAAACCAGCCCTTTGTTTATGACAGTAGAGCCAAACTCTTCACAGAGGAAGAAAGGAATTGTACCTCTCTTCTTTTAGTATCCTTGACCCATGACTTAATGCCATCTGACTACACTAATATAAACAATATAAGCTCCACCCCATAAGGAATTACAAGATGTGTTGCTGCTCTGAAAAGCATCAGAGCCCTCAAAAGCTGCATTTCTCCATCTTTAGGATTATAGAGATCATCTCAAATTGGTTTTCCAATATCTCCACCCAGAAGCTCTTCCGTCTCTTCTACTCCATCCAGATTTTGTCAGTTTCATTCATTTCATAATCTGATTAATAGCTTAACCAACCAGAATGAAAAAACTTGATGTAAACAAAAAATTTCAAAAGAAAAAGGTATTGCAAATCTTATATAATCTGTTCACAGTTAGATTTCAAAGTACCTTGTGTGCATCTGGATTGTAGTGCAGGAGCAATTTTTGCTAGTTGTTGGAGAAGGAATGAGCATGAGGCTGATGAATGTGAATTGCTCTTTACTCACTGGATAATTATGGTGTGATTGATCATAATTGTACTTAATTTATGCATTAAATTGCCATCCCCAGTTTTTACTAATATACACTAACGTTCAAAAGTCAGTAGGATTTATTTAAAATGTTTTTGAAAGAAGTACCTCATGCTCACTAAGGCTGCATTTTAAAAAAAATGGTAATATTGTAACATATTATCACAATGTAATATAACTGTTTTCTGTTGTAATATATTTTATAATGTAATCGTAAATGTAATTTTAAATTTAAAGTGACGGCAAAGCTGAATTTTCAGCAGCCATTATTCCAATCTTTAGTATCACATGATCCTTCAAAAAAATCTAATATGCTAATTTGGTGCTCAAGACAAATGAAAAGAACAATTTATTTAAAATGGAAGTCATCACTTTTGATCACTTTAATTTGTCCGTGCTGAATAAAAGTATTAATTTCTTAAAAAAAAATACTGATCCCAAACTTTTAACGTGTAGTTGCTTTTATTTGTATTTTGGTGTTTTGCTATCACTGTACAACCCTGTGAAGGTCATGTTGAGTGTCGATGTTATTTTTTTAAAGGCAGAACTCTTCTTTATAACTGCTAGAGAGAATAACTCTTATTGAATATAGAATAATTCAAAAGTCTCTTCAGGGTCTTCAAGGCCATTTTATTCTGAGAAAATATCAATGCCAACAGTAGATTAACAGATTTGCCCACACCGGTTAATAAAATTCTGATTACACACATGAGCAAACATTATACACTGTTCTAACAGAACTAACATCTGATGAATGAGAAGTCCATATTCAGTGCCCCAATAAATATTTGGGCACTTAAGACAGACTTAAAAATGCATGAACCTTTGTGATTTTTAACTTTTTATTATTATTTTTAGTGGTTGTATATTTATAACTTGTTATAATTAATTATAAATATTTGAATCAGTTAATCGAATTAACTTGATATAGCTGAATTAATATTACAATCAATTAATCTGTTCGGACAGCGAACACTCAATATTGTTTGTCTATCAGCTCTTCATAAAGGATATTTTCCTTGGCCACAGAAAAATATCGCTTTCTTACCACGTAGCTGTGATCGTAATTGTTATCAGGGACATTGGTTTTAGAGGAACAATATACAAACAGTGATAATACACAAAATGTACTGGGGAATGCATGTTCCTTCATTTAAGCAAGTTTGTCAATAAATTAGTGGAAAGAATGCCATTTCTATGATTTGTGCATGTCTGGTTCTTGTATTGAGAGCAATCAATGTGCCAAGTGTCTTTGAAGTGTGTGATTGAAGCCAAAGGCTGATAGCGCTCAGTGAGGGAGCCAGACATTACGGGGCCTGCATGGGTGAAGGGTTGGAAGAGTAACTTTTACAATTGTGTGTTTTATCTATTCAGATGCTACACAGGTGTACTAGCAGATTAACCACAGGTGTGACTACTTGGCTGAAAACTGAAACCGAAAATGCTTTTTAAAAATTATTTATTTATTATTTTAAATTAGCTTTTTTTAAATTAGCATCGGAAAAGCATGAGCCGTGAGTGGAGTGTTCGCATGGGTCGTGAGCAACTGAGCGTTCGGCACATGAATAGAGAGGAATATTGAGCGCTGAACACTGAGGGGTGGGGCGGCATATATTTTCAGCCTTTTTTCCTCTTTCGGCCAAAACCCGAAAATGCCATTTTCGGCCAATAATTTTCGGCGGTCAGAATTTTTGGTGCACTTTCTGGTTGTTAGAAACAGAACGTTTTTTTTTATTACATCTACAGTTTTATGATTTGAAACTTTACAAGCAATTTTTTTTAAAATGTTTTGCTTGAAAATCATGTTTTAAAGCTGCCTTGCTTTAAAACAAATGCCATTAATTTCTTTTACTTTTCTTTTTTTGTCATTTATTGCGATAATATTCATACATTTTGTAGTGTGGCTTAAAGGGATAATTCACCTTTTCAGTCATCATTTACTCACAAATGTGCCATTCAAAACCCATATGACTGACTTTCTTCTATAGACCACAAAATGAGATAAGAATTTTCATTTGGGGGTGAACTATATCTTTAAGTGCCAAAATACCTTTTGGGGGCCACTGCATATATATATTCTAAATATTTGGGTGGAACAGCACCTTGTCTATGTATGTTTGTGTGCGAATATTCCAGTGTGTATGCGTGAATGTGAGATTTGTAATTCTAGTGTTTCTCTAGATGACTCACGGCTCACAGTGACCACAGCTCCAGCTCACGGCACAGATGATGGTCCTCTTTAAAGATACTTTCAACGGTCAAAACAAAATGAAATGTCTGTGTCAGATCCTGTTTATGCAAAATCCTCTACTAGTCAGCCTTCCATTTGACCTCTACCCCTGTGCTGACATTTCCGCTGATAAATACACTCTAATACAATACAACACATGCCTACACTATGATGGAAAGAAAAAAGCTTTCATTTTACTTCCAGTTCACAAATGTGTGATATATATGGCTGTTACTTTTCTGCAAAGAAATGTTTAGTGACCCACACACATGGAGGTCTTCTCTCATTCTTCCATGTAATCGCCTTTGACAGCATGATCCTTCTGAACAGCCGTCTTGACACAGTTTGGTTGATTCTGTTTGGTTTGAACTAAGCGTCTTTCATTTGGGTTTTATGAATTAGCAAGAGCCACCATTCAAAAGACAGATGATAAAATACACATTTTATTCAGTTCTACTGTAAAAAAAAAAAAAATAATAATTTCACAATATTTGCATGGGCTGTGTTTTTTGTGCTTATTAAAGAATTGAGTCATTAGCTTAGCCACATGCTAATAGTATACTCTGTTTTTCTAACATTTTGCCCTCTTCTGTTTAGAAGTCTGTCACTTTCACACAAAGGTAACAGACTAATCGGCTGAATTGGCTAGTTAGACACTTGCATTAGTCAAGTCTCGCTTTACGTGTTGAGCTCTGTTTGTTTGGCTGAGTGTGAGTTTGTTTGTATGGGCCTTGCTGGCTATGTAGAGCATTTCCAGCCACTTAAGATGTCTCATGTAAACAGGAAAAATCACTACACTGCCAAAAATGATTTTCTTACAGTACTTGGTATTGTTGCAACCCAGTCTTGTTTTCCCATACAAATATCTAAACATTCTTAAATCAAGACACATTTACTTGAGAAGCAAAATTACTTGATGCCGGGTTCAGACTACACGATATTTTTGTCGGTCACGATAGTCACTGTGTCAGATTATACGATTTTGACTCCTAAAATCTTGTCGTGGACAAGAAATATGTCAGACTACACATTGCTACCCGACCATTCATCAAGTGCCGTCTTTAACCGCGTACTTGCTGTCATCGAGAAGGCCAGACCATCGACTGACAGAAGGTACCGTGAGCATAAACAAACAATGGCTAGCAGCGTGTTTTGCTCTGTTTTGTCATCAGAAAAAGCCCAAAAGTGGACAGATATCTGGATTGTATGGATATTTGGATTTCCTCCAAAGAGAAATGAGGTAACATATGTTATATTTACTTTTTTTCACTCTGTCGCGGTAACTTTTAGTCCCTCGAGGAAAAACATCGTAAACACAGGAGTATTGTTGCCATAGCTCCACAAACATTTCCTCCATTGTAAAATCCACCTAGCAGGAACGATACCATTGTCTCTCTTTTGTTTCGGCATGTTTGAAATCATGTAGGAAGGCGCTTCTGTGTTTCTATTGGCCAGTGTCACACATGTGACGGAACTTGTCGTGGATGACGGAGAAAAAAATTAAACATGTTAGTCTTTCTGTCGTGATGTCATGAAGCATCGCGGACGCGGCATCAGTTGTTGTCCACTATGACTACACGAGCTGAAATGATCGAATCTTGCGTCCTGGCACCCATTGTCGTTTACGAATCCCCACGACACCCTACGTCAAGCAAATCGGGCTAAAATCGTGTAGTCTGAACCGGGCATAAGATTTTAAGTCTTGTTTTCTGAAAAAGTTTGTGCTTAAAACAAGAAAAAATATCTTAAGATAATCTTAAGGTTCAAGTTTTCTTACCCCATTGGCAGATTTTTTCTTCTTCTTGTTTTCAGCAAAAACCCACTTTATTTTGATTAATTTTTAATCTTAAAATCTTAGGTCACTTGGCATCTCAAGTAAATGCATCTTGTTTTAAGAATGTTTAGATATGTTTGTACTGGAATACTGGTACTGGAAAATAAGACAAAAAATTCTGAATAAGAAAATAATTTTTTTGCAGTGTAGGGTTTGGAACAGATCCATGGCGGTGCCAGTCTGAGGTAACATTTTGCAAGTCTTTAAGGTTGCATCTCTTTTCTTGTACAGTCATCAGGTTTAGTTGAGCGGCCTGAACTTAGCCAGGTCCCGTTCATGCCATTTTTCATTTATGTCATGATGTTTGTATGGTGTGTTTAATGCTAGTGATATCTTTGTTTAACCCCTTTCCTCATATGAACCTCAGCTATTTGTTATTGAAATCTTGTGTCAGCCTGTATTATCCTTTTTATACTAGTGTGTACTAGAGGTGGGCTGTATGAACAAAGTGCTTTATCATTGTATGAGAGAGTTTATATCATGATATAGTAATTTTTGATATAGTAATTAAACCTCCAAATGTTACATAATTTAAATGGAGTGAAAAATAAAAGGCACCTTATTTTTATATATTTTTTATTTTGTAGTTTGTATTTATTTTATTAACTAAGCTATAATTGCTCCCATTATAAACAACCAAGCTGTCTACACTCGAAGCATCTAAATGTGATCTTTAGTTTTCAAAGTAGACTATAGTTTTTGTCTTTGTGTCAGATTTATTTTAGATGTATATGTAGAATATAGTACAATCTCTACCGGTTGACATTTTGTACCATTACATGATATATAAAGCCTTAACATGCATAATAAAATTCATGTATAACAAAAGCTGCTGGAATAAAAAAATCATACCAGCAAAATGTGGTGTTTTTGGGAAATGATAAAGGGTTCGTTCCTGATCCAAGGTCTACCACAATAAATCAACCATCTAGACCAGGTTGGACCAGATAGAAACCATGTAAAATCAACAATCCATCTGGATTTAGCTGGATTTTGCAGCTAAACAGTCTAATATTCTGATGCTTAAAATATCTGATATAAAAGGTCTGGCTTTCCGGCATTAAGGCAATGGAAATATTAGACATTGCAATGGTGTGTTGATTTTTTTTTTTTTAGATCCACTCTAAAAGATGGCCTGAGCTGTAGGCAGTTAGAAAAGCCTATTACTTACAGTCCAGAGCATTCCCTGTACAAAAACATAATCATATTATGTGCAAGTGTTATGTATGTGTGTGTGTGTGTGTGTGTACAATACTTAGCTGTCATTTGGGGACAAAATTGTCATGACAAGTGAACTATATCTGGCAAAACTTCCATTTAGGACATTTGGGTATGTTGTATGTGGGAAGACAGTTCATAAGTAAATTAAATAATGCAAAAGTTTTATTTTAGAGGAAGAGTTTGGGCTAATATATGTTTACTTGTATATAAAAAATTAGAAGTCTGTAGTTTGTCCTCATTTAGCTAAGTAAATGTGCATATGTTTGTGCAATCATTTTCTAATGTTTATTTGATTTTCATTCATTCATGTTGTGCAGAGCTCTTGGATGAACAGATACACACAACACACACACATACACAACACACACACCCTCTCTTAGACTCATGGGCGCTGCATGTGCTTTTCCTCTGTAGACTCTGGCTGCGCTCACACGTCACTCCATTAACCTGCTCCCCAACCACCTGGCTCAAGCCCTGCATGTGCGCGCCGGCTCACAGGAAATTAACGCTCGCATGCAGAGCGCCATCGCCCTGCGCAGCGGGGACAAGCTCCGCCAAGAACATATCTCCCCCTTCTCTCTCACCTTTAGAGAAGCACTGCTGGAGCACAAGGTAGCCTGCTCCCATCTTCCAGCCATCCTGTCCTCCCTCTCTGCTCTCTCACTTCCTCTTTTTTGCATTATTTTTGTTGTGGAGGTGCAAGAGAAGGAGGTGAGAGAGTGTTTTTGTCATGAGTAAACTAAAGGACGTTATGTGCCAGCAATACCAGTCAGTACGTTCTAGAACACACACACCGGTTTAAAATGTTCTCAATTACTATATCCCATCCGAAAAACCAAGTTAAGGTTGTCCAGCTGTTTTTGGTCTTGTTGGTCAACCAGATGGTACACTGCAAAAATTATTTTCTTCCTCAGTATTTTTGTCTTGTTTTCCTTTACAAATATCTAAATATTCTTAAAGTCACTATGAAATCAAAATGGTCAATTCCTGTTTTTATTGGAATATTGCAGTGTTTATTGTAAATAATTTATCCATGCACATCATTACTTTTTAAATTTTTAAACTTTTTAAATAATTCATGTCCTCTTTAATCGTAACTTAAAGGGTTAGTTCACACAAAAATGGAATTTCTGTCATTAATTACTCACCCTCATGTCGTTCCACATCCGTAAGACCTTTTTTCATCTTCGGAACACAAATTAAGATATTTTTGATGAAATCTGAGAGGTTTTTTTTTAATCCCCCATAGAAAGTAACATAATTACCACATTCAAGGTCTTAATGTTGGCATTCTGATGTAGAACACGGAAGCCTGCACTGTCTATACAACGTAAACAGCGTAGGAGACTGACAGGGGAGAGATGAATTTGTTGAATAAAGTTGTTATTTTTGTTTTGTTTTTGCACACAAAAAGTATTCTAGTCGCTTTATAACATTAAGGTTGAACCACTGTAGTCATGTTATGACTATTTTAACAATGTCTTTACTACTTTTCTGGACCTTGAATGTGGTAATTATGTTGCTTTCTATGGGGGATAAAAAAAAATCTTTCAGATTTCATCAAAAATATCTTAATTTGTGTTCCTAAGATGAACGAAGGTCTTATGGCTTTGGAACGACACGAAGGTGAGTAATTAATGACAGAAATTTCATTTTTTGGGTGAACTAACCCTTTAACTAAAACTAACTTCCCTTCACTTTTATATCTCTTTTCTGATGATGTGTTTACTGGCCTGAGAGCGGGACAACCTGTCACTCACATGAGATCACAGCAATAGCAAACCACAACGAACCAATCAAATCCCGATGGACAAAATCAAGTCCCGCCCTACATTTTTTCTCATTCGAGAAGCCGTTTCATTCGGATCTACATCAGAAGAAAAGACTATTGCAACTTTTGTCTCATGCTGACTTGAAAATACAAAATACATTTTCTTGAGAAGCAAAATTATTTAAGATATTAAGAAAAATGTATAAAAATTAAGTCAGTATGGAAGAAAAATAAACTTAATTTAAATGGAAAACGTTTAAAAATTAATTTTTTGCACCCCATTGGCAGACATCTTGTTTTAAGTGTAAAGTCACTTTTATACATTTTTCAGAAAACGACACTTGTTATCTTAGTTATGTCATTTTACTTCTTAATTAATTATATCTTGATTTAAAGGATTAGTTCACTTTCAAATGAAAATTAGCCCATGATTTACTCACCCTCAAGCCATCCTAGGTGTATATGACTTTCTTCTTTCAGACAAATACAATCGGAGATATTTTAATAAATATCCCTACGAATCCGAGCTTTATAATGGCAATGAACGGGACCAACGATTATGAGCTGATGAAAGTGCATCCATCCACATCCATCCATCATAAACGTGTACTCCACACGGCTCCGGAGGGTTAATAAAGGCCTTCTGAAGTGAAGTGATGCATTTGTGTAAATGAAGTAAAATATTTAGCTCCCGCCAGACCAGCTTCCGTATTCAAGTTACGAAGAAAGTGTAAAACTCTTGCAGTTCAAAAATCTTACGCTACATCCTACGCCTTCCCTATTAAATTTACGGAAAATGTGTAACTGATGTGACGCCAGTTTAAACTTTCTTCGAGCTAGATATTTTACTTCATGACTTGTTAAATATGGAATTTTTTTTTTTTTACACAAACGCATCGCTTTGCTTCAGAAGGCCTTTATTAACCCCCCGGAGCCGTGTGGAGTACACATTTATAATGGATGGATGTGAATGGAAGCACTTTCTTCAGCTCATGCGCGTTGGTCCCGTTCACTGCCATTATAAAGCTCGGATGCGTCAGGATATTTATTAAAATATCTCCGATTGCATACGTCTGAAAGAAGAAAGTCATATACACCTAGGATGGCTTGAGGGAGAGTAAAGCTTGGGCTAATTTTCATTTGAAAGTGAACTAATCCTTTAAGGATATTTAGATATTTGTACAAGACAAAAATACTGAGGAAGAAAATAATTTTTGACAGTGTACTCCAACTGATCAACAATCAAGGCTAATTTGAACGATATAAAAGTATTTGCTACCTGTTTTAAATGGATTTTCCAACACAGTGGAAAATGTCCGAAAAACTGTGTTTCCTGATCCGATCAGCGGGTTCTGACAAAGAAAAAGAGTCTGAATTTAAATCAACACTTAGGATAATGACCCTTTGAATTCAGCCGATTGGATTGGTCTCCAAATTGATTTGTTTAATCGCCATCACTGATGAACCTTGTTGATCATATGAACGTTAATTCATCCTGAGCAACTGGGATTTGCCCACACCTGGGATTTCAGATTACTCATGATTCACTACCATGCATGTTTTCATCTTAGTTAAAAAACGCTTTTTATTGTTTATTTGTCCCTCACCTCATTTCTGCTCGTTTGAGTTAACCTTCGCTCCTTGCTTGGCCTTTGACTCTGTGCCACTCTGTGCTTGAGTTTTTTGGTTTGCCCCGACTCCAGCCCGGACATCACACGTCCTCTCACTAACCTGGAAAGCACAGGAGTTGTGTGTATGTGTGTGTATGAGCGCCTACCCTGCTCTCTCCTATGTGGTTTAGCATTGCTTTCATGGTGTGGTCAGTGTGGTCGTCATGTGAAGAGGAATTTTTGTCCTTACAGTACTTTTCTCTGTGTGCTTGTATGTGTATTTCCTCTACAGTATTCCCAGATGAGAGACGAGGTGTTTAAGTCAAATCTAGTGTGTGCCTTCATTGTTCTCTTCTTCATCACTGGAATACAGAGCTTACTTCCCTCTGCAAGGTAAAACATACACATGAACATACATATATTGATGGCCATAACCACCACAGACATTCAGGGTGACACATGATCTGTTTGGGTTTATGTATAGAAGTCATGGATTAATATTTCCAGTAGTGTGGGTTTTTCACTGAAATTTGGTCCACACCATTCTCGAATATTTGATTACACCCACAAATGTATCATATAATATGTGATCACTCATGTTTGTAGGATGGTCACTATGGTGATACAGTTCTCCGTCCTCATCTTGCTGCACTGTTGCCTTGTTGTTGTGACAACGGCGGAGGACTATAAGTGTTTGCCACTGGTTTTGCGAAAAGCGTGTTGCTGGGTGAACGAAACGTACGCTGCACGGAACGTCGTCATCTTCCTCTCCATCCTCATCAACTTCCTGGCTGCCATGATCAACATAGTGAGCAAACATTTTATTTTTAATGTGATCATTACACTATTGCACACTTCATCATGGATATACAGTACAACGTTCTAAAGCCCCATTCATCAGTTTCTCATCTGAACCAATTTAAATGGATAGTTCACCCAAAAATTAACATTTTGTCATCATTTACTCACCCTCATGTTGTTCCAAACCTGTATGAGTTTCTTTTTTCTGTTGAATACAAAAGAAGATATTTTAAAGAATTTTGTAACCAGACAGTTGAAAAAATACTATGGAAGTCATCAACTGTCAGGTTACCAACATTCTTTAAAATATCTTCTTTTGTGTTCAGCAGAAGAAAGAAACTCATACAGGTTTTGACATGAGGGTGTGTAAATGATGACAAAACTATCCATTTAAAACTCAAGAATTATAGAACTACTGTGGGATATAAATGAATATATTTTCTTTGTTTCTAGTGACAGACTTTAGACAAATTTGTACAAAATTCACAAGCCTATGACTAAAAATTTGCCTTGCACAATATATCAATACCATATTGGTTATCAGCCGAAATTAGATTTTTTTTTTTTTTTTTAATTATCCTATTGGTCGATATTTAATGTTTTTTTGTTTTGTTTTGTTTTTTGTTTACATTTAAAGGGTTAGTTCACCCAAAAATGAAAATTCTGTCATTAATTACTCACCCTCATGTCGTTCCACACCCGTAAGACCTTCATTCATCTTCGGAACACAAATTAAGATATTTTTGGTAAAATCCGATGGGTCAGTGAGGCCTGCTTCGCCAGCAATAACACTCCCTTTTTTAATGCCCAGAAAGCTACTAAAAGTGTATTTAAAACAGTTCATGTGACTACAGTGGTTCAACCTTAATATTATATATCGACAAGAATACTTTTTGTGCGCCAAAAATAACAAAATAGCGACTCTATTCCACAACATCTAGTGATGGTCAATTTCAAAACACTGCTTCATGAAGCTTCGAAGCTTTACGAATCATTTGTTTCGAATCAGTGGTTCAGAGCGCCGAAATCACATGATTTCAGTAAACGAGGCTTCGTTACGTCATAAGTGTTTTGAAACTTCAATAGTTCATGTGACTCTGGCAGTTTGATACGCACTCCGAACCACTGATTCGAAACAAAAGATTCATAAAGCTTCGAAGCTTCATGAAGCAGTGTTCTGAAATCGCCCATCACTAGATATTGTTGAATAAAGTCTCTATTTTGTTATTTTTGGCGCACAAAAAGTATTCTCGTCGCTTTATATTATTAGGTGAACCACTGTAGTCACATGAACTGTTTTAAATATGTTTTTAGTAGCTTTCTGGGCATTGAAAAAGGGAGTGTTATTGCTGGCGATGCAGGCCTTACTGAGCCATCGGATTTTACCAAAAATATCTTAATTTGTGTTCCGAAGATGAACGAAGGTCTTACGGGTGTGGAATGACATGAGGGTGAGTACTAAATTACATAACTTTCATTTTTGGGTGAACTAACCCTTTAATAACTTCCCAGATTATTATATTTGGCTTACTTTTGCTGACATCTAACACTCACTTAAAGTTGATCTGTAAAAACAATAATTTAATTTCTGTTTAATGTGTCTTTAGCACATCAGAATAAAAATTCATTTTTCATACTGTAATTATAATGTTGTGATGCCTAAATTGTAGCATTTAAAACAGTTTATTTGAGATTTTTATGTTTAATTTATATTAAAAATATTATAGAATTTTAATATCTGCTATTTATTAGTTATAACTAATAAATGCAGATATTAAAATTCTATAATATTTTTAACATAAATAGATTGCATTTGAGAATATATCTGTATAAAGAGCAATACGATTACATTTCCAAGAACTTTCTAGATATAAATATTATGACAAGTATACATGTCATAAATTTGTGTTCCGAACACAAGATATATTCTCAAATGCAATCTATTCTCTGTTTTCTAACATTTGCACTTTCTCTTTTATCATAGCTTTGGTGTGATTTCGATAAATCGGTCTCATTCAGGAACCAGACGTTTAATGCATCTGCCTCAATCCCAGATATCTGCTTCTACCCAGAGGTCTTTTCATCCACCGCCTCCCACACAAACAGATCCACAGCTTCTTGCCATGCAGTTTCAGTCTGTTAAAAGGATTGACAGAATTCTAGCATTTGTGTAAACTGTTCAAAAATCAATTCATTCACTGTACATCGAGCGATGGGGTGTTAATGGTGTGGTTGTCTGGCTGTTTATTGACAGTATTTCGTGTTTACTGGAGTGTTGGCGATGGTGACCTGTGCAGTGTTCCTCAGACTGAACTCGGTTCTGAAGTTGGCCATCCTGCTGATCATGATCGCTATCTACGCAGTACTGACCGAGGCCTTCTACACACCACTGTTCATCCGCTATGACACACTTACACTCAATCAGAGGTACGTACACAAACTCCCACATGGTGCCATTCAGGAGCCATTAAAGAACTGGTTTTAAAGAGTGAAATTATACATCACACTTTAACAGTATAGACGCAATTGTGATGACTCAAGTTCGTAAGATGACGCGGACCAACTATAAGAGCAATAAATGTCATGCTGTTTTTCAAATAGCAGTCTATGAGGGTTTAATAGATTTCTGCAAGTTTTACTGTATGATTGACGTCACACAGTCACAAATTGCCTTTTAAATGTCGGTGGTGTAGCCTGGTGGTCAAAAGTTTAGGTTGATAACTGTAAGTTTATAGGTTTAAACCCCACAAGAGGCAATAGTTGTGCTATCTAGTGATGTGCACAGATGGGGGACAGCAAGATCTCAAGCCCCTGCTCCTTTCATTTCCAAAATCTAAATGATTTAGATTTAGATCTAAAGGATTTAGCCCTTGTATTTATAGAGTACCGTTCAAAAGTTGTTTTTTTTTGTTTTGTTTTGTTTTTTACTTTTTTCAGCATTAACTGCTGCATTAAATTGATCAAAAGTGACAGTAAAGACATAATGTTACAAAAGATTTCTATTTTTAAAAAATGCATTTCTTTTAAACTTTCTATTCATCAAAGAATCCTGAATAAAATGTATCACGGTTTCCACACAATTATTAAGCAGCACAACTGTTTTCAACATTGATAATAATAAGAAATGTTTCTTAAGCACTAAATCAGCATATTAGATCACGTGACACTGAAGACTGGAGTAATGGTGCTGAAAATTCAGCTTTGCCATCACAGGTATAAATTACATTTTAAAATATATTAAAATTGAAAATGGGTATTTTAAATTGTAATAATATTTCACAATATTACTGTTTTTGCTGTATTCTTGATCAAATAAATGCAGCTTTGAGCATAAAAGACTTCTTTAAAACAAATCGAAAATTTTGCATGGTTATATAATATATACAAATATTTATATTAGTGCTGTCAAATCAATTAATCGCAATTAACCGCATCTAACATAAAAGTTTGTAAATATATATGTGTGTGTATGTATGTACTATATGTATGTGTGTGTGCGTGTGTGTGTGTGTGTGCGTGTGTGTGTGCTTGTGTAGACTATATATATATATATATATATGCACACATATATTATATATTTACAAACTTTTATGTTCGATTTTACAGCACTTTAGAATAATAATATATATATATATATATATATAATAAAAATAAAGTGATAATAAATAATAATAATAATAATATAAAATAAAATAATTAAAATGTGCAATAAATGTACAATAGCAGTAATGTGTCAGTTATTACATTTTTTGTAACTTGGCAGAAATGATTTTTTTGCTAGGTAACAGCACTACAGAAGATTGATTTCATGAATTTCATTTTCAGTCATTTTTCAAGTTCTTTTATTACTGTTCATCATTTTACAAGATATTTCAAGGCACTTCAAAGAATATCATGTTTTTTATTATCCAAAATTTATATAATATATGAAAAAAGGATAAATACTTTAAAAGCAAAATAAATTAGTTGCAAGTTTTACTCATACAAAGTTTTTACAATGTTTTTTCCCATCCGCCCTTGCTAAGGTCATCATTGTGCCATCAAGCACTTAACTCCATGTTTTTCCAGAGGTATTGTCCGTATGATAAGAACACTGTAAATCACTTTAGATAAAACCATCTGCCAAACTACAAATTACCCCTAAACAAGAGCTAAACCTCAAACTTTAAATCAAGTCCTGAAAAATGTTAGTACAACCTCGAGCAGACTTTATATTTCACTTTCTTAAAAATATTTTTTTTTCATAACAGATAACATAAGTGTTTAACAAACAGTGTACACTGTTATTATATCATCAAGGCTCTTTATGACATTTATGACAGATGTTTGTCTTAACTAACTGCACTCTGGACATTATAAACGTGCTGCAGAGCTCATGAGACTTTCTGTCTCGTTACCCTGGTTACAGCAAAAGCTTCCTGGGAACCAAGGAAACATCTCTGCTTCTCATGGCGATGTTCCTTTTAGCTGTGTTCTACCACGGCCAACAGGTAACAGTCGCACACACACACACACACACACACACACACACACACACACACTAACCTGACAGCGGATCAGGGGCCATTCAGTTCCTATTTTATAATGTCACGTTTCTAAGAAACGGAGGCAAGTTATTGGCTGCTTCATAAGGTTTCACAGTCAATATATAAAAGCCCTGCTCTCTCTGACGCACAGTGTGTGCAAAGCTTTTTAAGTTCACTCTACTGATTGTTGTCTTTGATGCCGTAGATCAGGGGAAAGAGTCGGTACGAGTGGTGATGAGCGAGAGAGAAAGAGAAATGAGCGCTGGGTTTGTGTGTGTGTGTGGTGTTGACGCTGCTCTGATTAAGGCGTATGGAGTCTCACATATGACCGAAATGCTTTGTGCTTGTGCCATGTGTTTGTGTCCAGCTATAAACTGCCTGTCCATATTTACCCCCTCCCCTTGTATCCATGGCAACAGTGTGTCATTTAGGCAGGTGGTGCCACTGGCACTGCTTGGCCTATGGATTGGGACTTGGCTTGTGTTTCTTGGACAGTGATTTGATCATTTCTTATTTATGCTCATCTTGGTGTGTGTGTGTGTGTGTGTGTGTGTGTGTCGGATGAATGAACAAGCACTCTGTCACTGCAAGTCAGTGTCTATGAGGGATTACTCTTCATATACAGAAGTCTGAGGCCACAATGAAAATTTGGGTTTCAAAATCTAATTTTAAACCTTGAAAGTTTAACTTTTAAAAATATCTAGGAAATTATTAGGATCTATTATAAAATGAGTAAAAAATATTTGAAATTTGAAATTAGGGATGTAAAGTTTGTGTTTACATATGTGTGTATACTGTGTATAATTATGTATATATAAATACACACACATGCATGTATTTAAGAAAAATGTGTTATATTTATATATAAAATATTTATATATATAATATAAATTATATATATATATATATATGTAAATATTTCTTAAATATTTACATGTATGTGTGTGTATTTATATATACATAATTATACACAGTGTACACACATATGTAAACACACTGTATACACACTGTAAAACCCGATAAGTTCAGTATACTCAAAACATTTAAGTAAACAACTCAAAGATTATTTTAGTAGAACTTAAAAAAATTATTTTGTACTACACAAACTTGCTAATTACAATTTAATTGAAATATTGAATAAATTAACACCTAATCTTTATGGTTAAGTTAATCTTTATGGCATGTGCTAATCTAACCTCTAAGACTATCACCATTTACTTGAATGAACTGTTAATCAACAGCCTTGAAGTTTCGCAGCCCATTCTCGACCTAACTAAACTCCTCGTTCAGAAAATGTAATTTTTTTAAGTTGCATCAATGATTTAACAGACTTTAATTGCAGTGCACTCAATCTTTATAAGTTAGTAGTACTGTTCGGGTTTACAGTGTACACACACATAAATTATGTAAACACAAACTTTTATTTTGGATGCGATTAATCGCGATTAATCGTTTGACAGCCCTAATTAAAATATTTTGCTCTCTAGTCCTCTCAGACTTTAAACCCTACTGTATGTTTGTTTATTTGCAGTTGTTCTTTAACGTCATGTAATTGTTTAATTGCTTCTACTGCAAATTTTTCATAATATTTTTAAAACATTCTTAAGAATAAAGAATTAAGTAAAAATAAAAACATTCTTGGTATTTTTTATCTTGTTTTCCAGTTAAAATATCTCAAAATGTATAAAACAAGGTAAATTTACTTGAGAAGCAACACTGCATATAAAGATTCGTTTTCATATTATATATATATTCATTAAATCATGAATGTGTATTTTTTCTTATTGTACTGGCAGTTTTTTTTTTCACTTGTTTCTTATTTATACTCACAACATGTAAAACAATTACAGAGCCCTAAAGGGATATGGTGATGAGAGGAAAAATTATATTTAAGTGCTTTTGTGATCTCACGCAAAATTTTGCATTCGCTCGCAAAACTAAAAAGAAAAATATGTTTTAATGCATTTGCGAGTGAATGCAAAATTTCTCAGGGCAATGCAATACTTTTGCGAGAAAAGGCAAAAGTTTTGTGAGCAAATGCAAAAGCATTTTTCCTCCCGTCTCATGATTTTTCTATCACCCCGGACCATTGGTGGCTCTGTAAAAAATCGATCAGTGCAGTAAGACAAAATACATTCTGAAAACAAGTCTTCATACTGTATATTATTCATTGTTGCTTCTCAAGAAAATCTTTTTTAAGGATTTTTAGATATTTTAACAAAATGGACCAATAAAAATATACTAATAAGTTATTTTTGCATTGTAGGCAGCACTGAGATTAAAAGGAGAACAGATGGCTTTAGTTTTTTGCTTTAGTGTGTCTGTTTAGTCCTTCTAAGGGATTTTATGAGAAACATCTAGGACAAAGTAAATACTTTCTATAAATTGAAAACTCCACTGGGTCTACTGAGCTCTGAAAGGGCAATAAAATGATCCTCTAGGGTAAATTCAGCACATGTTCCCCTTGATAAACCTGTGAATACAGGTACTTGCCTTACTCAAGGGAAAAAGGCATGAGGGGATATATAACTGTTGTATTATCTGCTGAGTGAGAGCCTTGAAAGAGCTCACCTCCAAAGAGCTCAGCACATCACTTTATCATGGATAAAACAATACATTCATTTTGGTCTCCATTGTAACAGCTGCCAGACTTCAGCTGTCTAAATTGCTTTTTTGACAGAGATAAAGTCCTGAACACCTCCAGACAGTGCTGAGATTCAAAACTGGGCCTCCCAAGACACCTAAAACTTCAGAAACTCATTTGTATTAAACCCTTTTCATACACTTTGTCAAAAGTAATTTGGTTGATATGCACTGCTGTAATTGTCTCCTGTCTGAGTGTGTGTGTCCGTCTCTACATCTGTGTGCATGTGTTTTAGAGGTTAATCGAGGTCAGTCTTGTTGATGTGTTTTTAATAATCATTCAGACAGTCGTACACCCCTGTCTGCCCCACTTGCATAATTACTCCTCATAAAATCATCTTTCACTCCATATCCAGCCTGAGAGCATACACAAATAAATGCATACACACACATGCGTTTTACACTCATACAGATGCACAAACACTTACATCATGCCCTGACTGTTAGTAAATTAATTTTTCAATCTGGACGCTTTTGTGAAACAGTTTCAATTAAAGCTGGATATTAATGCATGCAGATGAGCGTGTGTTACTGCTTAATTAGGCGGGACCTTGTTGGAGCTCTTCGTTTGGAAGAGAGCTGATGGAAGCCAGGGTGAACAGAGATATCAGAAATGCAGCACGGCTTACTTCCTGTTAAAGTCGAGACGTACCGCAAAGAGTTATGACACTGCCAAAGCTTTCAGGTACTTACTGAGTGCAGCGTATGAAAGAAATAAAATGGTGATGTCATTATCTACTCATGTAAAGTAGATTTTTTTCCTAGTGGAAGACAAAAGGAGATGTTTAGCTTCTTAGAATATCTAGGCTGCTCTTTTTCATGCAGTAGAAATAGATGGATGCAAGAAGTGTCTGTGAAGCTTTGTCTATAAAAAAAAAAAAATAGTTCAAAAATTCCAGATTTTTTTTAAAAGAAATTAATACTTTTATTCAACAAGGACACATTCACATTCAAAATACTTTGTATTTTAAATAAATTATGTTCTTTTGAACTTTCTATTCATCAAGGAATCCTGAAAAGAAAATTATCCTTGTTTTAACAAAAATATCAAGTAGCATAACTGTTTTCAACATTGATCATAATAAGAAATGTTTCTTTAGCAGCAAATCAGCAAATTATAATAATTTCTGAAGGAAAAGCTTTGAAATCTGAAAGCTTTGCCATCACAGAAATACATTTTTTTATATTTTATTTATTTTAATTAATTTTAAAATATATTAAAATGTATTCAATTCTGTCCTTACCCGTTATTCAGCGCGCTGTCGCGAAAGCGCATCACGGCGCGAGCTCTCTCTCTCTCTCTCACACTCTCGCTATAGCGCGTAACTTAAAGTTCACTGGCATTTGCATCCTTTTGTGCCGATACAAGTTGTAATGTTACATCTATATTATGTATCTAAGTTATCTGATTAATATCATAGGATGTGTCATAGAACGGGCTTCAGTTTATTGGCGTCACTCACCTCAGGTGGCTATTCCTTAGATGTTTCCTTATTAATAACATTGCTACATCATAATCAAACACTGTTCTAATCACGTTTTCATGTTTTCATAGACAGGTTTTCATGTCATATTTTTATTTTTAACATTCATTTTCCTAACAGTCTTCGGATATTTTCATTATCTCCACGACGGCCATGCCCCGCCCCCGCACACGCCCCGCCCCCCCGAGTACTCGATTAACCGTTTTTGAAACCTATCGATGATCGAAATGAAAAATTGCCAAAAATGCCCATTCCTAATATAACTTCAAAACATACAAGAAAGTAGCAAATAATAAAGAGGAGCAACGGAACATATTACAAACAATAAACAAAGAGTGCTTTCAGTATTTAAGATTATCTGAACGTTTTCTTTCTCATGTTTGCTGTCGTTTGATTGTTACATCATACAGCAGGAGATCTAATAAGTTGCATTCACGCATGGATCTCTTTTGAAATATAATAAGTAATGCGGTTTGTCCTGTCCATTTAATACCTTAAGACAAAACTGGCTGTTTACATTATTTTTACGTCATAAAACCATTTTGAGACGCAAGTACATTAAACTACTTACACAGAGTCGTGCACAGCCGCATGCGCGAGCACTCTTCACAAACAAAGCATCAGCATTTGAAATTGAAAGCAGCCTTCTGTATTGAAAGCAGCCTTCATATTTTAAATGTATAAGTCCACTGCATTCCAAACGACATGCCTTCGTAGAGCATTTGTAAGGAAAATACTAATGGGCGAGACCGCGCACATCAACATCAAACAAAGCGCGCGTCTCTCACAGTGCATCCTGTTCAATGAAGCCCTCGAATGTTGTAATTCGCTTCAACCTTTCCAAACTTTATGAAAGATTATTTTACGGAAGGTTCAAGTGGTGTATGTGTGTAAGGAATTGGAAACAAGCAGAATCCGGGTGTTTCTAAAGCACGCTCAGCGTCATCGCGCATCTGAATAAAAACTAAGCTCAGAATCGATCCTGAAATTCTCAGAATCGATCCAGAATCGTTGGAGAGAGAATCGCGATGCATCGATGGATTGATTTTTTTTCTCCCACCCCTAACATATATATATATATATATATATATATATATATATATATATATATATTAGGGCTGTCAATAGAATACATTTTTAATTGCGATTAATGACGCACCCTTTTGTGAAATTAAGCATACACCATTTGTCTTGTTTAACACATCCATTTTGCCATCATTGCCTATATCCAGCAAAGTAAACCATCAGATTGAAGTGTGATTTTCACAAAACTGTATTTTTCAGCTTTTTTCAAGGTAAATTTAGATGTCTTTCCAAAAAAGGACACTTGCAGACTCCAAAAGGACACCAAATAACCAAATGATATATGAGTCCATATAATTCATACATTTATGTACACCAAAGCACCCATAAAAAAAAATCACAGCAAAAAACGTTTCAGAATTCACAGTGTATAGTATGTGCAACAGCAAAGAGCTTGTTTACATTTTAGACAAGTCAAGTTGCGATACTGAACAGGACCACATGGAGATGCCAAAAAAAAACTAAAAACCAACCGCCTTGACCTTCATATATACTAAAGTACACAGCAACATACACAGGACAAATCCAAACATTATCCTGAATGTGTGTGAAAACAACATGAATGTACTGAAATGTGTCTGTGCATAAATACAATGTGCGATCAGTGCGTCGAGAGCGCTCATATTGTTTGCGCATCAATATAACAGACTCACGCATGCTTAATGTACGTCACCGCAATCGGTTTTACTTTGATTGCAATCCTCATCCATCAAAACTTTCATAGCGAGACGCTGGTTTGCTTTATCCAGCCGAGAAACATAGTTTTCATATCATCTGGCCATACAGCGGTGGGATGTTTCGACGTTCCGTTCAGATAGGAACAGCACGATGCGGGAGGAGGGCTCGTGCTCTTCAGATACAATGACAGAATATGACAGAGAGTTCGTGTTTTAAAGCGAAACAGATACTGGAATGAATAATTCTCTCTGCCATGTCTGATATAATCAGCATGAACTTTAAGATCATCTAACTGCATGACGTAAATTACGTTAATGACGCAATTTCACATGCTGCAGTCATTTTTTTGCGTTAAATGCGTTAAATTATTTTAATGCGTTAAGGATTTTGAATTAATCGCATGTGTTAACGCGTTAACGTTGACAGCCATAATATATATATATATATATATATATACACATATTGATTGCAATGCAGTTTGTATCCAAGTCCGGAACAGAGATCGATTGAAATAAAACTAAAAACCGATTGCAGATCGTGTGTTTGGAGCTGCGCCGAAATCTCGTACTGAGTAGGTACTACATTTGAATTTACTTCGCGTCCATTAAAAAAGTATGTTCTATATAGTATGAATATTGGTAGTATGAATGAAATTCGGACATATTACATCTTCCATGTTGTTACTGTCATGTGACCTACCAGCGTCAGTTGCGTCGCTTCACTTCCATTCATAAATCCTCTCCCGTGGCCTCATGGGATAGTAAAGTGTCCATCGAATGTGCACTTTGAATACTATGTATTTGGACATACTACTCTTTTGGCGTACTGTTTTTCACATACTATATATTAGGGAAGTATTTGATTTCGGATGCAGTGAGAGACTTTAAAGGAGACTATAGGAGTCTTAGCCATCACTTAAAAAAACAGACCAGAAATTAAAATTCATTTCAGATGATCTAATCACAAGTGGTCCAAAACACTTTGTAATCCAGTCACTGAAAAAACACATACTGTACAGAGGTAGTCAGAAGCGCACGTTATTTGTAGTGTAAACACTACTCTGTCCTGATACATCCTAGAGATCCTTTTTGCACTTTGTCAACATGCAGTAACACTAACATAGAAAGTGATGTGTTTATTCATGAAATCAGAGACCCTCCACTGAAATCTGAACACAAGTGGTCACAGGAGACACATTTGAGACACTTGTGCAAATATAAACCGCAAAATGTTTTGGCTGACCACTTGTGATCATATCACCTGAGATAAATCTTAATGCCAGGTGTAAATAGGGTCAACTTAAGTGAAGTGACATGACCTGAGGGCCAGGTATGGTAACCCATACTCAGAATTTGTCCTCTGCATTTAACCCATCCAAGTTAGTGCAAACACATTAGGAGTAGTGAGTAGTGAACACACACACACTGCAAACCGTGGACACACACACCCGGAGCAGTGGAGCGATCAGGGGTTAGGTGCCTTGCGCATTCTATGTACGGTCGTCCACCGGAAGCTAATTATTTGAATTTATAAAGTTGTAAATATGGATATTTTTCTTACAAAAACGCATCACATCGCTTCAGAAGGCCTTTATTAACCCACCGGATTCTTATGAATTACATTTTTTTTATGGATGGATGCATTATTTTTTACTTCAAAATACGGCCCCCCATTCACAACCATTATAAACCTTGGAGGACTAAGGATATTTTAAAATATATCTCTGATTGTGTTCATCTGAAAGAAGATAGTCATATACTCCTTGGATGGCTTAAGGGTGAGTAAATCATGGGATAATTTTCATTTTTGGGTGAACTATCCCTTTAAGAATCAAACCCACAACCTTTGGTTTACCAGTCTGACTCTCTAACCATTAGGCCAAGACTGTCCCCTAACCAGTTTAGTTGGTAGTAAGGTGGTGGTGTCTTGCTGTGGGACTCAGCATCAGCTTAAAACAGAGGGAGGAATAGATGAGAAATCTGCCAAAACCCTGATGCTTTTAGCAGAACAGTGATCCCAAAGCCAAATTAACTTTTTAATTAACTTACTGGTGTGGCTCAAAAACAACAATGTGAATAACCTACAATGGCCTAGTCAAAGACTCAGTTCAACTAAGAATATGTGGTACTGTTTGAAAATGATGTACAAACCTGATTAACCTCAACAAACTGGAGCAATCTGCCTCAGCAGTTGGCCAAAATCACACCTACAAAAGTAAGCTAAAGCACTTCTGAATACACTGAATGTTGTCATTGCTGCAAATGGATGGCACTATAAAAAGGTAGAAATTTGGGGATTTAATACTTGTGTGTGTGTGTGTGTGTGTGTGTGTATATATATATATATATATATATATAATTAAGAATATTTTTGAACCTATATAAGGGTGTTTGCAATCAATGTTTTTAAGCATTTCTACATACTTTTCTGATTTCTGATGATTCTGAAGTTATTTTCCACATTTAATAAGAACATGCACCTCTCTGCATCTTTCCTGTCGTTGATTGCCTACAGATGCTTTCCTCCTCTAGTTGCTAGGATTTTTGTGTGCCTTTTTTCCAGTGACTGGATTGTGTTTGCTGAGTGTGTATTTGCTATTCATCTGCCTAGTATTGCTGACAGTTATTAGATATACCTACTCTTTTCTCTCTCTCTCTCTCTCTCTCTCTGTCTTCTTTGAGACTTAAAGCCTTTTTCCTTTTCTATTTGATAGAAATGAATAGAAATGTTTCATATATATATATATATATATATATACAGTATATATATATTTATAAAACGGTTAGATTCTGTCCTTGATTCTGATTGGTCAATAGCTTCACCCAACAACACCCTTAGCAACCACTCTTAGCAACGTAAACTGTATGTTCTCAATTGATATTGTCCATTGAAGCTTACTATATTATGTAGAAGAGCACTGTGAGAAAAAGATCGAGTGAGTGAGTTTATTACCTGCATTCAGATTTAGCATTTTCGTTCAGTCCTTTGTTCATAATAAAAAATCTGTTTAAAAAAAATCTGTCCTTTTAACAGTTAAGGGGTTTTCCCGTGACTGACAGTGCTAGTCAAAGCATTTGTCAGTTGCGTCTTGTTCCATGTTCACAACAATTCAGTCTTTTCAATGTAAAAGTCTTCGCTACTGACTGACACACTCATAAAGACAGTCTTTGCTGCCATCTAATGGCGTAATAATGTAACTTCTGTTGCTGTTCACGGTCAGGGACTATTTTTTTCCGGTGGAATGAAGGCTTTCAGTAAGAGTTTACTTGATTAAAGTTGCATTGATACATATTTCTGGCTTTAATATTTGTATTGTGTGGTAACCGTTTTATAAAAGCAATAAGGTACTCGAGGCTAGTGCTGTATCGTGAATAAGTCACGGCTGAAGGGGTTGCAGGCACTCCGCTTCGCGTCATGCCTAACAACGCCCTTCAGCCGTGACTTATTCACTCATTCCTTATTGCTTATATATATATGTATACATATATATATATATATATATATATATATATTAGGGGTGTAACGGTACGCATATTCATACCGAACCGTTTCTGTACAGGGCTTTCGGTACCGTGCACGTGTGTACCGAATGCATTACATTGCAACATTAGGGTCTGCTGTTTGGGAACACTTCAGTTTCCCGGTGAATTACGACAACGGACAAAGACAAGTGGATAAGACGAAAGCAGTATACGACGAATACAGCATTTTAGCCTAACCACCATTAACCACCAATAATCGCAATAAGCTCTGTGTTTTGTTACTTTCGATAAGAAACAAGACGTCATCTTTCAAATTCTGTCTATGAAATCACGAAATTCAAACAGAAAATGCCGCTTTGATGTGGACAGATCTCTGTATAGGCGCCTCAGTTCAACCGGCTGCGCAGAATGCGAGTGAACGCGATCATCTTTTCCTCTTTAATACTAGTTACAGAATAAACATGAATGAACAAAGGTACGTTGAAAGATACAGTACAACTTACTGAAACGTTCATACCTCGTGTAATCGCTCAATCAAGTGTTTCAATGGCGGAAAGACGTCAATAAAACAGCTTGTAAACAGTCATGTATCATTTACTTCAGAAAAGCCAGTGTCTACAGCTTGTTAGTTCGCCAGAGAAATGAACTCTTTCGCTTAATATATGCACTGTATTAGCCTATATATTCATTATATTTTATTTAACCTGTCAGTGATGTCTTGATTATTTAATATGTTTAAATAAATCTGTCATGAAAATGACAGCCACTGTGTATAAATGATTATATTTCAACAACGAACTGGTAAAAACATAATTTTATAATTAGATTTAGAAGTTAATGCAAACACTGCCTTATGTGCAGCTTACATGTTTGCATACAATTAGTTATTTGAGTGTTTATTATACTAAAAATAAATAGCAACTGAATTTAGGCTAGTTTGGGCTTTATTGTTAACCTTTAATATAGTAATGTGCAAGTAAGGGCTCCATACATAGTTTACAGCATTAGCAGACATAACTGTTTTTATCCTTAAGAAACTTTTAGTTATAATTTATTTAAAGACAGGGACACAATTTGTTCAGTAAACTACTGTTTAATAAAAAAAAAAAACAATTTTATGTTTAGTTTTCTCCCCACCTGCTGTACCGAATCTGTACCGAACCGTGAGTTTTGTATACCGTTACACCCCTAATATATATATATATATAGTTAAATTGATCAGAAGTGTCAGTAAAGGCATTTATAGTTTTACAAAAGATTTCCATTTCAATTATACTGATGTTTTTTTAAACTTTCTTTTCATCAAAAAATCCTGAAAAACGTTGTCCACATAAATATTAAGCAGCACAACTGTTTTCAACATTGATAATAATAAGAAATGTTTCTTGATCAGCAAATCAGCATTAGAATTATTTCTGAAGGATCATGTGACACTGAAGACTGAGTAACAATTTAGCTTTGAATCACAGGAATAAATAACATTTTAAAATATATTAAAACAGAGAACAGTTCTTTTAAATTGTAATTATATTTCCCAGTATTACTGTTTTACTTTATTTTTGATCAGATAAATGCAGCCTTGGTGAGCCTAAGATACTTATTTAAAACACATTTAAAAAATCTTACCAACCACAGACTTTTGAATGTTAGTGTGTGTATAATACAAAATACTTAATTACTATAGTATAAATATTTATATTTTGATATATATATATATATATAGATAGATAGATAGATAGAGAGAGAGAGTTTTTATTTATAATAACACTTTTTGGTCTTTCACTGTCTGTGTGTTATGAGCTGAGTAGCAGGGGCAAATTCATAATATTCTTTGCATTTGTGGTGACGAACATTCAATCTTGAAATGAGTGTTATCAGAGGCCGGTTGCATAAACGTTAGTCATCAATTTTTTATTTAAGTCTATTCATAACATTTTTAAAGTCAGTTACGTAAAAACGTAGATTAGTCTAATTTGATACCAAAAAGTAAAACTGATTACCCCAAACTAACTGCTAGTTGGTCATACTAGTTCTTCAGACAGTCATAATGGCTATATGTTTATGCAGCTAGCAGCAGATGATATGGGCAGATATTGAGCTTCTCTCTGACCTGTTCAGCTGGTCTTCTCTGCCAAGGCCTGTGTGAGCCTCACAGATGCTTTATAAAATAACTGTATAGGACTGTAACACTGATTGGCTGTCCTGTGTTTTTGCTTGCTTTTGATGATTTAATGTATCTTGTGATACTTTTTATTCTTTGTTGTCTGACTAGCTTCATTCTCTGTCTCTCAGCTGGAGTACACTGCTCGTCTGGACTTCCTATGGCGTGTACAGGCGAAGGAAGAGATAAATGAGATGCGAGAGCTGCGTGAACACAATGAGAACATGCTCCGGAACATTCTCCCCAGCCATGTCGCACGCCACTTCCTGGAGAAAGACAGAGACAATGAGGTAGAGAGACAGAATGGATCTGGGTGTCTCACTTCTTTAGTCTGACAGGAAAAACATGGCAGCACTTAGACAGCAAGAACATGTGAGGAGAGGATGAATCATTGTCACTGTCTTTGTTCTCTATTGTGCTTTATCGGCACGACAATCAACTTTTTGTAAGCATTTGCAGCTGCGGAAGTCAAAACCAATTAAGAAATTGACACAAATCAATAATAAATATAGATGATAAAACTAAGAAAAGTACAAATGAAAAAAATATGGGAGGTTACGCACTGTACCAAACGGACAGCTAAAGTCTGTAGCTCTCTTCCAAAACCTAGTAAGCTGCCTAAATAGGAAATAAAGTAAAACTTTTATTCAGCAAGAACACATTCAATTGATCAAAAGTAACAGTAAAAACATTTATAATCTTACAAAAGATTTATATTTCAAATAAATGCTATATTAGAATGATTTCTGAAGGATCATGTGACACTGAAGACTGTAATGATGCTGAAAAAAATCAGCTTTGCCATGACAGGAATAAATTACATTTTAAAATATATTAAAATAGTAAACACTTCTTTTAAATTTTAAATTTAAAAGTAAATGTTTCACAAAATTACTGTTTTTACTGTATTTTTGATCAGATAATTGCAGCATAAGAGACTTCTTGTAGGAAGTTTATAGTAAATTTTTTTAGTAAAAAATTACACAGAACTCGGATTTGTTTTTTCACTGAGCTTGTACAAATACATTCTGAGATAGCCTTCTCCATGCAGGAAGTATGCAGTGTTGCCTTTAGAATTTAGCTAAAATAAGGTATCTTAGTAGGCAGCTTAATTCAATTTGTCTCCCATTTGGAAAAGCTTCTGGTTCTGGTTAATTTTGTTGTGCTTGCAACATAGATTGTTTATCTTGTGGCAGCCATGTTTTTATGTGCCTGCATATCTTTTTTTGCTAGTTTCTGTTTTTTCTTATTCCTTTGCCCTTTCCTTTGAGTTTGTAAAGCCAGCCTGTGTGTGTGTGTGTGTGTGTGTTTGTGTGCTCTCTTGTCCTGATGTGACTCCTCTGTTTATTTCTGGAATCTTCCGCTGTCAGTCAATCAGACAATAGGGAGGCTAAATAATGGAGCTGTATAACTCACAGATAAAAAATGCATCCATTAAGCCTGTGTGTGTGGGTGAGTGTATTGAGTTGCTTTAATTATCCCATTCATTTATAATCAGGTGGAGTATTGAGGCATGATTTAACTGGTGACGCCAAAAGTGTGTGTGTGTGTGTCTGAGTGTGTGAACCATAATTTACGCCACTCTCTGCTATTATTAAGATGAGAAAATGATCCCTCTCCCTCACACATGCACACATACCGCGGTCTTGTTCGCAAAACCTGCCATTCTTGAAGGGCACTGCAGTAATTTGGTTCAGTGACTAACACTTATTAAGTGTATTATTACCTGTTTTCTATACTTGTCTTTAACAGTCACTGACTTTTTACACATATAATCGCTCAGCAGTACTGGCATGCAGTGATGACATCATGCGTCAGCGGGGCGTATCAGTGCGATGCTGAATGTTTAGGGTGTGTGGAGAGAGTTTAACCTCATGCCATTGACCACAGCTCCCTCTTTAAACAGCAAAGTAGTTAGAGCTGTGGCCTTGAGGTATGCACACATTAGACGTCAAATATAGTACTTAATTAATCTGAATAACTCTGCACACTTTATTTTAAAAGTGTGGTAGATGTGACATATTAAGTTGTGACATATTATGTAGTGCGTATGAGGTCTGTTCATAACCATGTATATATGGGAAGTGTGTATAAGCCATGATTTTTTAGGGCCCTTTAGGCACCGTTCACACAGGACCCATTCTGTTTTATAATTATTGTACACATGCAGAGAAATGTTGTTCGTCATTGCAACACTTTTTTGTTTTTAATATAATTAATTCTATATAAATAAGTATTTATATTATATTATATTGTTATTTTATTGCATACTATAATAAATAACATTAGCCTTTATAATATATTATATGCAAAAAATATATAAATATATAATTTTTTAATTTTGTATTTGTTTTTGAATTCTATATAAAATCAGCTTGTCAGCTGTTATTTTAGTATAATTTTTAATTAATATTTTGAAATCTTTTTTTATATTTCCCTTTTTCATTTTAATTATAGTAGTTTTGTTGTGTTTTTGTCATTTTTATGATTTTTTTTTGTAAATATGTCTATATAGTTATTATTTTTTTATTTCAGTTTTAGTTTGTTATTTTAGTACAAGTTAAACTAAATGAAAATGAGAAATGTTGCCTTGGCAACTAGCTGAAATGAAATAAATTTCACATTTTTTATATTTTATTTTATCTCACTTAACTTTTATTTTATTTCAAGTAACGGAAATGTTTTTTATGGTCTTAGTTTTAGTTAAATATAATGACCCTGCTTGTCAGATGCATTATGAATTAACCAAGTGTGTTTGTTATAGTTTTGTACACATGCAGAAAAACGTTGTTTGCCATTGCAACATTTTTTTGTTGTTGTTGTTGCTACACTTGTTTGTTTTTTAAGATGATTAATTATATATAAAAATGTATTCATTTATATATTTATTCTTACACATTATTTTGTTATAAATAAAATATAACATTGTTAATATACAATATATTAACATATTGTATTGCATACTATAATTAATAACATTATATTATATATTATATGTAAACCATGTTTTTTGTATGTTGTATGTGTTGTATTGGCATTTATCAGATATCAGCCTTATCAGATGCATCTGTTCTGACTCCCACTTATGAGGTAATCAAGTGTTAGTTATAAAGCAACACTGCCCTCTAGTGGTCAACACATTATGCATATATTGTTGTTCTGAACTTCATTGGACCCACATTTCTGTATGTATTTACATGTGTCATACTGAACCGAAGTTATCTGAAGTTGACTTGAAGCCAGTGAGGAGGTTTCTAATGTGTGGTCTCCATCCATAGGAGCTCTACTCGCAATCATATGACACGGTGGGAGTGATGTTCGCCTCCATTCCGGGCTTTGCAGATTTTTACTCACAGACAGAGATGAATAATCAAGGTGTGGAGTGTTTGCGGCTGCTCAACGAGATCATCGCTGATTTTGATGAGGTCAGAATTCTACCATCACACACGCGTTTAAAGGCATAGTCCAGCAATAAATGACAATCCTGTCATTATTTACTCACCCTCATGTTGATCCAAACCCATTCTATGACAGTCCATTTTGACCGAAAAACAGCATACAGGTTTGTAATGACATGAGGGTGAGTAAATAATGACAGAATTGTCATTTTGGGGTGAACTATCCATTTAAAGTGCCTATATTATGCTTTTTCAGAAATTACCTTTCATGTAATGTGTAATATAGCTGTTTGTGAATGTGAAAGGTCTGCAAAGTTTTAAAGATCAAAGTGCTCGATCAATGGGGTTATTGTCTCCCAAAAGAAAAAAGAACTGCCTAAAACAAGTTGCCAGTAATTCCAGTCTCACTTCCTGCTTGAACCAATGTAGGTTTGTAACATATTTGCATAATGCCAGTCTGTGGTCTTCATTGGATGCCCACGGACAACGTCTACTTTGACCTGCCCTCAAACACTGTAGTTGTAGCTGAGGCCTGGAAGAGTTTGGTTTGTGATGTCGACATGTCGAGAAAACGCTGTTTTCTGTGCTGTGCTGTGAAAGAAAATCCATTTTGCATGCATCCAAAGGATGAGGACTCGCGCTCGAATTGATACAATAAAACCGACATCCTTACTGTTTTTATCAAGTGCTAAGAAAGCCTCCAGAGTTGAAATTCAGATAAGGTAATGGGTGAATCGTTTCAGACACGCACTGTAAGCAGTAGACCAATCACAACAGACTGGGCCATCTGACCAATCAGAGCAGAGTAGGCTCTCAGAAACGAGGGGTTTAGAGAGACCGAATGCTTTATAGAATATTTTTTACCTTCGATGTAGTGATGAGAATTTTGGATCATTTTACTGACTGTTGTTTAGCAAAATGAACGAATCTTTTTTCAATTCATTTCGTTCATTTTGTTCATTTCAGCAAAATATAATTGAAATGTTACATAACAGACAATTTCCCCAACACATCAACTTACATAAACATTGATCACATTTAGAATAAGAAAAAATATAATGTAGCCAAGGCCAAATTATGAGAAACAGAAGAGATTAATTCATTGCTTAGCTGGGTCTTCAGGCTATGCAGTCTGTTAGTTCACCTCAACTCCCGATCCGAGTCGTTCATTCTTTCGTCATGTCACATCCCCATAGGCTGAAGCTATGCAGTATGTACTGGAAACAGAAATGATTAGTTCACCTCCTCCTGAGTCTTTGGATCTGAGTAGTTCGTTCATCACGAGTTATGGAAAAGAACCAACTTGACAGAAATGTATAAATTCTAAGAAATTTGAGACCAGAAACATAACTGTAAGAGTAAAAAAAACTAACTATGCTCTTTTTTGTAAGGAAGGTTGGGAATTATTAACTTATTTCTGTATCCAATACAGCTGTCATGTCACGTGACAAAAGATTGAACAACTCAGAACCGAAGACTCAAGAAGTGAGCTAATCATTTCTGTTTCGGCAGCGGCTATTTACACTAAGTGAAAATAGCATATTTTCTTAGCAATAGATGCTATTTACACTAAGTGAAAATAGCATATTTTCTTAGCAATAGATGCTATTTACACTAAGTGAAAATAGCAATATATTCTATTTACACCAAGTGACAATAGCAGCATTTTCTTAGCGATATGCTATTTACACTAGGGGAAAATAGCGATAGATTGTATTCACACCATGTAAAAGTATCAGTTCTTTTCAATAAGAGTAAATAGTAATTAGATGCTATCTATACTTTATATTGGCAGATTCTATTTGCACCTGGTTTTTTTTTTTTGTACACTAACAGGATGCAATAATATCATAGAGTAAAATTATTATATTTCTTAAAATTATTAAATGGATGCTGCCTTATTATACCTTCCCCTAACCCTACCCAATAAACACTTTTAATATTATTAAACACTCGTTCGCAGTTTATTTCCACTTTTAGAACATTATTTTTATTTTTATTGAAAATAAAAGGTGGATTTAAACCGTGTTGATCACGTTAAAAGCCAGGTCTGCGAGCCTTACTCGCTACTACTGCCCCACTGAAGATGCTGAATTCCTTGCGTCTTTTTTAAAACTTGAGTGGCCCAACCAGACATTGGTGGGCGGAGCTAGTGTAAATAGCATTCGCCAACAAGGGATGCTATTTACACTTAGGGATGTTATGGGATGTTGCGCATGCGTGGTCAACACAAAATGAACAAATCACTCTCTGAGACAACTCGTAGTTCCCGATTCATATTAAAGATTGAACGAATCGTTTATAATTGACCCATCCCTACTTGGATGCATGTAAACCTATTGTTGGAGACCTCCAAAACAAAATTAAGAACCTTTAAAGGTGCACTTTAATATTGATGATTCATCTAAGATGCACAGATCCATCACACCTGTTCAGAAGCTGGTGATGAAAGTTTAATGTTACATATGTCATAATTGAAAGATTCTCTCTCTCTACAGCTGCTGGGGGAGGAGCGTTTTCAGGACATCGAGAAGATAAAGACCATCGGCAGCACGTACATGGCTGTGTCAGGACTGTCTCCTGAGAAACAAGTATGAAAACACACACACACCTACAGAAGCCTACACACTCACTCATGCTAAAACATATTATCTGATGTCTTCTTATAAGCAGTGTCTGTAGTTTGAAATCTATAAAAGGGTTAGGTTGTGCACTAATCTTTCTATATATGTGTGTGTTACCATAGCAATGTGAGGATAAATGGGGGCATCTGTGTGCGCTGGCAGATTTCGCGATTGCTCTGAATGAAAGCATTCAGGAGATCAACAAACATTCATTTAACAACTTCCAACTCAGAATCGGTAAGAGTCAAATGATTTAAACACAAATAATTTAGAAACACATTTGAAAGTGACAATGGAGCGCAACAGTGACTGCCCACTTTTTTTTTATCAGCCTTGACTGCGAAAGTATTTTACCCGTTTATTTTCTCCATAGGAATTTCAGAACATTTTGATATAGACTTAAATCCATAAATGAAAACAACCAGCTCTGAGAAGATTCACAACATTACAAATATAAAATAAATAAATGAAAATTGGAAAAGATATTTTTGATGAAATATTCATATAAGATGTTTGAGGTTATAAAGATTACAGGTATATCATTTGCAATGCATTGTGGGAGTGGGCAGTCACTATTCCTGTTTCCATGGTTACTGATCATTTCAGGATCATGGGTAATATAGTTTTTAGTTGTTGTTGTTTTTTTAAATCACATTGAAAACTTTTAGAATTTCTATCTCAAGTGCACCTAAAAAAATCTAAATTTTATCTGTCTGTACACAGCCATTCAAAAATGTCATTTTGAAAGAAATTATTATTTTTCTTTAGCAAGGATGCATAAAATTGATCAAAAGTGACAGTGATGAAATTTATAAATACTGTTCTTTAGATCTATCTATCTATCTATTTACTTTTTAGCTGATTCTACTCTGTTCTTACCCTGAAAATAGCTTAGATGCTGACATGTCATGAAACAGTCAAATAAATCAGTTGAAATCAATGACTTGTGGCTTCTTGATAGCTTCAGGACTCATCATAGGTCTGTCATGAAAGATTTATTTATCATCACAAAAAAAAAATCAGTATTTTGTGATAAAAATGAATAGAATTTTTACTTCTGGAAGTGGGCTCTTGCACTCTATCAAGGCCCTGTTTACACTAGTGCGTTTTCATTTTAACACGGCGTTTTAAAATGAAAATGATCCTCGTCCATACTGCCGTTTCCACTGCGTTTCAAAAAAGATCTCTGTCTACACTATTCATGCACACTGGGCCTGCGCGTAGTGTAAACGGCTGCCAAAGCTATAATAATAGCTTGCCTCTTGGGCATTTAGGCAGCTGCAGTATTAAAAAATGTTTAATTGCACAATGGCTGCTAAAAAGGACAACAAAGTCAGCAAAGCTTGCAGTTCCATCTCCATGTTATTGTTTACACAGTCGTCGAGGCTGGTCTGTTACAGATCCGTTAAGAGAGGTTATTGTCGTGTTTAGGTAGCGTAACGTGGGCAGCCACGCCTTAATTTTCAGAAATCAATGTTTTGGTCCATTTACACTGAAACGAAACCCAGGAGTTTTCAAACTAAAAATGAGTTCCAAAAGTCTTTTCAAGGGTCAAAAACTCCGGAGTAGTGTAGACACCAGGTGTAAACGTAGCAAAAGTTATGCATTTTAAAATGAAAATGCACTAGTGTAAACAGGGCCTAAAAGGCTGAAATGTAGCTCCATTGCAGCTTGCACCATCATGTCTTTTCAACAAGGTGAACAGTGAGATTTGCTGATGCTAACGCTATGCTCGCTCTCTCCCTCAGGTATGGCACATGGCTCTGTGGTGGCTGGAGTGATCGGCGCTAAAAAGCCACAGTATGATATTTGGGGGAAGACAGTCAATCTGGCAAGTCGTATGGACAGCACGGGTGTCAGCGGCAAGATCCAGCTCCCAGAGGAGACCTACGCCATCCTGAACGAGCGCGGCTTCGCCTTCGAGTACCGAGGCGAGATCTACGTGAAGGGCATCAGCGAACAGGAAGGCAAGATCCGCACGCACTTCCTGATGGGCCGCGTGCAGCCCAACCCGCTCATCCTGCAGCCGAGGAAGCTCACGGGCCAGTACTCGCTCGCCGCCGTGGTGCTCGGCCTGGTCCAGTCCCTCAACCGGCAGAAACAGAAACAAATCCTCAATGAAAACAACAACTCAGGCATCATGAAGGGCCACCACTACAACCGCAGAACTCTGCTGGCACCGGGCGGCTCGGACACCAGCCACGCCGAGGTCACGGACAAGAGCGATCTGGCCTAGATCTTGGATGAGGAAAACAAACTACGTACTGAACCAAAAGACTGAGCTGTACTTCAGACTGCTGCCGCTGACTGAGTGTCTCTCTTGCTGTCTGTGTTTCTTTTTGTATTTCTTTTGTATTTGAGAAACAATAAAGGGGTTTAATTTTTTTATAAAGGTCTGAGCTTCCTTTTAATAAAGGTCTGTATGAATGGTTTGATCTAATGCTGTGTTCACGTCATGTCGGAATTATTGTAACTCTGAGATTCTCCTCAAAATTTTTAACATCCTCAGACTCAGATACATAATTAGTTTCTAAGGCAACGCTCATAACCAAAATGGTTCCATGTGCAGCTTTGTTGTTGATGACAGCAAAATATTTAATCACTAGATTGTTTATCAGTTTACCTCATGTTTGAATTCGTCAAGAAACGGAATTTTCAATAGTCTTTTCTTCCCTGTTGTGCACTCTAAAAAATAATGTGTTGGGAAAAACTTAATGCAACAGTTTGCATCATTTTTTTTTTTTTTTTTTGAGTTATGACAACTTTGAGTGAATTTACATTCAACCAACAAGCTACATTCATTTGTAGCATGAACACAAATTTTTAAGTTGATTACTTATAATAATTAAGTCGCTCCAACTACCGGTTGTATGTTGTATCCTTGAAACTAATTATGCTGCCTTCAGAATTTGAGTTTCCTAGGTAAAACTTTACACATGAACACCCTCTCATGTCAAAACTTGAAGTTGATGTAATGATCAACATTATTATGTCAACAGAACTCTACAAAATAATGTTTGCAACTTAAAAGGTTTAATTAAAACAAAGAACTAAAATTTTTAACTTGCAACCATTTGACTTGCATTTATTTAAGTTGTGGTAACAGGTCCCCTGAATTACTTTTTAGAGCGTGACCTATATCTGAGTGAAAGCTTCTCGAACAAGAAAAAATGTAGGGACTTGATTGGACCGTTGTGGTTTGCTATTGCTGCAAGCGGAAGTTATTTTGATTAAAGAATACTAAGGCACATTAATTTTTTTTTTTTTTTTTTTTTTTTTTTTTAAAGAATGATGTATAAGGATAAATCATTTATAACAAATACTGCAATATTCCATAAAAAAAAATAAGAATTTTCCATTTTGATTTTATGGTGACTTTGAGAGCCAAGAAATCACATTAGACATGAGACATAGCTCATTTGTTCTGGCTTTTTGTCAGGCATTTAAAAAGTATTCTAGCTTGTTGCTAGGGCTTGGTAGGGTGTTCGGACAGGTTGCTATGCTGTTAAAGCTGGTTGCTTGGAATATCTATGGGGTTCTACCTGGTTGCTAAGCTGTTCTGACTGGTTGCTACAACTTGCTGGGTGTTCTAATCTAGAACACACAAGTCAGGGCTGCCAACTCTCACGCATTCAGCGCGAGACTCACGCAATTCACACTTCTCAAGCCACACATCCATTTTCTCACGCAGTGAATAAACATTGCGGAGCACAAACTCAGAGGACACGGACAACGCGGCCGACAGACAAGACAGCAGGATACAAACTGCCAGCTTTAAAATTCTGTCAAATTTATTTAAACAATGAATACAGTTTTGGCGCTCTTTCATGTGCCACATTCAACTGGTACGCGATCATCTCTTCCTCTTTACTACTAGTCATAGCAGGAAATAAACATGACTGAACATCAGAAGGTAATGTCTACTATGTCTCATGTAATCGCTCATTCAGTGTTTCAACCAAGAAAAGACATCAAAACAGCTTGTAAACAATATGCCAGTAATGTTACATTTACCTCAGGTAAGCCATGACAATAGCATAGTTAGCTAGAAAAAATAACTAGAGGATCATTTTGCTAAATGCCCTATTACATATTCATTCTATTTTTACTCTTTTGTCATTAAAATATAACATTAGGCTATTATAAAAATCGCATTGTTTAATTAATCATAGCATAGCTTTACAAATCAGCTGTTAATATTATATTATTTTATATTATAGTAATATACTCGCAGTGTTTGGCAAACACTGGTAGTGTAAATTTAGCATGTGTTTACTATATAATCCTGTGTGGATTATATAAATACTGGCAGTGTTAATTTAACACTTGGGGTTATAGTTTTAATATCATAACATTCATATTTAATATTAATAATGTAATATTAACATTATAGTAATAGCCTATTTATAATAATGTACTTTAATATTAATGTACCAGCTGACAGGGTTCCCTTAGTTTACAGAATTAGGCTACTTGAGAGAGATTTTTTTTGTCCTTGAGAAAAATTAACATGTGCTGTACCTGATATTTATCCAAATGAATCTAGCCTATATTGAATATATATTCAATTCTCACTCCAAGCTGAACTCAAAAGTTGGCAGCCCTGTCACAAGTATACACATAAGTGTAGAGGTAACTGACTACCTTTAACTGTTTAGGCTGCTGACATTTTTGTTATTTTTTGACATGACGGTCAATCAGAATTGTTTATGTTAAATTTTTTCTTACATGTCGAAAACTCTTAAACACGAGACATGACGTGAACGTTTCATAAATGTAGGCCTACTCCATAATGCTCTGTTATTGTTTTGATATAGCTAGTTTTGCAATTTAGCATGAGGAAGCCGATGTCGAAGTAAGGTATGTTATAACACATTCCTAGCTTAATTTGTTTAGAGATTTAGACACACTGAAACAAGCATAAACACCTGGATTTCTATTACAGATATATTTTATTACAGATAGGCCTACAGAATGTTTTACAGATAAAAAATGAAGTTGTACTGAGAGAAAAAATATTATGGCTCAAGACGAACCATATACAAATGGAGAACGACAAAGATTGTCAAGGATTTTCCGACTAAGACCTGTTATAATCAAAGCTGGCAGATGTTTTAGCTTCTTATTTAAAAACCATTTGGGTTTTGGCTTAGTGAAGTTATAGCCTACTGAAAACTCATGTTTTTATTTTTCAGCGATTTTACTAGGTTATATGTGAATCACCTGTCTGAATCAGCTCTGATAAATAATTATTTAGATCTGTTTCAGACAGGTGTAAGTGCAGGTCTGTCCTGTAGAGGGCGATGTTGACTGAATATTAAGTTAGGGTCAGATCAAACGATTGAAGAAATACAGTGAGTGAATATGTGTGCATGTCTACTGTAGGCCTACTTTATCTCTTAATATTAGTAAATAATTAATAGTAGTTAATATATTTTTAATCAAATAGGCCTAGTAAGTTAGAATTTGTTAGATATTTTACGGTTTTAATTATTCACATAATGTTTCAACAGGGATTTATTTTTCTTCTTCCCACTCTCTTACGTAGGTGGAAACAGATCATCATCTTGTCAGTCGAACATGCTTCTTCCGACTGTATTTCTGACGGGTGGGCGGGGCTAATAATCACATCACTACTGTCGCAATCTAGGATGTTGTTATTCTCGGCTCTGTTTTTTAAACTGACGAATAAAATTGAATGGAGGCAGTTGCCATGGTGAACAGTGCAAAGCTTTGATGTTGAGAGTGACAAAGTGGAATATGTGAAAGAGGGGAAATAAAAAGATAGGAGAAGAGAGAGAGTAGGGGGTATGAAATGATTGTTCAAAGATCAAAGAGTTAAAATGCCTGAAAACTGGCACAAATACGACCTCAGCTGTGGCACTGTAGGGTGTGTGTGTGTGTGTGTGTGTTTGTGTGTGTATGTGTGTGTGTGGAATGATGATGTGTTTGTTACTTGACAAGCCATCTGTGAACAGTTTGCAGATTTTTTCCTCAGCGTTGGATGCTCACACACGGGTAGTTGACACATAACATGTCCAGATTTTTTTGTTTTGTTTATCAACATCAACATTTCAAAATGATATGAATGTATAAGGGAAGTTGAGAGGGGATAGTTGTCACAGTTTTATTTCCAGTACATTTTTCTCAGGAAAGGGTTATTTATTTTTATTTTTTTTTTAAGTCAATTTCGGTCTAGACGAATACAGTAACATATTGGTTAAAAATAAATAATTAATTATAAAATAATGTTTCACATTATATGGGGTAAGTTGTCACAACCTACCATTCACTTGTTACCTGACAACAAAAGCACAAACACAATTTAATAAACACAATTTCACTCAGAAATAGCCATTTTATGTTTAACTCTTTTTCTTTCTCTAATTGCTCCCATACAGTCACAATTCTGAGAATGGTGTATCTGCTGTTGCTTGGCAACAACAGTGCGACCCCCTCCCCCACCATTGTGCAGCTGTTTTGGATGTGTGTGTGTGTGTGTGTGTGTGTGTGTTTATTCCAGCAGATGGCAGTCCATATTGATCATTCTTTATGGCATTCTTAATCATAAATTCAGAATCCATTATCATGTTTCCTGCGATAGGAGGGAGGAGCTGAGTTTCCATCAGCCTCTCAGCAGACTGGATCACCACTCTGGTACTGTATTATGCATGAAGGCTTATGAATATTTAAATACTGTTAGAATGGGCTGCTGACAGGATATGTTTAATGTAAAAAAGATGTTCATCATAACTGTCCTGCTGATTTTTCACGAGACGATCATTATATTTTAAGGCCACCTGCAACCAGCTTGCAAGGTCTGCGAGGGACTCTTTTTTCGTCCCGCTCCCGCTAGGTTCTATTCCGCACCCACCCGCTCCCGCTTAAAATTCACTGTGTTCACCCGCTATCCACTCAGAATGATTTTCTTCCAGACCCGACAGATCCCGCTAAATTTAGATTTCGTTTCCAGAATCTTACATTTAAATTTCCCCTAAGAGAGTGATTGGTGATAACAAATATAAAATGTTGGCTATACAAGAATTTTATTTGTTATTAATCTTATCATGATAACACCTTTAAAAATGTCACAGAGAAAAGGCTAAATTAAATACGATATCTGTCACTCAAAATTATAAGCCAAAAATACGAATAAATGAAAACTGTTGGCTTACTAGCTATACTGCAAAATTAAATCTTTTTTTTAACATCCACGCAAGAATGAATGTCGCTGACTGACGACAGTTTCAGTACCGAACGCCTCTCCTCCAAAATCCGAGCACAAAAGCTGAATGTTCTCTCGTGGCCGGGATGCAAAAGAGCATATCTTGCCAGGTTGCTCAGGGCAGGGAACTGGGAACTGTGTGAACGCCACCACTGCAGAAAGTTTTGTTCACTTCAAGTTCAAGCGCGGATACGCTTTTGTCAAAGAAAGTCGGGAGCGGCTGGGCTACTGTCAGACTGCTCACTCCCGTCCAAAGTACACCAGAGTTACCGACCGCTATATCGTCTTTCATTCGCAAAAAATCGGATTAGGTCCCGTGGTTTCCGCAGACATCTACTAGCAAGTTGCCAATTATGGTTAACGACTGTGACGTCCTGCTCAAATTTCCTGTTTCAATAGTAAATGTGTCATCACAGGACAGAAAACTGTCAAATCAATTTCACAGGGCCTTTAAAGGAATAACACAAAATTCTGCCATCATTTAGGTACTCAACCTCATGTCGTTCCTCTGTATGACGTTCTTTCTACACAAACTGTCAATTTTGTTTTTATACAATGAATTCAGGGGTTAGTTAACCCAAAATTCTGTCATTTATTACTCACCCTCATGTTGTTCCAAAAACATAAGACTTTCATTCACAAATGAAAATCTTTTTAATGAAATCTGAGTGATTTCTGTCCCTCCATTGACAGCCTATGCAACTACCACTTTCAAGCCCCAGAAAAGTAAAGACATCATTACAGTAATCCATGTGACTCCAGTCATAGGCTCCGAATGGTCGAGCACCCACGGAAAAATACGAGATATTCTCCATGGATTTAACCAATGAAAAATCGATTTCAGCTTTCAGACACGATTATCTTCACCTTTTTATAGTTTATTTGAGGCCGTTTCTACTCCGTTATTTTAATGAAAAATGTCGAGAGCGCATCCAAGTAATGAGCGAGCACAAATCTTTCAGCTCGCAGGCGGATTTCCTTCACTCTCGCACTCAACTGGATGTGTGCTCAGACTCAAACTTTCTTCTTGGTCTTTCTCTAGAATGGTCTTCTTATTGTAAGTGCTTATTGTAAATAGGTATTTATTGAATTATTTTATTTAGTGAGCCGCTACTGATCATCAGATATCAGTGAGAGCGTGACTTGCAACAACACTCATGGAAGGAATGCACTTTTGTTTGGTTGGTAACATAGGCGTAATTTGCGGGAGGGACATGTCTCCACCACTTTTTTGAAACATTTTGCTGCACGGATAGCCTACGTTAATTTGTGTTAAATAAGAAGTGATCTGGCACTGGAATGTGTTTTTTTTTTTTTTTTTTAAATCATGCAGTGGCGGAATGTTCTCTTGTGGCTCGTGCACAGTCTTCACACAGATGAGTGCGTCAGTCTATCACTTATGGTGTTGCAGCAACTCTCTATTCTTTCCAGCGAAATCATTAACAAAATGCACACAAACGTGTCCCTGCTTTTGCCTCTTTATATACAATCATTAATGAACATCTTTGGTCTTATTGAGAAAAAAAAGAAAAGAAAAAAAAACAAACGAGGGCAGATTAGAACCACTGATGATTAGAACCCGGAACGTCTGACTCGCATAGCAAAAGTTCTACCACTAGACCACATGGGAATATGAATATTTAGCACGGGTCTTTCTATATATGTACTGGGCACCCACTGGCAGAAACATAAATTGGCGCCTATGACTTCAGTGGTTTAACCTCAATTTTATGAAGCGACACAACACGCATATGCGCATGTTGAAGCGACAGCAGACGTTGTTGAATGAACGCGCATTGGAGATTATTCTTTGGTAAATAAAGTGGTAAATTATGTTGTTTTGCACGAACAGCGCACTCAATAAAATTGAGGTTAAACCACTGGAGTCACATGGATTATTTTAATGATGCCTTTACTACCTTAATTTCTGGGGCTTGAAAGTGGTAGTTGCATGGACTGTCAGTGGAGGGACAGAAAGATCTCAGATTTCATTAAAAAGATCTTCATTTGTGTTCTGAAGATGAACAAAAGTGGTTTGGAACAACATTAGGGTGAGTAATTAATGACAGAATTTCCATTTTTAGGTGAACTAACCCTTTCATATAATAAACTTCAGATAGACAAAAAAGCACCACAAAAAGTACCACAAAGTAGTACAGATTAATACAGTACACATAACCAAGACATGCTGCTGGTTTGCAGTTTGAATATGTGAAAGATCAAATGATATTTGAGAGCATAGATCTGTAGAAAAAAAATCTATAGATAGACAAAACATATGTATACATAATGTTCATTTAAATAATAAATACAATGGTGATAAAATAATGTTAATAATAATAAATAAGTAAGTTTTTAATTTGTTTCTTTTTAAAAACAAGAGGAGATCACAAATGTATTGAGGTTTGGGATTCTTCCACTTTAACATTCTTCTTGACATTTTTAGAAATCATTTCTACACCCCTGGCCATAGCAACCTGTGACTTTGACCTGCCTCATTTAAGCACACAAGATGACTTCCATCTTCCTCAGATGTCTTATATCAGTTATACATCAGGCAGTTCTCTATTGGTACTCACTCCAGGCGTAGATGTGTCAAACTGTCATCTTTGATTTGTTTATTTTGGGCTAAAACTTTAAGAAATGACATTAAGTCTAACTGCTATTCCAGCATTAAGAAAAGCAAAATGGCATTGCAGCTGTCTATCAATAACACATTCTGTAATGTGATAAGATAACATTTTGTCATCATTTACTCTCTCTATTGTTGTTCCAAACATGCTTTACTTTCTTTCTTCTGTGGAACATATTTTGAGAAATGTTTTTTTCCCCTGTACAATTTTGGATACTAATATTAGAATTTTTGTTTTGCAGAAGAGAGAAAGTCATACAAGTTTGGAATAACATGAGGATTGGTAAATAATCACAGAATTTTTTAATTTTTATTAACTATCCATTTAAACTCAATCAGCAGTATTTTTTATTTTATTTTTTAAATACAAAAAGCAAAAATCAGGTTTACAATGAGGCACTTACAGTGGAAGTGAATGGGGCCCATTTTGGAGGCTTTAAAGACAGAGGTGTATGTTGTAATTTTATAAAAGCGCTTACATTAATTCTCATTTTAAAGTGCCCCTATTATGATATTTTAAAGGTTCATAATTTTGTTTTGGTAAATAAAGTGGTGAAAGCCCTGGCTCGCACTGGCCCGACAGTGGAAGCTGCTAATGAAGACCATAGGCTCCCATTATGCAAATTTGTTACATTGTTATGTAGCTATGTAACAGGAAGTGAGACTGGAATTGCTGACAACTTGTTTCAGGCAGTTCAGAATTGATTCTTTCTTTTAGGAGACAATAACTCCATTGATCATGCACTTTGATCTTTAAAACTTTGCAGACCTTTTACATTCACAAACAGCTATATTACACACTGCATATAAGGTAATATTCGAAAAAGCATAATAGAGGCACTTTAAAAATGTGTGTATTGTTTGAGATGTAAAGAATGAAACACAGTACAGTCAGTTTAACAACATAAAGTTAAAGAGATGAAACCTTATCAATGAACTGAACTGCGCATGTATTACTTAAACACTTACCTTATGTTCTTACTCCATCCATGCCTTAAAGGGAAAGTTCACCCAAAAATGAAAATTTTCCCATGATTTACTCACCCTCAAGCCATATGACTTCTTTCAGACACAATTGGAGATATATTTAAAAAATATCCTTGCTCCTCCAAGGTTTATAATGGTTGTGAATGGGAGGGGCACATTTTGAAGCCAAAAAAAAAAAGCATCCATCTATAACAAAAGTAATCCATACAGCTCCAGTGGGTTAATAAAGGCCTTCTGAAGTGAAGCAATGGGTTTTTGTAAGAAAAATATCCATATTTAAAACTATTAACTATAATAACTGGCTTTCGGCAGACGGCCGTACACATCGATTTTACGGCGCATGATACAATGATGAACGCGGAGGCGCAGAGGATTGAGCAAAACAAAACCCGAATTAGAAGTCTAAAACGAGAAATTTTAAAGAGAAATGTCGGAGGATTTTGATAAAAGAGAAGAGGAACTTGAGTTTGTTGCACAGCCCTATTTGTTTGAACTGCAAAAGGCGTCTAAGCTTACAATACTCCTAAATCCTGCATCATACATCATGTCAGGGGTTACTTATTTGCCACAAGTCGACTTGCGCAGTATGCGTATGGTCGTCTGCCGGAAGCTAGTTATTTGAATTTATAAAGTTTTAAATTATTCTTACAAAAACGCATAGCTTCACTTCAGAAGGCCTTAATTAACCCCCCTGAGCTGTATGGATTATTTTTATTATGGATGGATGCATTTTTTTTTTTTTTTTTGCTTCAAAATGTGGCCCCCCATTCACAACCATTATAAATCTTGGAGGAGCAAGGACATTTTTAAATATATCTCCGACTGCGTTTGTCCGAAAGAAGATAGTCATATACATCTAGGACGGCTTAAGGGTGAGTAAATCATGGGATAATCTTCATTTTTGGGTGAACTATCCCTTTAAATGCACACCTTTGAAAGAGCACAGTTTTCTAGTGTATTTACTTTAACTTCTCAGGTAATGTCAGGTAATGACCCATTTCAGATGTGCCCAAAATTACAACAACAGTGGTTAAACATAAATATATTTGAATTATTTTATCAAAATTATTGCTAGGGACAATTCCGTACTTGCTGGATATTGGTAGTCCCTTGTTTAGCATAACTAAAACACACCTGCACAGGTGACTGGAGTGAACTCTCATCTCAGTTTACAGATCTGACAGCATTATTGGCTGGAATGAGATTTACACACACTGTGTTTCTCTGTCACATACACGACCACAGCTGCAGCTGCGTCACCATGGAGATTCAGTCAGCCAATGACAGGCGGCAATTTTCCCTCCAGGGACCCTGCTGATTCGGGCTGGGGGGAGCATGGGGGCGTAAACAGGAAGAAAAAACAAGAGGTGGGTGGATAGTGACAAATGAGAGACTGTGTGTGTGAGCATGTGCAGGTATGTGTGTGTGTGAGAATGTGCAGGTATGTGTGTTCTTTCAGCTTCCTTTAAGTAGGCGGGGTTTACAACGTATGCATTTGAGCCTGTTGCTAGGCAAGACCAGTATCCATGGTTACCTCCATATCCAATCAGGTGTTAATGTTGATGTTGGCGCCTGTTTCATTCATGTATGTGTGTGTGTGTGTGTGTGCATGTGTGGTTATTGCTATCTGTCAAAATTTTCGTGATAGTGGCCCACTGGAACTGAATCTGGTCTCATAAATGGAGCTGCGGTTTAGATTTATGTTTGGATTTGCAGAACTCTTTATTCTTCAAATCGAAGGGAACAGATAGAGAACTGTGTAGGCCATAGTCAGCAATGATATCCGTCAGAATTGTAGGAGTGTTACATTTGGTTTGATATGTGTGTTAAAGTGTGTGCGTGTCCTCTCCTTCTGCCTTACAAAACTAAGTGACCGGTTGCTATGGGATCAGAGGCTTGGCGACCGTTACTAAGGCCCAAAGGCAGTCATACATGAACCCAGTCAACCCAGAGAAAAGAGACAGTACAGAGAGAGAGAGAGAGAGAGAGAGGGAGGGAGATAAAGGGAGATAAAAGGAGAGAAGACCTGAAATATTTAAACAAACATCCTCATATTTATATTCAGATTCAGTTCTGAATCCTCTAAAAATGTGGTTTATTAAACTATTCATTTATTTATGGAAATCAAAAACCAACCAAGACGAAACCAAACTAATAACGTATGTATAAACTAATAACATAGGCCATAGAGTTTATAATAACATAGAGTGTCCATCAGGAGAATTCGTTGCTATTAAAGTGCCATAAAACACAAACATTACCTTTGGCATTGTATGAAGTAAAATAATTTTCATTCTATACAAAAGATAACATAGCACAAAAGTCTATAGTACAAAAATAAACCGCAACAGCATTATCGTCTATTAATTGTTGTTACTCAGAGAGCTATTATTCCTGTGTTTTTGAAGATACCAATGGCTTTCATGGGGGCACCTAAAGGCCGTTCCACACCAAGAAAGATAACTATAAAGATAACAATCAATATATGCTTCTAAAAATCGTTCTAATTGACCCTTCACCGGGAGTTTGATTGACAGGCGATCTAACCAATCATAACACCGAATCCGCCATTTTGTCCGACAAAGCAGTCAGGGGAGTTAGTAGATTAACGTTGGTGGACTTGAACTTGAAAAATGATGTGTACTGACATCTTTCTGTGGTTGAAATGTGGTTCATTCATGTTTATTTGATGATATAAATTAAGAGATGATCGGTTCATGAGCCGCTTGATCTGAGGAGCTACAGCGATCTGTCACGACACAATAAAGAGCCACAAAACGGTATTTATTGTTTAAATTTCTTTAAACATTACAAATATTGAAATTTGAGACTTTGATTCATATCAAAAGTAACCTGCTCTGCCTTGTCTGTCGACGCGTTGTCAGCTTCCTCTTTGCTCCGCATTGTGTTTTTCACTGCGTGAGAATGTGTGGCGTGAGAGCAGCATGGCTTGTCGGACATAGCAACAGTAACTAAAGGGGGCAGGTCTTCGCAAACAGTCAATTGTAAAAGAATAGAAGTGTCCACACCACAGCTATAATGATAACGATATAGAGAAACGTTGAACCTGCTGTTGAACGATAAAACACTGACAGCCAATCAGAATCCGTTGTAATGTAAGGGCTTGTGCATTTAAAATGGCAGACGACATTGCGGTGAAGTTAATCACCGAGGTCCAGAAAAAGCCACCACTAAGTCAAACCCCCTTTTCGAAAAAAAAAGGGATATATGGGAAACAATCGGTCATACCCTCGGAATAAATGGTGAGAAGTATTAACGATGACATTATTATGCCAGTCTAGCAAACAGTGTAACATAAAAATTACCTCAGGTATCCAGAGCTAGTTTCGACAACATTGTCTTGCTTCCTTTGAAGTTGCAGCGAAAGAGGCTATGCGTTGTGTTTTTTTTACACACTTTTAAACCGCAGCGCATGAGTTTAGAACAAACAGACCATTATTGTTCGTTGGTGTGGACGCTAATATAGTTATCATTATAGTTATCTTTATAGTTATCGTTCTTGGTGTGAACGGGCCTTAACTCTTATTGTAAGCCATTAACTGTAGTGTAAACCTATCTCTCAAATCTAATTGGTTGATTGTAATATTGTGCAGGATCAACAAGGATGTTGATCCCGGAACATGTTCTACTTGGTGAAATCACATTCAGCTCAGATGGCTTCTGGCACAGTTAGCTGTCTTATAGATTTTAATAAATGATTTTATTCATACATTTCTGATATGTAAGTAAATATATAAGTAGGCCTAAGTGTCAGTAACTGTTTTGTATGTGATCATGTTGTTGCTATGGTTATTGTGGTGAATGTCTATTTAGCGCAGTCTAGTTAGCTTGACACATTAATGAAATTTTGTGGGTAAAAAAGGTCCATTGTCAGTTGTGTAGCGGTGTATGAAGCACAGCTCACACAGAAGTCACTTTCAAACAGATTTCTGTTGGTCAACATGGAGAATCTGGGGGTCCAACTTAAACCCGTTACGAAATCTGCATAGGGAAATCTTTCGCCCTTACGCCCTTTCGCCTTGTGATTCTAAACTGTGTGGATTCCTATTGAAATGATAAATATGAACTTAACATTGTGGTTACTGAAACACTGTTTACATTTTGAGACACATCAGTGATCCCGTTTACACCTGATATTAAAGCAAAGACTATAGAATAACACAAGACGCGTCACTCGTATTGTTTTGAATGGGAGAAAGTGCAACGCGGAATAAGTCCCGCCTTCTAAATAAGAGCCAGTCGCCGATTGGTAAAGTCATCGTGTCACTGCAGCGGCCGTTAGAAGCTCCGGTTCCTATAGAAACAGTCAGACGCGCCTCTGAAATGAGACACAAGAGACGCGCATTTAGGACTGCGCATGTGCATTAGCTTGATCCAGCCTGAAAAATACAGTTTTTTGTCATGATTCGAGCGTTTAGCTGACAGTTGTTGTCAGATTTCATTGTTGATTTCAAATATGAAATTTAATCGAAAGCTTGGCAAACGGCTTTGGAGAATTTGATGTTTCCCCATTCAAAGAGATAGGAGCTGCACTTGCATGCCCGAGAGGCGTTTCAAAGATGGCCGCCTGATGTATATCCAAGTAAAATACACATCATGAAGAGATGTCGTTTGGAGGGTAGGGGGGGCTAATGTTTTTGATTAAAGATTACAAGTGCACATGAATTAAAAAAAAAAAAAAATGATGTGCATGGATAATTAATTTATAATAAACACTGCAACATTGGTAAGATTTGTGAATTTTTATTTCATGGTGACTTTGAGATGCATTTTCAGTTATCCGATCACAGGTCACAGCATTTTATGCCACAAAGTGCATTTACTGTATGCTAACTGTTTAATGCTGTTTAATTTTTAAATGCATTTACATAGAAATAATGATTTTACATATGATGTTGTGAAATTCATGTTTAAAATATGACATTATCAATATATAAACTTTAATCATTTTTTATTTAAATTTTTTTTTTATTTTATATAAAATTGTCAAATCTAAACCTTCCCAGTAGCTTGCAAAGGGGATGCTTTATGCTGCCTTCATGTGCTATCGAAATTATCGTAAATACGAGTTTCCTAGTTAAAAATTGGACATGAACGCTCTCCCACTGGGAAGCTCAAGGATCATTTTTGTCCAATTTCCGACAACAAAGCACTCGAATGCAGCAAGCTCATAATCAAGACTTCAAGGGTTAGTTCACCCAAAAATGAAAATTCAGTCATTTATTACTCACCCTCGTGTCGTTTCACACCCTTAAGACCTTCGTTCATCTTCGGAACACAAATTAAAATATTTCTCATAAAATCCGATGGCTCAGTGAGGCCTCCATTGACAGCAACTTAATTTCCACTTTCAATGCCCAGAAAGGTACTAAAGACATATTTAAAACAGCTCATGTGACTACAGTGGTTCAACCTTAATGTTATGAAGTGACAAGAATACTTTTTGTGCACCACAAAAAACAAAATAACAACTTTATTCAACAATTTCAAGTGATGGGCGATTTCAAAACACTGCTTCATGAAGCTTCAAAGCTTTACGAATCTTTCATTTCGAATCAGTGGTTTAAAGCATGTCTCAAACAGCCAAAGTTACGTGATTTCAGTAAACGAGGCTTCGTTACGTCACAAGTGTTTCGAAACATTTCGAATTTTCAGTGGTTCATCACTGGGGGGTGATGATCTCTGTAAACTAGTGATGGGCAGAGCGAGTCTTCATGAAACAGTTGAAGCAAATGAGCCTTCGAGGCTTCGAAACAAACCGACACCCGTCTCCACCGTGACACTGGTCACTTGCACATGATCTGAAGTAACCTTGACAATGATTCAGACAAGCGTTGACGAAATATAACATACATGTTGTTTGTGCCAAACAAGGAAGTGTGTTTGGGGAGTGGATAGTGTTCTCAACTGGGTTCAAATCCTGGTCAGAACAGTGTTTTCTATAAAAACTCATGCAAATAAATACCTTTTACAAACCCATTGCAAATGTTTTATTGAAAGTAAAATCTATAAATCATATAATAAGATTGAATATCAAGTGTATGTATAAAATGCCTTCTTTTATCAATTTTCAGGGCTTGTTTTGTTTGTTCCATGGATGGCCCAGCTAAACAGGCCAATAAGAGACTATTAACTACTATTATTATTTTTAATTATAGGCCTACTAATGTCTAATTAAAACATCTACAAATGTATAAAAATGATTAGAGATCAGGTAAAATTATAGACTTGATTCATGGGTTCACAGAGATCATCGACCCCCAGTGGTGAACCACTGAAATTTCGAAACGTTTCGAAACACTTATGATGTAACGTAGCCTTGTTTACTGAAATCACGTGACTTTGGCAGTTTAAACACGCTTCGAACCACTGATCGTAAAAAACATGATTCGTAAAGCTTCGAAGCTTCATGAAGCAGTGTTTCGATAATCGCCCATCACTAGAAATTGTTGAATAAAGTTGTTATTTTGGTTTTTTGGCACACAAAAAGTATTCTTGTCGCTTCATAACATTAAGGTTGAACCACTGTAGTCACATGAACTGTTTTAAATATGTCTTTAGTACCTTTCTGGGCATTGAAAGTGGAAATTATCTTGCTGTCAATGGAGGCCTCACTGAGCCATCGGATTTCATCAAAAATATCTTAATTTGTGTTCCGAAGATGAACGAAGGTCTTACAGGTGTGGAACGACATGAGGGTGGGTTATTAATGACAGAATTTTAATTTTTGGGTAAACGTGAAGGCAGCATTAGTGTAGTTGAACTAATTTAAATTAGTAGCTTGTACAGTTTCACAGTTAGTGATTGGCTGTACATGAAAATCAACATTTCTTTTTTTTGTTGCTTCCCACGATTGTGATTCCTGTGTAAATATATTTATTGTTCCCCCTGTAAAGTGTGTAAACTCACGGTTTTTGGTATATGTGCTATTTGTGTCTTTTGTGCCTCTATTGCAGTGACAGCTTACCTAACAGTTTGGATTTGTTGCAGATAAAATTAGACTCGTTTTTTTTTTCAGGATACGAGTTTAGTTTTGATTTGTTTGAACTGTCTTGAGCATTAAAAAATAGATTAAAATGTGTGGGAGAAACATTAAAACTGAATTCAAGAAAATCAAGACATGTGAGCTGATTTTCAATCTGTTTCTTTCACTTTATTAATGTTGCTCCATGTATACAAGTACATATATCTCAGTTCTTCCATTTTATTTTATTTTTTTATTTAACCAGGGAATTTCGGAAAGAAAAGGAATGATAGAGAAAGACAGAGAGAGAGAGAGAGAGAGAGAGTGTGTTAATTCAAATGAAATATCACCTGTAGCAACATTATCTCCACAGCAACCAAAAATACACAACAATAGGGCCAACCACTGACATGCAAAACACACACACAGCCTCACACATACAGAAACACACAACGCTCACATTGTTCTGTCAGTATATTGAGAGATCGGTGTGTGAAGTGTGTCTGTTTGGTGAGTTTGGAGGTCTGGCTCTCTCTCTCTGTCTCTCTGACATCATGACAACTGCTGCTTTCAAAGTACAGAAAGACCAGAACTCCATTAACACACACACACACACACACACACACATGCAGAAAATGCATGCTCATACCATGCATAACTCCAAACATACACTCACTTTATACCTCCAGATCCTTCCACACACACATACACACTTTAATTGAACCTTCAAACATCCAATTAAAGGGATAGTTCACCTTAAAAAGAAAATTCTGACATCATTTACTCATCTTCATGTTATTCAAAACCTACATGACTTTCTTTCTTCTGTGTAACCCAAAAGTAACCATTTTGAAGAATGTGCATGCTGCTCTTTTCTATACAGTAAAAGTGGATGGGGACCAAAGACTGTCGAGCTCCAAAAAGGACAAAATAGCACCATAAAAGCATCACAAAAGTAGTCCATACGGCTCATGCACTATATTCCAAGTCTTTGAAAGTTAAATCGTTCTTTATTCGTAATCTTGCATTGAAAATCTTGCTTGACAGATGTAGTCGCCATTCACATTTTATGCAGAAAATAGCAGCTCTTTCAGCTAAATTCCTCCTTTCGCATTCTGCGGAAGACAAAACGTCATACAGGTTTATAAAGACATGGTCGAATTGGCATTTTTGGGTGAACTGTTCCTTTAAAAAACATTAATACTGCTAACATTCAATACTGTGCGTGTGTGTATGTGTGTGTTTGACGCATTGTGCTGTACACTGATTTTGTTTCCACTGATATGTGAGAAAAAGAGAGAGAGAGAAACAAAAAAGTAGGAAAGTCAGGGGATAAGCAAAGACACAATGCCAATCACTAACTAGAAAGCAGCAAACAGGAAATATGAAGTATGCATCAGGGAGGCTGGACTACTACTACCACTCACGCTCACACACACACACACACATACACACACACACACATATATATATATAATAACCCCTCCCACTGCCATCACATCACACTCAAATGGAGGGAAGTGAGAATTGGAGGGTGGCAATGAATAGATTCCATGTTTTTATTCCACCCCTCATTAAATGGAGGTAGAAAGAAAGAGAAAGAGAGAGGAAGTTGGGGGCTGGTGGTTTGTATCAAAGTTCAATTGGATATTAAAGATAATATCATCATAACTGCCAGTCTTATTCACCATGATCATGTCCATCACCAACACAATGATCAAAGTCCAGCCTGTTAAAATCATTACTGTTATTGTTACTATTATCATTATTCATATTATAATTACTGATATAATTTAAAATGGGCGGGCTAGTTTTATTATTTAGATTTGATCTCGTTTTTCATTTGTCATTAATCTTGTCGTTCACTATTCCTTCTGTTAATCCTGCACAGCGACTGCTTGCTCCTTATTGGGGGCGGGGCTGGTCTCCGTGGTGACCGGCTCTGCGGGGGCGGATTCCTTTGCGGGCGGAGCCTCAGTCTTTTTAGACTCAGCATCGGGCTTGCTCTCCGTCGCTGTGGCTACAGGAGGGGCGGGATCTTTAGCGGTGGGGGCAGGCTCTTTTGCAGCCTCTTTCTCATTCGCCGGAGCTGCAGAAGGGGTGGATTTTTCTTCCGCTTTGGCAGGAGGGGCATCTGGACTCTTGGCGGGTTCTGCTTTAGCAGCCTCGCTGGTCTTGCCGTCAGAGGCTTTAGGAGCATTAGCATTAGCGTTCGCCGCAGGCTCCTCCTTCTTTGCAGGGGCAGCGCTTTTCTCTTCCTCCTTGGCCGCGGTGGAATTGCTATCGGCGCCTGGTGCGGCTTCTTTGCCGGCTGCCGCCGTGTCATTGGTTGTCTCAGTGGCGGCAGGAGCATCCTCCTTGTTCTCCTTAGGAGCTTCGCTCTCCTCCGCCGACGCTCCCTCAGTCTTTGCGTCCTTCTCTTTTGCCTTCTCGTCGTTCACATTGTATCCCTTCTTCTTTTTGCTCAGCTTCCCTCCCATTTTACCTCTGACCTATGAAAGAGAGAAACAGAACAATCAACACTGGCTGCAATGAGCAGAGTGACTTGTGCGATCCAAAATGAGGTCTTTAAACTGCAGAAGGATTTATTCATGCGCTTTCTTCTTCATCAAGTTGAATCATTAACACTAAGGCCATGTTTACACCTGGTATTAAGATGCATTTTGGTCGATCAGATCACAAGTAGACGAGGGAGACACACTCCCGTTTACACCTAGTGTTTTAATCCATCTCTTTTGACCACTTCTGTCCTGATTTCTTCAGCGGGAGGGTCTATGTGTAACCCCTCACCCAGGTCCTACTCGCCCCACTCTGCGCGGGCCTCAAACCTGGGTCTCCGGAGCGGGAGTCGGACGCTCTAACAAGGAGGCTAAAGGCTGCAACTTCTAGCATCAGTTGCTAGAGCATCTCTTGAGATCAGAGGCGTGTGGGTAAATGTATGGGTTTTTTCAGATCTTTCGATCTAATGGATGAAATAAGCTTGCACAATTTACATATGAATGGCAAAAGGATACACTGGAAAAACATACAGCTGTTGTTTCTGCTAGCCGGAAGACCACGCCGAACGCTGTGAGTGTGTGTTAGAAATCAGGAATGGTGAGAGAACATTGTGCTTAGTATATTTTTTTGTCTTCAAACTAAACTTAGATCTTCAGCCGACAAAGTTTAAATCCCTTCTGTCTAGCACGCTTCCCATACTGCGTTGGGTCAGTAGGCGGAGAGTAGGCGGTCTTTTGCGCTGTTCGAACGCATTCAACCACATGAGCGTCTACACTACGAAAGCAATCCGGTCGAATGCGTTTTCGACCTCCTTCTGGAAGTGGTCGAAAGTGGACAAGCTCAAAGCGTTTTAGATCACGTTTACACCTGTATTTAGCATTGCCCACTTGTGGTCGGATTAACAAGAAAACGCTTCTTAATACCAGGTGTAAACAAGGCCTAAATTTCATATAATCCAATGAAATCTTTTGGCTACCTCTGTTGTTTGTCTTAAACAGAAGTGGGATAAAAGGTTTTTCAAGAAATGGACCCTAGTAAACTCTCACGTCTCCTCTAGAGTTTCAGATCTCAACAACATCTCAGACTGTGTTCAGATTTGCTAATATGTTCCAAAGCCGCTTTTCCAACGTCGGGCCGAACGGTTCTTAGAATGGTAAGGAACGGTTCCAGTTGTGTTTCCACTTGGTATGGCACGGTTACAAACCGTTCTCAGCACGGAATTCTCAGCACGGCTGGCTACCAGTTTCTCTCTAGCTGGCTAAGCGCTCTATTTGAGCAACATAAACAAATTAATAATAAAATTAAAAGAAATATCTGATCATTCTCCATAACGCGGTCGTTATTTACATCTCATATTATCAGTAAACTGTTGCGTTACCAAGGCAATGGCTGATGCTTTTGTATTACATTCCAAAGAGCGGCCGTTATCAGCCCCCCAGTGGAAAATGAAACCGTAACCGTACCAGCTGGCCTGGATCGGCACGGATTAGAACGGTTACGCAATGAGAACCGTTCGGCCCGATGGAAGAATGTTTTTTCATTAATATTTTCCATCCAATTCTTTAAAATCCTAAAATTTGAAAAGTATCTAAATAGTTTCTTGTATAAAGTCCCAATTTATACTGTAAAAAAAGAATATTATTAATGTCTAAAATATTATTTACAAAATATTAATATATTTAATAATATTAAATAGTTTATATTATTACATTGTTTTTCTGCTTACTGTACGTGATTTATTTAGTTACTATTTAGTTAATCTGTTATTTATTTTTATCTCATTTTTATTTACTTATTATAATCTATGTATTACTTATTGATTTATTTTAATCTTTATTATTTATTTATTTTTACATTTTTTACACAGTTTTTCTCACACTTTTCCACAGACCCCATAGCACTCCCTTGCGGACCCCAGTTTGAAAACCTTGAGTTATATGTTACATTATACTATACTTTACTACAAATTATACTATACTATATGAAATGCTATAATATACTTTAGAAAAAACATCAAATACAAAGACGTAAAAAAAAGAAAGAAAGGTAACTATTGCTTTCCAAGTCGTGAAAGAGCAACCACTGAGTAATAAAATTTCTCTCTGGGATTATTGGTGGATGTTCAAGTGTAGCATGTCAAACGCTACATCTTGCATAATCAGAATGACATACTGGGAAGAAAAATGTAATTCGTGCTTTTAACAGGTACTAAAAAAACCATCTGCAAATAGGTCTCTCTGCAAGGTGTCATAATGAGAGAAAGCAGAAAAATAGAACGAATATACCTTGTATGTTCTGCTCTGGGTTTATTTTAGTACATGCGCTTCAGTCTTGATACAGAGAGCTAATAAAAGCTCAGCAGGCTAAACTCACATTTCTGAGACAGTCTGTCAAGATTCTATCATATCAAGCATCAAAACTAGATCATTAATCAGTAATCAGACTCCAGCGCTGATAGTTATCTGGATATATGGAGGGGGTTTTAGAGGACAGCATCTCTGAGCCATACTACCTGCAATTCAGAACCGCAGTTACCAAGGCAACTGGGTGGTCATGTGACCCATTCCGAATAAGGAGCCGAGCGAAACACATTCTCGCTCTCTCTCTCTCTCACTCCAATCTCCCTGTTGGCTGCTTTAGCGTTCCTGAGCTCAACAACCATCTGTGTAATGACACACTTGCACACACACATACAGTTATTCTCCAGACAGAAGGAGAACAGTAATCATGTGAAGCCAACATGTGAGTTGAATGTTCCACACACACACATATGACAATGGAAACATGGAAAGTCTTTCATTTCAGTGTGTAAGAGAACAATAGACACTATCTGTCCCGTCTCCACTGAGTCAAGCAGACAGCAGCACGCTGTTTCAGCGTTAAACAATACGCTGCAGTGTGTTTGCGTCTGTGAGCTGTCTCATCTGTACAGGGGGCTTGAAATTCACTTACTGTGTGAAACCTGCTGATTGATAGTAAATACGATCCTGGTGTGGCTTGTAAACTGTCAGTGCATAAAGTGTCAGTGTGTACATATAGTATTCAAAAGCCCCGTCGTAAACTTCAAAATTAAAGGAGCGGATGAATAGCACTTTTGGCTCCTGCTTCAATACAGAGAGAGAGAGTTCAGTTGAACAAAAGACAAGCATTGGAGACTGAATACTGAGACACAATGCATCAGTAAGATTAAACATTCAGATGAAGCTGTATCATTGAGGTTAGGCCCTATGACAGAGCTCTACTGTGGAGGCTAGGCCCCATGACAGAGCTCCATCATAGAGGCTAGGGCCCAGGACAGAGCTGCACAGTGGAGAGAGTAGGTGACAGCAAGAGTTTACTGGTCACTAGGGCTGCAACAACTAATTGATGAAACTAATTTCATTATTGAAATCAAACTATGTTCAACAAAGAAATGTTACATTAATTTTAGGTTTTTAAATTAATCACAATGAATTTGTTCCTATTAATAAAGCGAGTAATTAGTTATTAATATTAACAATGACTTCTCAGTAACATGATTACAAAAAATAAGTAATACCTTACTTTGTGTTTTAGTTTTTATTTGAATACATTTATACTAAAATTATTTAAAATGCGCTACTGCTTAGAATTTTTTCAGAAACCCTGCTTTCAGTTTTTTTGTTTGTTTTTTTGCATATTGTATTGTTTATATTGTTTTATCTGCACTTTATATTATGTATTTTAAACATTGCACAGACATTAATTAGTTTGAATTTTTGAAAGCACTGAGCAAGAAAAAATATTGATAGAATAATATATCGAATCTCGAATCTGATTGGCTGAGAGGTCTTTCCAACCATGCGATATTCTAACAATATTGCCACGGAAATGGTTTCACCGTTTGAATCACTCTGCTGTCAGCATTCTCACAGCGAGTGTCATGGCGGATGAGCAAACCCACCATATTTTTATAGATACTGTTATTTTGTAACAGAATGTAGCTTTAAAGGGTTAGTTCACCCAAAAATGAAAATTATGTCATTTATTACAATATGAGTCAGTCAGTTGCAAAGACTTTTATATTAAAATGGACTGAAACAAGGAAACAAGGTTTTTACTTTAAACATCTTACAGGACACAACTGACAAATGCATTGACTGGCACTGTCAAGGGAATGTCTTAAATGTTAAAAGGACAAAGACAAAGATATCGCTTTCCTCAGCGGACATTCAAACTGATTTTGTGATTATGAATATAAGATTTACCTGAAGAATATCAGCTAGATGCAGGTAATACACTCACTCAGGCGATCTCTCTCTCATAATACTCTACATATTACAGTGAGTTTCAATGAAGCGACTCAACGTTCCTTCGTTATTAGTTCTAAAGTGACGTTTTAGAATTAGTAACGGAGGCATGGGCTCAACTGTTAAACTGTCAACTTGAGATTTGAATCCGTGGCGGAAAGAAGTAGTTTCTCACAAAAGAGGGTTTTTAAAGACACTCCGTTGTTTTTCTTATTTATTTACACACTTGTGCCGTCGAACTGTTGTAAATACGCAATATCACAATATCACAATATCAATATCACATGGCTGTATATCAGCACGCTGTGATTGCCTACAGCACTCAGAATCACAGCCGTGCTGACATACAGCCATATCGCACAGCTACTCATGTAATATTGCTCATATATATATTCAATAATTCATATTATATTTTAAAATGTAATTTATTCCTGTGATGGCAAAGCTGAATTTTCAGCATCGTTACTCTTCATGACCCTTCAGAAATCATCCTAATATGCTGATTTGGTGCTCAAGAAACATTTCTAATTATTATCAATGTTGAGACAGTAGTGCTGCTTAATATTTTTGTGGAAACCATGATTTTTTTCAGAATTTTTTGATGAAAATAAAAATAAAAAGAACAGCATTTATTTGAAATAGAAATTTGTTAACATTAACAATGTAAACATCTTTATGGTCACTTTTGATCAATCTAATGCATCCTTGCTGAATAAAATAATTAATTTCTTACTGATATCAAACTTTTGAACGGTAGTATAGATGTATGTGTGTATTGCCATATAAACGAGTAGCTTTGAATCCCAAATTGCTTATGTAACTCCAAAACTCCAACACACACACACACTGGGCTCGAGGCAGGGGAGGGGGGGAGTGGAGAACTGGAGCAGAAAATCTGACCCAATCACTGTGCTGTAACAGCAGCAATGCATTCTGGGAGCAAGCCCACATTCATAGCATTTCACATTCAAATACAATAAACTACATTATATATGGACAAAACATGCATATTACCATATTAAGATATTACATATTCACTCACATATAAAGTTTTTTTTTTTTTTAGTAAATTGGTATTAGATGCCTCTCAGTCTGTATTGGAATAATTTTGCTGACTTCTAGCCGAACACCTGTTTGTATGCAACCAACCTTCTCTAGCTAATCTAATTTTAATGGACTCTAAAGTATATGTGTGTAGGATAAAATATGTGATGTGTAGGATAAAATATGTAGGATGTGTAGGATAAAGTGTGTAGGAAAAATATGTGTGTAGGATAAAATAAACGCGAAAGAGCAGAAGATAAGTTACTAATATATATCCTCATTCAACCATTTTTATCCTTCTGTCTCTTGCAAACACACTCTTATGTGCATGTGTGTGTTTGTATGTTGAATACAGATGCAGTTGTTTTACCTCCGGGTCAACAGGGGGCAATGTAGAGCCACATTCCTGAGTGAAGACCGGACTTGAGTGGAGGGAGAGAAAGGGCAAGGAGAATGTGACAGCTCAAAGTGTGTGACACACACACACTAATAACTTTAGATCTGTCCTCCAAGCTCAAATACACACATACACACACAAGCTCATAACCCTAGAGATGTACTCAAACAAACCACACACACTAGCACATTGTTGGCTAGGGCCCGGGCCTCTACGTAAACATGAGCTCAGGCTAATGAATAACTCCAGAACAGAGCAGACAGCGAAACTGGAAGCTCTTGTTCTTTGTTTGATTGGTCGAGATGATTTGACAAGTAAATATGCAATGATGAGTCATATGATGATTATTGTGATTATTTGTTTTATTGATTATTCTTGTTCACACAGATCATGATTTAAGCACCAAATGGTGGATGTGCTTTCAGGATGACTGAAAGTGTGACTGTTGACATAAAGAGTCTGAAATATTTCACTCCAGGTAACTATTGTTCTGTGTAATTCCTAAACTTCCCCCACCAGATAGTAGCCTACATGTTTTTTTAAGGCCAGAACTATGTGTTCCAAATGATCACTACTTCCTTCCTGATTCTTCCTGATCAGTGCATACAGTTGAGACTCTTATTAACCATCTGCGAACCAGAGGTTAAGTGACATACTAACTATGGAACTAAAATCAAAGCAAGAAACTCACAAAATAAGAATTGCGGCTGCTAAAAACAGCTTATTTGAGTTCTTTCAGCGCACAATTCAGTAAAGGAATTACGCAAATTAGGTAACAGCATGAATGCACCCACAAAATTGGTGATGAACACAATTTGTAGGCTGTAATTCCCCACCTTACAGGCCGCTTCTAAATGCTAGGTTGTGGAGGATAAGGCAGACTACTACAATCTGTCATACTTTATCCAAACACCTTAATTGTCTCTTTCAAATGCAGAAAGTGTGTTTTACCGCACCACAGTCTGGGTGTCTTTTAAAGTGCTCTTCTCTTGTCAGAGCCGATAGCCTAATGGGCAGCCCATAGTGCAACTGCGCCTCCAGCAACCCGAGTTTGATTCCTGTCTCAAGGTCCTTTGCCGATCCCATTCTTCCACCCTGTGCTTTCCTGTCTGATCTCTACAATGTCCTATCCAATAAAGCCATATAAAAAGGCCAAAAATATAACAAAAAAAGTGTTCTTCTCCATCATTTGATGAATTACTGCTGCCATTATCAGTAGAAAATGTACACAAAAATCACCTTTAAATAAAAATATTTTTAATAGTGATGCTAATTGTGCCAGGAAAACAGCGCTGAGCTCTCTATAATGATCCTAATTTACCTGGAAAGTTCGAAGCCGTGTAAAAAAAAGTGATTTACACGTTCTTATAGTACACTACCGTTCAAAAGTTTAGGGTCAGTAAGATTTTTTGAAAAAATAATACTTTTTTTCAGTAAGGACGCATTACATTGATCAAAAGTGAGAGTAAAGACATTTACATTGTTACAAAAAAATATATTTCAAACAAAAGCACTTCTTTTAAACTTTCTATTCATCAGTGAATACTGAAAACACAGCTTCCACAAAGAATATTAAGCTGCACAACTGCTTAAAACATTGATAATAACAAGAAATGTTTCTTGATCAGCAAATCAGCATATTAGAATGATTTCTGAAGGATCATGTGACACTGAAGACTGGAGTAATGATGCTGAATATTCAGCTTTGCCATCACATGAATCAATTACATTTTAAAATATATTAAAATAGAAAACAGTTATTTTAAATTGTAGTAAAATGTGACAATATTATTGTTTTTACTGTATTTTTGATCAAATAAAAGCAGCCTTTGTTAATATAAGAAACATTTTATTCAAAAACATTTAAAAATCTTACCGACCCCAAACTAGATAGACAGTTAATGAACTATATTACTGTGTGAGAAAACTATTTATAAAGGTTATCATTATTAATAAATGTAAATTTATTAAACACTAATGTATTGTCATATTGCTGCCCTATAAGACAATAAGACACTGCTTTACATTGTACTTAACAATACCCCTTCGTAACTGTGGTAAAGCACTGTAATGCACAACATTTCATGGCTTATTGCTTTATTCAGCAGACTGAAGACTGAAATTAATTGAACTTTACAGTAAACTGTGTATCTCGGGTAAATGTGCTGCCATTTTAAAATTTTAAAGAAACCAGCTGTTGATGATGCAATTGAGTTGAGTTTAATTTATATAGCACTTTTACCAAGCTTGAAGCACTTTACAGGCAATAATACATCTGTTCAAACCCCCAGTAACTGCAGCAAATGGTGAACTTCCCATTTATTGAGTCTAAAATAGGAGATAAATCTAGTATGACAAGAATGTGCCTTGACTATTCATATTTTATTTTATTTTTTTTATTTTTTTATTTTTTTTGCAAGGTCATTATTTTAGGGTTATTTTGTTGAATGTGAAGAAAATATCAGGGCCTTGAGTGTGTGTGTGTGTGTGCGTGTGTGTTTGTGTTTGTACTTAATCATATTTTGGGGACAAATTTGTATGCAGAAGTGAGCTAAATGTGACATAATTTCCTAAAACCAACTTTTGGGGACATTCTCATTTGTAAAAATGGCATGAAAATTAAGTAAATGATTTATATTTTTAAACTGTAAAAAAAAAAAACTCCTGTTATGGTTACATTGTAGTTTTTATAATATCTGTAAATAAAAACAATAGAGGTCTATGCAATGTCATTATTTTTGTTAAGTAAAAAGAATGTGTGTGTGTGTGTGTGTGTGTGTGTGTGTCTCAATCCATATAATTTTGACTAAAAACATCTACTACTCCAGAAACAAACAATGGTGCGAGGGAAGGTTTTAAATGAACACTAATGCAATAAAACATAGTCCCACAACCAGTACTAAGATAAATAGTGTTAAAATGGAAAGAGCAAAAAAGAAAGCAAGAAAGACAGATGTCAAGATGTAAAATCCTTGATTGTGTTTCCACAAGTATATTTGGAAGTGCTGAGGTGGTTTACCAACTCATTTGGACAGTGTCTTGAGAACTGTCTTCATCCTACACACACAGAGCCATCTCTCAGGATGGAAATTGCTCTAATGAAAACAACGGCGAGGGAACATAAACACCACTGGCAGACAAAAACACGCTCGCACACACAAAGACCTTGAGATTCTTTCTTCAGTAGTGTACAGACTCCACATTATCCTGATGACTGTTTAGCAGCTCACTGATGGTAAAATGCACTGTGACTTTGAGTGTGTGTTTATTTAAGACTGTCATGGTTCCTAACAACACCCTCACTGGAGCCAGTCTAAGATAGTAACACACACACAATCCCTGAGCCTCACCCTGAGTTGCAGCCTTGCTATGTGTGTTTCGTGATAGTGAGTGAGATTTGATCGTATCATGTCCTTCAAGTACAAACATCCATAAATCGTGTTACTGACAGATGCTTGATAAAATGAAATGTGAGCTCCCTCACCTGAACACACACTTGGGTAAATGTACTGCACACTAATGGCTGTTTCTTCAACTATGTCCACTTTTAATTTGTCAACTTGCAATGTCAATATACATGCATTACAGGAGAACTCTATTATTATTAGGAACAAACAAATGTCATTTCCACCACATCTCATATTCTGTGTTGTGTTTGATAATAATATGCTGTTGTTGAAATTACATTTTGAACATTTTTGGAATAAAATGGCAGACTCATTTGTCTTCCTACAGCTTATTTCATTATTTACAGCATTTATGTAACTTAAAATAATATTTTTTACACTTTTTGTGTAATTTTACAAAATTACAGATTGACTGGATAAATGATATTTATGTTGATTTTCCTTCATATATCTCATCATATATGGGTGATTGACGAATAAGGTTTTTAAAAGTGTAAAAAAACATAATGGAGATATAATTAATTTTTAAGTTTTATTAAGTGTTAACAATGAGATTATGTGGTTTTTATAATCAGTTAACTTTGCTTTTGTCATTTTTTACAAGTTTGAAAAAAATTTGTCACCAAATAAGTCATTCGGTTTAACTAAAATTTTGGTTTTACCGAATGACTCTTTTGGTTATACCGAAGGACGATATTTTCAAACAATGCTAACAGGCTGATATCTACCTAGCTAGCTAGTTAGCTTGCTAGCTACCTATCAAAAGGACAATCAAACATTTTATATTTAGTACAAGTTTTTAAAATATTACAACATTTTTCATGTTTTGTAGCGGTTGTACCGAATGACCTGATGTTTCGGGACGTGTATGAGCAAGTGAAAACATGAATTTTTCGAATAGTTAAGAGAGAGTTAGTTACTTTGCTTCACAACCATCTGGTCCTTTGCAGGTGTCTAAATGATGTCACATCCTGTCACATGATATTGACCGCATGACTTGATCCAAAATGGACCCTTTATATTGGTTACTCTGAATGACATCAATGAAATTCATTTTTCCGGACATTCTTTCTCAAAACAAAGCAACGACTTCTACACATAATTTTAATACCATTTTGCTCTGTTGATATATGATGTTATAAAATCATGCCAGAATAAAAAATATACACATTTATTACATTTTAAGATATTTTAATCACAACTGAATTGGCTGTATTGGCCTTTTGGACGGTTAAACCGAATGGCCTTTTGACACTTCAAAATCTTTAAAATACCTTTATATGTAGCAAAATATAATTAAAACCTTTTGGAATCAATAAAAGAGATCTAGTTGTACAGGTAGTACATACTTTGGATGTCATATCTTTGTTTTATATTATTATAAAGGCCTTTGGACAAAAAAAAATTACCCGTCACGTCATTGACCCATATGGCATAGTCAACTGAGGCATAGTCAACATAATTTCTACACAATAAATTAAATTCTTTGTTTAGACCATCATAGTTTTTAAATTTGTTATAATATTTTATGATTGATTTTAAGATTGAACGGGTTCTGGGATAAGGGTTAAAAAAATCTATATATAGAAGAAATTTGAAAAGTAGCAAAAAACTGAATGATAAAGGCATGGTAAAATATTTCCTAGACTTTCCCATAAGAAAAATCTGTTTTAATAAAAATCAACCTCTGGGACATAAATAGTTAAAGAAACACCCACATAATTTTTACTAAGGATTTTAAGTGCACATTTATCAGGTGGTTTAACATATTAGAAGGACTTAAGGTTTCATATCTGACTCTTTAAAGATTCATACAGTTGCAAAAGATGTGCTATGTTGACTTAAATATCTGAGATTTAGGCTTAGTCTAAACATAATCCACATACCACCAGAAAAAAAAATGGACACATACAAATCTACACAGTGTTTAATGTTTTCATTCTTCTGGGAAACTTGCTGTCCAAACAAGAGGCGACTGCATTGTTCATTAGGCCTTGACTACACAGTCAGTGTTCTGGACACAACAGAAAGTGTTTATTAAAGGGATAGTTCATCCAAAAATGGAAAATCTGTCATCATTTACTCACCCTCAAGTTGTTCCAAACCTGTATATGAATTTCTTTCTTCTGCTGAACACAAAAGAAGGTATTTTGAAAAATGTCAGTAACCAAACAGTTGATGGACCCCATTGTCTTCCATAGTATTTTTTTTTTCCATACTATGGAAGTCAATGGGGCACATCAATTGTTAGGTTACCCATAAAAATATCTTCTTTTGTGTTCAGCAGAAGAAAGAAATTCATATACAGGTTTGGAACAACTTGAGGGTGAGTAAATGATGACAGAATTTCCATTTTTGGGTGAACTATCCCTTTAAATACGCCTTCACTCCTGTCTGTCCTTTCACAACGTTCTATACAATAAACATATAATGATACATTTATTGTTCTAGGATGATTTTTGTGAGTCTAACAGCAGAAATATATTATTACTTGTTGTCATTCTGTACATTTATGTTCGTGTCTTTGTCATTGTCATATTTCTCCTGTCTGATGTTCTCATGCAGCGCTAATACTGTGTTTTGTGTGTATCTTTCTCCAAGGGACTGTAACAGACAGGTGGGGTCAGTGGGGGTCTGGCCTTTGATTGGCTGTTGCCGTAGGAACCATAGGAGAGCTGCCATTCTGGCTCATTCTTACAGTTCCTTCAGGTCATTGCCATGGCAACCCAGAGAGAGATTCCATGATGACACACACATCAACAGAATCAAGGAATCTGAGCTGCTAGGTAACAGTTGATAATTAACACATGATCATATAAATAAATAATTAATCACATGAAGTTACCTCATCTTGTGGGTTGATAACTGTTAAAGGGATAGTTCAACTAGGGTGACCATATGTGCCATTTTCCCAGGATGCGTCCTGTCCAGGATTTCTAAGTTGCATAAAATGTCCCAGTTTTGGTTTTGTTTTCATATTTGCGGAAGGTAATGACTGAAAAATAATTTGACCAATAGCGTGCATTATACATAATCGACCAGTCGTGGCTTTTTGCGAGAAGGCTGGATCTACAGAGAACGATCAAAGCATTGCAAATACGACAACATTTTAATGCATTGCATGAAGACTGTCAATAAGAACAGTGGCTTGCACAGACCTCCGTGTAGAAATCGCGTTCCTAAATCGCGTTCCGGGGGCACATCGATACGACCACTTTCATGATTAAAGAGGCAAGGGCTCAAGCCATTTTAGGCAATTTAGAAATCCTGAACAGGACACGTCCTTGGAAAATGGCACATATGGTCACCCTAGTTCAACCAAAAATGAAAATTCTGTCATCATTTACTCATGCTTGTGTTCTTTCTTCCTTTATTTTTTCTATGGAACACAAAGATATTTTGAAGGATATTTCAACAATTTTTGTCAGTACAATGAAAGACAATGGGGTCTAAAACAATACTGGACCCCATTGACGATTTCTTTTGTGTTCAACAGAAGAATTTTCACACAGATTTTTCATTTTTGGATGAACTATCCCTTTAGTTTTTCAGAATTAGCTGCTGTATATTGTGAGAAAAATGTGGAAAAACAGAAAACAACCTGCAAAAGCACTGCAACTCCACTAATAAATCATTTTAAATGCAAAATAATTATTCAGAAAGCTTAAAATATGGCTTTGTGCAAATGTGAATGTGAAACAATAGCCGGCTCAGTGGCTCAGTTCTGCAGCTCCTCTCACAGAGCACATAAAGCCACCAATCACTTTCCACACAGTGCACACAGACCGCAAAGGATGATGGGACAGAACCTGACTTGTGACTGACACTAAAACTTATCAAGTTTTGCCGACACAACTAAGGCTGCCTGAGGAAAACATCGAATAATAAAAGAATGCTCCACTAATCAGAAGTAGTTAACAACGGTGTGACAGAATGGGTACGTAGACTTTGAAATGGCTTTTTTTTAAGTGACTAGTCCAAAAATAACTGTGATTTTGAATGCATCTCTAATTTGGGACCGTCTCAGATGTGCTTGAGTTATCTGTCCCTTTCAATGATCTTCCTCAAACAAACACACACACACACACACACACACACTCAAAGCTCTGCTTGGCTGAGCTGCCTCTGTCTCTGTCAGTGCCATCCTGTCTCACTGCCTCCTTCCTGTCTCTCTCTTGCTTTCATGTCTATCCCGCTTTTCTTCTGACAAACACTGAAAACTGTGATCGCAAACACCTAAATATTCATCTGACAGCACCTGGTGCACCAAATTCAGTATGAGATTTCAGAAAAAGTGTTCACTATGAATCTTTCAACGATTTTCATGCCTATTTTTTTTGTGACGCACTTGAGGTAGAGCGCTCGATCACATGGATGCTAGGGTGTTGCTAGGGAGTTTTGCCTCGTTGCTAAGGTGTTGTGAGCTATTGGACCACAGGGATCCAGGTTCAAATCTAGCCTGGGTTGCCCTCTCTCTCTTCCACTTGCCTCAGGGAAGTGATTTTTCTGTATTAACAATTTTTGTATTTTCCAACCTAAAGTATGACCCATGTGAATTACATAAATCTGAGGAAAAATTAAAAATTAAACTAAACCGTGATACTGGTCAGCCAGCCGATAACTGCGGCTACGTGCGGCCGATAGTGCAGCTCATGATCTGGTGTTTTCAGTGTCCCGAAGCGGCTTGGTTTGCAGTAAATGCTGCTCCACACGAACTTCATCTCGGAAAGCGCTGTGAGATTTGGTCACTTACAACGTGCATTTGAAAACAAAACATGCTCCAATCATCTTCCCAAATTTGTAATGATAAACATTTATAAATCTGCTGTCTTCAAAAGAGAGGCTTTAGTGGTTTTCCACCAAAATAAATGCAGCTCTACAGCCATATTAGTCTTGCAATTTTACTGTAAAATAAAATTATTATTATTATTAAATACTATTTTTGATTTTACAGTAAAGTATAGTATAATTGCAGTAATATTTTTTTATAATTTAAATAATAAAATAAAAATATTGTTTTGAGTAATAATTTTTCAATTATGATTGCTGTATAGTCATATTGAATAGACAGATAAAAAAATAAATGTAAATGAATGTAAATAAATGCAAATAAAAAATCCATTCTTTCTCAACTCTCCGACTGAAACTAGACAAATATGCCGTGATTCAGACTGTAAATTTCCTCTTACATGCGTCTGCAATCATGATCTATCAGACAATACAGGTCTTTCTCACTCTCACCGAGTCCTGCTCTCCTCTGCTATTGCAACACTAAACTCCAGCTGGGCTTAAAACCGGACGTCTCACACGGACATGAATCACCTAACTGCTCTTCTTGTTTCCGTGGGTGACCTAGTACAGGAATCTGACCATCTAGAATATATAAATTACCAGGATTAGTGCTAATTCATCTCATGAACATGCAGAACCAATGTGCAGATCTGTAAATGTTAGCACTCACTCATGCTGGGTTAATAATGTTTTTGGTTGGTGAGTGGCTCCTGTGTGAGTTACCTTCAGGCTCTTCTGCATTATATACAAACTCATTGGAGAAATAAATGAGACCTTAACTGATGTAGATATTCATTTATCTCTATCACCCTCTCTCTCTCTCTCTCTCTCTGCGTCTTGCACACACAGAGGGAGAGAGAGCGGGAGATGCTATTTCCAAAGTGTACCAACCATTATAACAACGTTTTATGTCATCAATACTGTTTACGGAAGATCAATAATCAATACCCAATACCTAATTTTTCCAAATTGTTTTTACACTGGACATTTTTTCTGGACTATTCTGTTACTGTTTTGTGTTTTTACATTTTAAATGACAAATTATGGCAAACGGTTACCTCAAAAAATTCAAGCAAAATCTGCGCTCAGTTCTCAGTTTGGTTTGATGTTTCCAGGTTGAAACGCGTGACTCATTCAAGCGGCGGTTTATTGGTCCGCGTGAACGTAAAGATTATGAAGCCTCGCGCTCATCACACCGCCCGCTCCTTCTCTCAAACTCACCTCCGTCTCATAATTTCAAATCTTATCCTGGAAAAAACACCATAGACGGAATTATTGGGCGGAGACGTTTTACACGGTCTTATTTCAATATGCGGGGTCTGAGTGCTCTTTTTTTTTCCTCAAGGGAGGCGAGCGCGAGCGCACGGTCACTCGGTTCATTGTCTGCCGCATCGCCGTGAAACGTAAAATAGATTCTTTTACAAACAAAATACTCATGAACACAGTTGCGGAAAAATAATATTCATGTCATAAATACAGTTGTGCATTATAATACAGTACATTAGAAGCCAATGTGAGAGATATACAGGGTAAAATCAATAGTTGTCCATCCACACCCCACGCGCAATGCGCATGTGCTTTGCAGAGACAAAGGATCAGGCAATTACGGTTGTAGCTTGAAATGATAAGTAAACTAAAAAAAAAAAATTATTATTATCATAAAAGGCGCGTTGATACATTAAGAAAAAAGACTGAATCATATTCACTTGACATTAGTGAGTGACAGAGTGAAGAAATTGACTATTTGGGATTGTGTAGCATCATAAAGTGTAAAAAAAAAAAATGTGTATAAACAGTATTAATTAATAATAAGGATTCATCGTGTGTGTATATTATTTATAAGCTTCAGATCAGTAATATCTGTGTATGTGTGCGCGTGTGTGGGTGGGTGAGTGAATGTGCGCGCACGCGTGTGCACCAGTTAGACAGCGCTGCAAAATGTGTGCCTGCTCTGACAAAAGAGGACGGTGAACATAAATCCGCGTCTGTGTAAACAGTAAAACGCAGCATTTTTAATGTAATCATAACCAAAACCGTTATTATCCCATATAAAATGATGACTTCTCTGAAAATCCCATAATTTATCAATTTGCGCTTCAGAAAACGCGCTTTACCAATTAGCTTTATCTTAACATTCCTTAAGTCATCTCAAAGCAATTTTCTTTCAATATTTGTATTAAAATAATAATAAACAGAGCGAGAGAGACGGCATGCACGCGCAGAGACAGCGCTGGTGTGTTCAGAACACGCCCCTCTCCACTCAGTTCAGTCGCGTGAATTCCAAGGCTGATTTATTGAAATCTTTATGTGCATCTCAGAAATCAAATAAGCTCAGGTACATTATTCCTCCATTCGCCGGCTGAATGACGTACTGAAATTTGCTCTTGATTTAGATATTTCCTTGGTTCACTACCGAGCGCTCTGTCTCCCCAAATGGGAGCCGCTTTAATTTATCAGAGACGCTCCAACTAGACAAATTCTTAATGTAACTGAGGCAGTGTTCATTTAATCTAAAAGAGTGAAAGAATCTTACCGTCGGCGGTGGACTTTCCTGTCACTCCTTTCTCAAGCGTCTGCTGTTTTTTTCCCAATGTCTTTTTTCCCGTGCGCGTGGATTCGGCGGGGTTTATCGGGGCTGTTCGGTGTGTGTCTCGCGCTGCATTTCTCGCGCGCAGTCTCGTATTCGGTTTGGGGGGGCGGGGGCGCGCGACGTGCTGCGAACCACTGAGAACGAGACACGGAAGTGCGCCGCACCGTGATCAAGTCCGGCAAAAAATAGTTGTTTTATGACTTATCAGAAGAAATGTGAATAAGCTACAAACACAAGTTGTTGGTCTTCTGTTTTAATTTGTTGTTTAGTAAGATGTGGATTATTTTGTATAGTAGTTGTAATGCTGGTCAATATGTGATGAATTAAGAATGTTTAATTCTTAACTTAAACGGGCTGTTATAGAGATATAAACCAAACACGATCACGTTGGTGCGCATAGGAGAGTAAATGCTCAAATCTTTTTTTCCTTTGGTCTTGGCGCGCCCTCTGGCGACATCAGTTGATGCTGCAGAGAAAATGTGTTTAAGGTGAGTATAGAGATGTAAAAAAAAAAAAATACTAACAATATATTATTTAAAATATTAAATAAAAGTATCTTTAAAACACTTCATAGCAAATAGAAATGAAAAAGGTAACACATAAGTAGAAAATGATTGTTATGCTCAGATACTGTAATTAATAAATTGTACAAAATTACATATTACAATGTTGGGAAGCGCATTTCAAGTTGAGTAATTTAAAACAAAAAAAAAACAAAAAAAAACGTGTAATCAGTTACATGAAAATAATTGACATCTGAATCTTATTGTTTTATTCTGAAACGTTTCAAAAATTGCAAAATTCAAACATTTTCACTTGAAAAAATTAAATATAACAATGTTTAACTATATATATATATATATATATATATATATATATACAATTTGCATTTTAAAGAAATAATAAAAACAACAGTTATCATCAGGGTAAAGCATATAGAAAAACTTTTGTCTATATAAATCTATATAAAATTTTTATCATTTCACATGTTCTTAAAAAAAAAATTCTGGAAGAGAGAGAATAAGATCATGAAAATTACAGATGGATGTTTTCTATTTAAATTTCGGTGGTTCATTGAATGTGAATACACTGTCAGCACTAAATTCTTTAGTTCTGTGAGGTGAAGAAAACTGTCTTTTAAAAAGAAATAAAAAGAAATAAAGTCAGACATAACAAATAAGCATCATTGCAACTTATGGATAAAATCACTTAATGCTACTGATTACAATTGTGTTAATATTTAGAGTAAAAAATGTCAAAAACATGACAATTATATTTTGAGAATATTTTTCACAGTATTGTATCTATACCATCTATATTGTTAGATCACAGAATGTCACTTTTGAACAAAACAACCCCAATTTTTTCGTATAAATTAGATTAAGCCAAAACCCAGGATAGAGAGGTTGAGTGAATGTGGTGTGGACTCTGTGAATGAGGGTCATTGTGTCAGAGACGCTGTAGAAGGACAGAGTTCCTGCACTGTGATCCACATACACTCCTATTCTACAGGAGCTGGAGACTACAGGGAGTGAAGACCTTTTGTTATTGTGCCAGAATGAACAACTGGAGTCAGAGCAGAACAAACTCCAGGACTGATCATTACGTCCGAATTTAGACTCCTTTCCCCGTCCCTTCCTGCTGATGCTCTTATATGACACTGATATATCCACCTCACCACTCCACTCAACCTCCCAGTAACAGCGTCCACACACACTCTCTCTACACAACACCTGCTCATAATAATCAAATCTGTCTGGATGATCAGGATACGGCTGGACTGTGTGAGTGTATTTAATCACTCTGTTCCCTTCAGACAGTACCAGGTTTTTATTCACTGTGTTTGGATCCAAAGAGAGCTGATGGGAATCTGTTTAAGATAAAAAAGTAATAAAAATAAAAACACCAGAGGTTTATTACATTTAGGATTTTATTACATGAAAAGTAACAGTAATGTTAGATACTTTGGGGAAAAAAGCTACACAACATCTGCCTCACTATCAACATCATTGTGTTGGTGTGTCTGTGTGTGTTTGACCAGCAGAAAGTTGAGTTAACCAGCAGAACTCAGTTCACATTTCTATTTAGTTTTTGGTCCTGTTCAAATGTTTTCAAGACAGCAGCTCTATCACAAACTGTAAAGTTGAGCTAAAGGTCCATTTAAGTAATGTTACTCTGTCAAAACAGAAACTAGCAGTGAGTGACCAGGACTTTTAACTAACCCAGCAAGTTAAACTATCATGTGATTATTCCTGATTGGTATAGTTAATTGTACTTCGAATACTAACAGAGTAAATGTGTCTCATGTAAATCAAGAGTGTTATATGCAGTCATAACACTCACAACACAGTTCAGTCTGATTGGTGGTATATAATAAGAACTAAAGTCTGTCTCTTTATGTACATGTATGTTCATAGAGACTTACATTGGAGGAACTCCTCATGGGTCTTGGGTTCAGAGGTGGGAATGATGTTAATGTTTCTCACTACGGAAACCAACAGACACTTTATAGTATATATTGTATTGTATACATTGTCTTTCTACGGGACATCATATGGCCCTGTCCCAAATGGCACACGTCATATGCACTTTTGGTCTTGTGGACTCACAATGGCTGCCGTGTACGCATGTCCGTTAAGTCCATGAGACCGTAGGGTGTCCCATTTGACATTTTAGGTTTCAGAAGGGTGCTTGTGAGCGCCCCCTTTGCGGTCGATATGTGCCTTCGATGCGCACTTTTGCTGAGCCCACACTGAAGCGAGCTCCACAGCAGACTTCTTCCCGACTGTCAAAGAGGTGTTACGTCATGAAAGTGTGGTCTCATAAGAAGACCGCGAGTGTTTAGGGTGCCATTTGGGACAGGGCCTATGATACAGTATATGTCAGGAAATGTAAAGTTTACCTCTGCCAGATATCTTTTCTATCTCCTCTCTGCAGAAATGCTCCAGTTTCTCTCTCAGTTGAGACACAGATTTACCAACATGATCAAAAGAGAGACGAGAACTGACAGTGATGCTGGATGAGTCTGTAGACCCAGGAGGGACAGAGAGAGACTGGAAACTCTACACAGACACAAAGACACAATAAAAACACCAACTAAAAACACAAAAACATTTGATAGGAAACACAATCTCTTCCCTTCCTAAAGACCACTGTCCTGTTTGTCAGATCTCTGTTACCTGGAGGAAATGGATGTGATGGTCTGTGTGTGAAAGCTGCTCCAGCTCAGCGTCTCTCCTCCTCAGATCATCAATCTCCTGCTCCAGTTGCTCCAGTATTTCTTCAGCTTGACTCACTGCAGTCTTTTCCTGATCTCTGATCAGCTGTGTCACCTCAGAGCGGCTTCTCTCAATGGAGCGGATCAGCTCAGTAAAGATCCTCTCACTGTCCTCCACTGCTGCCTGTGCAGAGCGCTGTTAGGACACACAGAGAGAGACGCATTAGAATCAGCTCTTACTGGTCCCTCACACAGCCTGTTCCCCACAGTGGGCTTCAGTGGGACTGGAAAGAGCTCCAGCACTGGCTCCTCACTGACTGATTGAGGAGAGTCCTAACTGAGTCTGAAACAGCTCTTCCAGCAGCCAGCAGTTGTTCTTCTGCTTAAAACACACCTTGTGAGACTCCACAGCCACTCTCAGCTCCTTCTGTCTCTCCTCGATTATCTGCTGGAATTTTCTCTGGGTTTCCTCCAACTGTCTCTATAGGATTTAGAGTATACAGTCAATATACAACTCATTACATGCGCATCTTTGAGAGAATGTCTGTTTCAAAGATGAGCAAATAAGTGGAGAATTTACATTATCTGTCTCATTTAAGAACTGTCTGAAAATTATCTTAGATTATATATTACATAATTATGAAAAAACATATATTATTAAGTATAACCACTCATAGTTCATACCTGTTTCTCAGTCCTCTCTGCTGCAGCTGATACAGTGTCGTGGTTTCTGTGTTCATCCACCATACACAGATAACATATACAGTTCTGATCAGTACGACAGAAAATCTCCATCAGTTTTTCATGTAGAGGGCAGATCATCTCCTGCAGTCTTCTAGTGGCGTCCATGACTTTATGTCGCTTTCCTGGGTGAAATTCCTCGTGACGTTCAAAATGAGTGTGACAGTAAGAGTACAGACACACCAGACAGGACTTGATGGCTTTGTTTTTGTCCCCAGTACAGACGTCACACTCCACATCTCCAGATCCAGTGTAACATTGAGCAGGACGAGCAGCTTGTAGTTTTGTCTTCTTCAGTTTCTCCACCACTTCAGCCAGCATGGTGTTTTTACCTAAAACAGGTCTTGGAGTGAAGGTCTGTCTGCACTGAGGGCAGCTGTAGACTCCCTTCTGATCATCCTGATTCCAGCAGCCTGTAATACAGCTCATACAGTAACTGTGTCCACAGTGAATGGTCACTGGATCCTTCAGCAGATCCAGACAGATTGAACAGCTGAACTGATCCTGAGCCACTGAAATACTGGATTCTGCCATTTTATTTCACACTCACAGGCAGAGAGACATCCACGACATCTTAGTTTCGATTTGTCTGAACGGAAACATTTCCTGGTTTTAAAACGTGTGCAAATGTGCCAGTCATATACACGACCGCTAGATGGCAGTCTTATACAGAAACTCACTAGAATAGTTTGAGACTAGACAAATACTGTTCTGTAATATGCATAAGAATACAATGACCCTGCCTCATTGTCTGATGTATTTACCTAATATATTATGTCTAATGCTTTATTATTTTATTTCCTGGAAAAGCCGAGGTCAAAGAAATGATGAGACAACTTTTTTAAGTATTTTATTAAGGATATGTTTTATAAAGAAAACACACTTTATTTAAAATATTTTAAGAATGTGTTTATTAAGAAAAGACCACACTTTGCTTGTATTAATATTTTTATTAAGAATGTGGTTTATTAAGAAAAGAGGCAACACATTTTATTGTATTAATGTTTTAAGAATGTTTATTAAGAGAAAGAACAGAGAGAGAAAACAAACATGTATTAAAAAGAGCACTGATAGGACAAAACGAAAAAAAGAAAAGAGAATGCATTACCAGGAGATGATGGGACCTGAAGAGCTTTTCAGATATCGCCTTGATTGAAAAACTTTTTGATATTTGTACTTTACTTAATATTTGTACTGCTAGAGATACTAATTGTAATAAAGACTCTTGAGGCATTAAGTTGTTGAGCCAGTACAGCCCGCAGAGGAGTTTTCTATCGGATTGTTAGCATTTTAAAATGCTTGTAATTTAGATCAGATTTGACTGACTTACCTAACCTGAGAATAAAAATTAAAAAAAACATAGATAATCCTGTTTTTTTAATCACAGGATTATCAAATATCTAAAGCAGTTTACATTCTTCTTTGTGAATGAGAGACCCTTTGAATGTAAGTTACATTTATGCATTTGGCAGACGGCTTTGTCCAAAAGTGACTTGCATTGCATACATTACATCAGATCATATATTCCCTGGGACTTGAACCCAGTACTTTGGTGTTGCTGCTAACACCATTCTCTACTGTTTGAGCCACAGGAAAGCTTTTGCTCTTTGCATACAAATAGTTGTTGAGGTTTTGAGGATATATAGGGCAAAAGGAAGTGAAGGGAAATTCTTGTAATTTTTGTGCTGGCAGCCATTTTTAAAAACATTCAGCAAATAAAACCTGACCAGACACGAGTCTTCAGTCCACTGCAACACACATGCTTCAGAGAACGATTACAGCAGCACATGGACTTCATCAGCTCTCAGGGATGAGGGTCAATGTTAAAAAAGTCCAAACTGGACAGCTGCACGTTTGTCCTCCATTCAGTTTAATTGTGATTCCTGCATGTGTGTATGTTGAGCTACCAAAATAAGAGACTAACACAACATTTGATTAGTGATCTGAAACTGAAAAACATAATGTTAATACTAATCATCTTTAATTTAGGTTTTAATTCCATTAAGTGAATGCTTGTGGGTTTCCTCTCTTTAAACAGTCAATGAGAGGTCATTTTTATAAGGGACTTGGGGAAATTGCAGGAACAGAGAGAATAAGTTTAATACAAGTTAGTTTTATTAAATGCATTTATTCAGTAGTTCATTGAATGTGATCTGCTGGAACTGCATGTATATACACTTTGAAGATACAAAGCTGTCAGCGCTAAATAATGAAAAATTACATTGAATTCTGTAGTTCTGTCAGGTGAAGAAAATATAGTTGATTTCTATTTAAAAGACAATGCCAGATACAACAAATAAGCATAATTGCAACTTGTGAATAAAAATAATTAATATCGTGTTGATAATATTTTGAGTAAACATGAAAAAATGTCAAAATCCAAAACATGACAATGATATCTTGAGAATATCTCTGACAATATTATTTGTAGAATCTCTGATCTCTATATTGATAGATCACAGAGTGTAATTTCTGAATCTGAGCCCCATTTGGACACCCGGCGTCTGGCTGTAAACCCAGGATAGAGAGGTTGAGTGAATGTGGTGTGGACTCTGTGAATGAGTGTCATTGTGTAGAAGGACAGAGTTCCTGCACTGTGATCCACATACACTCCTATTCTACAGGAGCTGGAGACTACAGGGAGTTCAGTCGGTTTGTTATTGTGACAGAATGAACAAATGGAGGAAAAGCAGTACAACCTCCAGGACTGATCATTGCATCCAAATTTACACTCATCTCCCTCTCCCTTCCTGCTGATGCTCTTATATGACACTGATATATCCACTTCACCACTCCACTCAACCTCCCAGTAACAGCGTCCACACACACTCTCTCTACACAACACCTGAGGATGACCATCAAATCTGTCTGGATGATCAGGATACGAACGGAATGTATCAGAGTATTTAATATATTTAATCACTCTGTTCCTTTCAGACACTATCAGCTTTTCACACACACATTCACTGTGTTTGGATCCAAAGTGAGCCGATGGAAATCTGATGAAGATAAAGCACAATTTACATCAAGTAATACATGACTTTTAGTCATAAAATTAAACACCAGGGTCATGATGTATTAACGTTGTAAAATGTAAAATCATTCTGTTTACTCTTCGCTCACTCAGGTAAAAGAGTGCGTACGCACAGTCTAGAGTGTCCGTACGGTGCACACATATTATATTAAGGCCTAGTTTATTTATTTTTTTATAAATCACGATATATGCGTGGAAAATTGAGTACGCACATTTCTATGCCCATTTTGTACTTATGCAATTTTCCACGCACATATCGGCATTTATACAAAAATAAACTAGGCGTAAATGTGTGCGCACTGTACGGACACTCTAGACAGTGCGTATGCACTCTTTTACTGGAGTGAGCGAAGTAATGAAGTAAACAGAACTATTTAAACTGTTTTAATCAGATCATCTGACATACACATTTATACCACAAATATACCACCCTCATTAATGGAGTTAAGCACTGAAATTTCATAAAATCATTATCCAGAAGTTACAACATTTTTAATATTAATTTAAATAGAAATATCTGTAGTGGATGTGCTGCTTTTGAACACTTTTCCTGTGGCTTGCTGTTTTAATGTTTTAATTACAGCGAGGATTGCTTGGTGCATGATAATTCCGCTTCAAATTGTGTTCTAAATAGCAGAACTCATGTTTTGAGAAAATATTTTTGCGCGAATAATGAAAAACTGATGCGCACTTGACTACGTCTAAGCAGATGGCTTAGCAACATGCTGACAGACACTGAAAGACTCGCTGATCAAACGGTCCAAAATTGGAAAAATTGCATAAATGTGATTTAAGCCATTAAAAAACTATTTGGCCAGTGGAAAAGATTGAGAATAAAGATTGAGAAAAATCTCTGAAAATTCTCTCTGAAATGTAGTTTATACATTTTTGATTTATTTAAAACTAAAACAAGGCAAGGATACTGAATGATTCTTAGCAACGTAGCCTAATGTGATGGCACATATCTCATATTTTCCTAGATGTCTTGTACCGTTAAACATGGTATTATGCAGATGGGAACATGCATGGAATTGATGGAAATGATATGCAGAAGGCATTATGCATAGCAAAACTAGGCGTTGTAAGCTCCATATATGGATATTTGGGGTAGGAGACGGGGTGGAGATGCATGTACGCACAATCTTCCGCTGGCTGAGTTTTATAAAGGGAATTTTGCACAGGTTCTGGCGTACACATGGTTTTATAAATCTGAAAACTTTTGTGCGTACACAAAATCTAGCTTTTGTGTGTACGCACACTTTTAGGATAAAATCTATGGAATGACCCCAGAGGTATTACATTTAGGTTTTTATATACATATACTTTGTATATGTATATAAGTCCTATGCATGTTAGTCCTATTCAAATGTGACTCTTTTCAGCAGCTCTATCACAAACTGTAAGTAATGTTTCTCTGTCAAAACAGAACCTAGCAGTGAGTGATGAACACAAGTGACCAGACCAGGGGCCTCATGTATAAAACTTTCTTCATATTTGGAGCTTACAACGACTATATCCTCATCTGCATATCATTTCCATATGGATATTCCCACTTCTATCCACGTGATACAAGACATTAGGAAAATGAGATACGAACTATAAATATCATTTGTGCCGTCACATTACATTGCTAAAAATCATTCACTATCCTTGTATTGTTTTAGAATAAATAAATCAAAATTGCATAAAATACTGTTTAGAGAAAGTTTTCAGAGAAGAGTTATTCTCATTCTTTTCCACTGGCCAAGTAGTATTTTTAATTGTTTTAAACAAATCAAATTTATGCAATTTTGCCTATAAGGTAAACATAGTTCATATTTTAGGATGTTTATATATATTTTAATGGAAACAGGCCTTATTTTTGCATTGTAAATAATTGTCTGGCTCAGCACGTCACTGACAAAACATTTTAAAAATAAAATGTGCATATCTTACCGTTTCCTTTAAATTCTATCCTTCAAATACAAAGGTATTTTTCATAATATTGGAAAGACCACGAAATGGGTTATCATTAGGATTATCATTACTGTCTGTCTGCACTTGTGACACCAACATTCTCATAATAAAAAAAAAAAAAAAAAAAAAAAAAGGTACAGCGCTGTCACTAGGCCAGTACCCTATGGTACAAAAGTGAAAAGGTACATCTTTGTACCTTACTTACCCCAAAATGGTACATATTAGTACCTTAAAGTAACAAATTAGTACTTTAAAAGTACATATTTGTACCTTTTCACTTTTGTACCTTAGGGTGCTGCCCCAGTGACAGCGCTGTACCTTTTTTTCCTGACATCAACAGCACCTGCACAGGTTTTACAGTACTGTATCTTCAGACCTATTCAAACATGCCAAACTGTCTATGTTGCTAAGCCATCTGCTTAGACTGAATAAGTTTGCATCTTATATATTTTCTCAAAACATGAGTTCTGATATTTAGAACACAATTTAAAGCGAAATTATCATGCGGCAAGCAATTCTCAATGTAGTTAAAACTTTAAAGCTTCGCATGCCACAGAAAATATGTTCAAAAGCAGCGCATCTACTACAGATATTTACAGATATCCACTATAAAAAATTTTTATAACTTCTGGATAATGATTTCATGTCATTTCAGGGCTTAACTCCATTAATGACAATGGCACAACTAATCTAAATGTTCAAATAGAAAGAGTTATGCTTACTTCATTACTCGCTCACTGCAGTTAAATAGTGCGTACACAGTCTGTGTGCGGATGGTGCACACATATTTACTCTAAGTTTATTTTTTTATAAAACCCGATATGTGCATGGAAAATTGCATACGCAAATTTCAATGGGCCTCATTCATGAAACTTTCGTAAATATAAGAGTAAATTCTGAATAATTTGCACGTAAAACAGACCTTCCTGAAAACTCTCCTCCAATTCACAAAAGCTTCGTAAACATCAAATTTGATATTTAAACGTGTGTTGTATGTTAATGAATTCCAATCATTTGTAAATAGGGCGTGCGTGTACGCTCATTCACAATTAGCATAATCCCCGCTTATGAATTACAACTACGCAAATTACGTATCCAGGAACATTGTGGAATATTCTGGACTCCCTTTTTAGGTTTGGCTCCAGTATTTTGCATAAATACAAAATAGGATGGTTGGTTGGTGTAGTATTTGTCCCGCCCCTCCTCCACTGTGATTGGACATCTGGGTAAAAAGTGACAATGACGAGTGCTGACTTTCACCCAAATTTAAACGTTTTCAACTCTCAGCTACAGAAAAAAAAATTATTATGGTACATACATAGTGTTGTCAAAATGCAGTGTCATCAGTTTGCCTAAAGAACACAGAAGGTTTGAATGTTTTACAACACCATTTACACATGGTAGGGAGCAGATGTAAATTCTTTTCGTACCAACTAACATTTTGAAAATACAAAGTTACGAACATTTTCATGAATCTGAAAATGTACATCAGAATGGCTTTACGTACGATTTACACAAATTTGTTCTGCTCGTGTTTCATGAATGTGGCCCAATGCCTTTTTTTGTGTGTACGCAACGTTATACATCAGGCCCCAGGACTTTCAACTAACCCAATAAGATAAACTAACTATCCTGTGATTATTCCTGATTTGGTATAATTAATTTTACTTTGACTATTAACAGAGTAAAGGTGTCTCATGTAAATCAAGAGTGTTATATGCAGTTTGTTGTTGATATATAATAAAAACTAAAGTCTGTCTCTTTATGTACAGGTTAGATAATAAAGACTTACATTGAAGGAACTCCTCATGGGTCTTCGGTTCAGGGGTGGGAATGATGTTAATGTTTCTCACTATGGAAATTATCAGATAGTTTTTAGTACATATTGTAAAATAATATAAAATAAGTATATTTATAAAACATTTTAAAATAATTTAAAGAAGCATTGTCTTTCTACATGACATCATATGATACATATGACATCATATGATGTCAAGGAAATGTAAAGCTTACCTCTGCCAGATATCATTTTCATCTCCTCTCTGCAGAAATGCTCCAGTTTCTCTCTCAGATGAGACACAGATTTACCAACATGATCAAAAGAGAGACGGGAACTGACAGTGATGCTGGATGAGCCTGTAGATCCAGGAGGGACAGAGAGAGACTGGAAACTCTACACAGACACAAAGACACAATAAAAACAAAAACATTTGATAGGAAACACAATCTCTTCCCTCCCTCAAGACCACTGTCCTGTTTGTCAGATCTCTGTTACCTGGAGGAAATGGATGTGATGGTCTGTGTGTGAAAACTGCTCCAGCTCACTGTCTCTCCTCCTCAGATCATCAATCTCCTGCTCCAGTCGCTCCAGTATTTCTTCAGCTTGACTCACTGCAGTCTTTTCCTGATCTCTGATCAGCTGTGTCACCTCAGAGCGGCTTCTCTCAACGGAGTGGATCAGCTCAGTAAAGATCCTCTCACTGTCCTCCACTGCTGCCTGTGCAGAGCGCTGTTAGGACACACAGAGAGAGACGCATTAGAATCAGCTCTTACTGGTCCCTCACACAGCCTGTTCCCCACAGTGGGCTTCAGTGGGACTGGAAAGAGCTCCAGCACTGGCTCCTCACTGACTGATTGAGGAGAGTCCTAACTGAGTCTGAAACAGCTCTTCCAGCAGCCAGCAGTTGTTCTTCTGCTTAAAACACACCTTGTGAGACTCCACAGCCTCTCTCAGATCCTTAAGCTCCTTCAGTTTCTTCTGGATTCTCTGCTGGCATTTTCTTTGCATCTTACCCAATTGTCTCTGTAGGAATAACAAATAGACACAGATTTGATAAATCATACTGCATAAAAAGTAATTGTCTCAAGTAAAAAATGAGATCCTTGGGAGATGCCAATAAGTAACTGTTTGGAAAATGATCTTGGATTATGCAATGATTTTTATTATGTGTGGCACAACTACTGAGTTCGTACCTGTTTCTCAGTCCTCTCTGCTGCAGCTGATACAGTGTCGTGGTTTTTGTGTTTATCCACTGTACACAGATAACATATACAGTTCTGATCAGTACGACAGTAAATCTCCAGTAGTTTCTCATGTTGAGGGCAGATCATCTCCTGCAGTCCAGTGGCATCCATTAGATTGTGTCTCTTATCTCTGAAGAGATTCTCATGTTGTTCAAGATGATTTTCACAGTAAGAGTTCAGACACATCAGACAGGACTTGATGGCTTTGTTTTTGTCCCCAGTACAGAGGTCACACTCCACATCTCCAGATCCAGTGTAACATTGAGCAGGACGAGCAGCTTGTAGTTTTGTCTTCTTCAGTTTCTCCACCACTTCAGCCAGCATGGTGTTTTTACCTAAAACAGGTCTTGGAGTGAAGGTCTGTCTGCACTGAGGACAGCTGTAGACTCCCTTCTGATCATCCTGATCCCAGCAGCCTGTAATACAGCTCATACAGTAACTGTGTCCACAGGGAATGGTCACTGGATCCTTCAGTAGATCCAAACAGATTGAACAGCTGAAATTATCCTGAGACAAAGAAACACTGGATTCTGCCATTTTATCGCACAGATATATCTACAATGGTTCGACAGGAGCTTGAGCTTTCTCTAAATTGAAATATTTCCTGGTTTCAACTATAGACTGTAAAATATATATATATATATACGGACGACATATATGGACAACACACCTCCACTCTCTTCCACTTTTGAAAAGTGAAGCCGCCAATTTCTTCTTTTTCTTCTTCTTCTTCTTCTTTTAACGGCGGTTGGCATCCAGCTTTTGGTGCATTACCGCCTCCTTCTACTCCGGAGTGTGGATCAGATTTCAGGTTTACAATCTAACTTTCCTTTGGTGACGGAAATGGGTAAAGGTGAGAGGAAAAAAAACATCATACCCTGTGAAAAAGCCCTGTTTCCCTCAAAAAAAAAAAAAGCCGCCAATTTCCCGATTCTGCGCAATAATGAGCATGAAGTGGAGCCGCGCGCTATCAATGCCCCGCCCACACTCCCCGCAGTATCATTTAGATCAGTTTACTGCAGAACAACTCATTATGTCGGCGTGAAGTTATGGAAATGTAGAAATTAAAGTTAAAGCTCCAATCTCCTCCCGAAAATCCAGAAAAAAGTTGGTGCCTCAGTGACTGCTTCGCTATGAGAAGCTGTCAATGACAGCTGTAAATCATGACGGCACACCCCAGTTTTTATAGGCTACCATGAACTAACTAAAACCAAAATTATTTTAAAAAAACAAATACTTGAACTTACATCAGCATGATAAAAACTGCATAAAATGACAGAAACCACCTTTGAAAAAAAAAAAAAATTGAAGTGTAATTTAGTTGTCTCACGTCCCATTAAATTAATTCCATGGAGAGGGCGGATACTGGGACCAACCACCTGGGGGCGATCGAGACATTTTGGCTTTAATTTTCAGTACTTGTGCGGCACTCTTGGGCTGAATCCCAAATGGCACACTTCTATGCACTTTTGGTCTTGTGGACTTGGCTGCCGCGTGCCAGGAGACCATAGGGTGTCCCATTCATCATTTTAGGTTTCAGAAGGGTGCTCGCGAGCGCCCCCTTTGCGGCCGCTATGCGCCCTCGATGCGCACTTCAGCTGAGCCCGCAAGTTTGCGAGATACACAGAGGACTTTACCCGGCAGTCAAAGCGGCATTACGTCACGAAAGTGCGGACTCAGAGGAAGACCGTGAGGGTTTAGGGTGCCATTTGGGATTCAGCCTTGGTTTGAACCAGAGCCATACATGGCATTTAATAAAAACGACCACTAGATGGCAGTCTTATACAGAAACTCACTAAAACCTTAGTTTAATTAGGGCCAGGGGCGTCGTAAGTGGGGGGAAAAGGGTGACAGAGTGCATAGGGCCCTGGCGTGTGAGGGGCCCTTGACGATCCTGAAATTATTAATTTTTTTATTTTTTTTTTTTTACAATTGTTCGTATACTCTTTGTCTGCACTATTTCTCTGTTCGCTCTTTTGACAAGCTTTTGGCACACATCTGTGTAGGCGTCTCCCACCATAGATATACATAATAAAGGCTAGATGTCTCGTCCGCGCTGCTGGCCAATGGAGGTCGACGTCCGCACCTGGCGGCCATCTTGTAACAGTCAGCTCGCTCACTCGTAACATTGTGTTTTAATGGTGCATGTACTTTTTAAATAACCATAACTTGCTCAATTTTCTACCGATTTTCAAACTGTTTGGTTTGTTATAAACGTCAGAGATGTACTTATGACACTGCATACTTATGAATAATTATAACCATGGACTTCCATATGAAAATAACATTGAACAGAACAGATAGGTGCAATGAATATACACACGCACAAGGTATTTATGTTAAATCAATATATAGGCTACTAAAACTCAGTGTACAGAATGGCAACATGAGATATATATATATATATATATATATATATATATATACACACACACACTTTTATAATATGAATATTACTATTATAATAAAATAATTTGAATTATTACATGTTTATTTTATCTTCTTCAGGGTTGGGCCATTTACTAGGCTTTTCCCCTCGACATTGCACTGTGCCTACTTCAGAGATCACTGTTCCAAAAAAAAAAAAAAAAAAAAAGGTGTCCAAAAGAAACATTCTGCGATTGTGTAAACAAACTTGTAAAAAGCTTTGGGTCAACAACAATCTTGTAATACTATTTTGTCATAGCCCCGCTGTTCCTGTGTAACAGGACCTGTATTGTACATATACCCACTAAGTAACTAACGATTATCCCAAATATAATCATAATACTGTCATATCTTACAGGTGAAAGGTGATCCCACGGGCTCTCGTTTTGAGACTACGGCGATTGGAGCATCCGTAGGCTGCACAAAAGTCTGGCATCTTCTCCTATAAAGCCAGCAATTTCCTGTATCATAATGTAAGCCAAACCAAACCGATTGGAAATCATGTGCAACTTAAGTTATATTGAAAAGAAAGCAATTCTGCCTCTCCCACTGATATAAAATTGCTGGGTAGCAGCTAAACTGTAACTACTAGGTCTCACTCAAAGCTTCTTGTTATTAGCCAGCTAATAACTACAACCACATCCACAAAGATTGTAATTTAGACAAAAGATTAGTTGTCATAAAATCGTTATTGGTGTCAGTAAAACCTATATAATTGAACAGCTCGATTGTGGTCTCAGCCTTGATAACTTGCGCAAGTAGCCGTAATACACAACTATGCTGCACGATTAAGTCGTTTTTCGAAAAGAAAAGCTGCAATTTCAACATGTTCAAGCATCCAGAATTATAGCCACGTTAATAACGTTTGTAAGAAACCAAACCATTTGTAAATCCTTCATGATTTCAGCGAGATAAGAGTATTTGTGTTCGTGCAGATCACTCACCTTACATCAGGTACCACAGAGCCCGCCAGAAAGCTTGCCTGTGACAAGATGGCCGCCGGTGATGACGTTAGAGACTCCGCCGTAAGACATCTAGCCTTTATTATGTATATCTATGTCTCCCACGAGCACAGCATGCACGCAATTTGCATGATTTGATTGGTTGTCTAGGAACATTGCAAACTTGCAAAGCGCTAATTGGCTGTGAGGGAGAGCGGACGCGCCGGACTCCGGAGTGTGGTGATTTTCGAATCGCGCCACCGCGGCCGTTCAAGCTAACATCAGGCAAAAAGTAAATAGTACGGGAAAACAATTCCTCATAAATTTCTTTGCAAAGAGACCAAATGAGAACCTATATTGTTCGAGCGAGGCGACGGCGACCTATATGCCGCTGTTTACGTTGTGTAAATAGATGCTTGCTGAACGGGAGTCTGCATTTTCCTACATAATGAGAAACAGCTTGTTTCTAAGCCGGTAATAAACGCTCTTATCGTACTCTAAACACCGAAGTAACACAAAAAGTGAGTGACAAATCTTTAGAGATAAATTGTAAATATGGAAAACAATATGTAAACGATGTTTGTGTGGATCTTGCATTAAAATATTACTAATATGAGCAAACTTGGTCATATAATTTTAAGATAGCGTGATGATAATAAACTAAAAAATGTATATCAAAAATTAAAAACATTAAACACTCACAGAATTAATCACAAGATCCAGGCAGCTATTGTTTACAAATCCAACACACTTTTAAAATTTTACAGACAAGATTAAAGTAATATCACAATTGCCATTATTTCTACCATACTGTTCAGCAGCTATTCTTAAACTATACATGTTATGATAACATAAATATCAGACATGGCCTGTAATATCAAACCTGTGTCCATCATGCTTGTAGAGGTACATACACTGTTAAATAGTTGAGAAAGATTGTAATGTTTTGTAATACAAGGCACAATGTCTGTTAATAAAACACAATTCCAATTAAATATTATTAAGCTGTCATTTTTATGTCTAATACTACTCTATTTAAATATAGCACAATTCAAACACAAATGTGAGTGTTACATGATATAGGCTATAGTACAACTGTTTTTCTATCAGTGAGTGCTATGTGTATAGTTGTACACTATTATTTTAAAAAGTATGAAATAAAATAAAATATATAATATTATAAAATAAATAGCATGGATCATAGGATGCTGGCAAAGGGGCCCCCACACACTATCTTTGCATAGGGCCCAAGAATCGGTGCTACGCCCCTGATTGGGGCTTTTACAGTTTTTCTCGATTTGACACATTTCTCCAAACTCAGATCACTGTTCTCGAAACAGATGACACAGTAATCCGAACACTTTGTAATTGTCCTAAATAGGTTGTAAATTTTCCTTAATTTCATGAAAATTATAAATCACATGCATCGTCTCAAAACACTCTGCACAAAATTCCCAAATGTTTTGACAGTACATACAGCCAACCAAAACTTTGATATATCTTGCAATAACAACTGCAGCTCTTTTTATTGGTTTTACAAAAATCAGTCATTTGTGCACCATTTTTCCAAACACAACAAACAAAACTGTTATTTGTTCAATTCTCAGTTGCACTTGGAATGTTCTCAATTATCCCCAAATAAATATCTGCTGAGTTAGTAATACACACAACACAGGAAATGCAAATTTCCTAATTGTTTACACGGCTATCTCAATTACAAAAACTATAAAAGGTGAAAAGAAAAGCAAAAAAGAAGAACAATGGGAAAAGAAAGAGGTGTAAGAGGTTTTTAAGAGGATAAAGGAAGGGTAATATTGAGAGGGAGAGGAACAGTGGAAGAGGTAGAAAGAGATGAAGGGAAAGGAATAGATGGTTAGGAAGAGGAGATGGAGCAAGAAGAGTTGAGGATGTAGGAAGAGGAGAAGAGGGAGCCGTAGAGGGAGAAGATATGGGAGTGGAAGGCAAAGGTATTAGTGGAACGATCAAGAGAAGAAAATATAAGAAGACATGGACAGAGGGAAAGGGGTAAGAAAGGAGTAAGAGGAGGGAGGAGGATATAGTGTACAGATGAGTTTCAAATGAAATCAGAGCCAACCTAATTGACCATGTCATAAATAGTGGTCTTTCCCTGAGGGAAGCTGGACAGAGACTTCAGCACAATGTAAACATCGTACCACAGTCAATGTCCCTGGACAACAAGCGTTCCAATCCACTGGTGTTGTGGCACACAATGCTGTCTTGGGGCCGCACAATACAGAAAGGCTTGTAAATTGTTTAAACTCCCTCAATGAAATCCACTTTCCTCAGGGTGATCAGGAGAAAACTGAGTGAAATTGTGTTGTGTGGGACAATGTCCACTTTCACCATTCAGCACCAGTACAAGAGTGGTTTGAACATCACTCACATTTCAGGATGGTGTGGCCTGTGGAGAAGTTGAGGCACAGGGATGGATTCAGTCACAGCTTTTTTTCCCATGATGCATGACTTGTAAAATATATGCTGAGATGTTGATTAAATTCTTTGGCCAGATGTAAATGAGAGGCAAGATTTATAAAGTTCATTGATTCAATGATTGCAGTATATATATATATTTTTTTAGGTGAAACCTCATTGTTATAAAACTAAACTTGTCATTAAAGAACTTTGAAAAACACGAAAAACGTGTTTTGTGTATCTACAGCTGAATTTGTGTCAAATCAACAGAGAACACACTTTTAGTTTTGATGTATTTATTTTTGATAAATGCTATTTTTGATAACTGTTTTGCCAGCATAAGAGTGTGTTTAGTTTGCTGTGTTAATTGTTTTGAAAGCAACTACATCCATTTGGAGAAATGTGTCAAATCGATTGAGAAAAACTGTAAGTAGCTTTTATAAACGTACCTTAGAAAAAAAACATTATTGGTGTGCATCTTCAGACAAAACAATGGCAGTGACTTATTTAATATAGATAATCTTGACTTTAACATTTTTTATTCATTATTTTGAAATTAATACCCACTCACTTCAAAAAGGTGACTTTAAAAAAAACATGTAATTTAACGGACATAAAGGCAATTTCGAGCAAACTGAAAAACATTGTGCATACAATATTGGTGAGAGATTATAGTATGCATTCTGTTACAGTTTTTCTAACAATTGCTAAGACAGTTCTTGAATCCTGCTTCACCCATTTTTCACAAAATTAAACAAAACCAAATCTGCAAACTACATTCACAAAACCCCTGACTCTTCTGTCAAAATCAATCCATCACCTCAAATCAATTTCACCTGTACTCAAAATCAAACAATGCTTTCAGATCATACACACATCAGTTGATATATAAACATCATTCATTAGACACTGCATAAAAAATAGCAAAAAAAAAAAAAAAAAAAAAACAGCATCCAGAGCATGTAGTTACATTAAATAATGTATATTTTATACAGTAAACAAATCTTGCAATTACGAAAACAAAATATAGTAATCGCAACTAAGGTGAATATATTGTATAATGTTTGTACTGCAAATATAGTATTGTATTGTATAGTATTTGTATTGGCTTTCCTATAAGCCAGGGCAAGGTGGTAAGATGTTCTTCACTCATAAATTTGTATAAACAAATAAACAATGTCCACACAGCAATATCTCTTTCAATGCTTGTCCATTTAATGAAAAATATAGCTTTCAGTTTAAAAGCACATGGATCTATGGTAAAAACCATATATTCACACCACTGGTGCACACTGCTATCTAGTGGTTCACCAATCATTACATTCTACACCTGGCCCCATAATTGTAATAATGTAAATTCACAATTAAACAACATATACATAAAAGGAGCCACAGATTTCTTTGTACAGGAATTCCAAATCTTCAGTGCTCAGCTTCCAGCAGAAAACAGATTTTGGACACGGGCCTATCCAGCTGCCCTGATTTTGTCTTAAGTTGGACTGATTGAACAAATCCATTTTTATCAGGATAGGTTTTAATTACTCTTCCCATCAACCAGGAGCCGTGAGGAGCTACAGGATCCATGAGAGCAACAATGTCTCCACTGTAAAGCTTCTTTGTGGTTTTATCCATTTCTGTCTCTCTTGTAGTAATGGTAGGTACTCCCTTACCCATCTTTTCCACAAGAGATTTGACAAGTATTGTACCTGTCTCCATCGTTTCTTGATGTTCAAATCTCCTTCATCAAAAACTCCAGGAATCATTAGTGGTTTAGACTTAGAAGGAGAATATAATTAGGCGTAAGTGCCTCAAGATCATTCACATTGTCAGAGGCTTTCGTAATGGGACGGGCATTAAGGATTGTTTCTATTTCACACGGAAGAGTTTGAAAGGTTTCATCATCCATAGATTGTTGTCTAATGAGTGAATACAACACCTTTTTCACAAGCAAAATAAGCCTCTGCCAAATTCCATCGATGTGAGGCCCGGCAGGAGGACTGAATATCCACTTAAAGGGATAGTTCACCCAAAAATGAAAATTCTGTCATTTACTCACCATCAAGTAGTTCCAAAACTGCTGAACACAAAGAAAGATATTTGGAAGAATGTCAGTAAACAAACAGATCTTACCCCCCATTTATTACCATAGTAGGAAAAATAAATACTATGGTAGTCAAAGGGGGAAGAGATCTGTTTGGTTACTGACATTCTTCCAAATATCTTCCTTTATGTTCATACAGGTTTGGAACTACTTGAGGGTGAGTAAATGATGACAGAATTTTCATTTTTGGTTGAACTATCCCTTTAGGTCCACTTGATGACAAGGTATGCTGAATCTTGTTATGGTCTAACACAGCTACTGATATACTGAAATACTTTAGCTCTAATAATATGTAATTAAACTGTTTTTAATAACATAAGTTTAGCTGTAGTATTGAAATATTGCTCAAAGCTGTTTGTCAATATTATTTGCACAATCTACTGCATCTTCCCTCTATTTTATTACCTCACACAGTTTCACTGATCCATAAACTCTAAACCCAGGATAGAGAGGTTGAGTGAATGTGGTGTGGACTCTGTGAATGAGGGTTATTGTATCAGAGATGCTGTAGAAGGACAGAGTTCCTGCACTGTGATCCACATACACTCCTATTCTAGAGCTGGAGACTCCAGAGAGTTTAGTCTGTTTGTTATTATGCCAGAATGAACAACTGGGGGGAAAGCAGAACAACCTCCAGGATTGATCATTAAATCCAAATCTACACTCATTTCCCTGTCCCTTCCTTCTGATGCTCTTATATGACACTGATATACTCACCCCATCACTCCACTCAACCTCCCAGTAACAGCGTCCACACACACTCTCTCTACACAACACCTGCTCATAATAATCAAATCTGTCTGGATTATCAGGATACCGCTGTTCTTTACCAGTGTATTTAATCACTCTGCTCCCTTCAGACAGTACCAAGTTTTTATTCACTGTGTTTGGATCACAAGTGACTAGATGGGAATCTGATGAAGATAAAAACATAACTTTCAGTCATAAAAATAAAACAGAGGTTTATTACATTTAGGTTTATATACACTGAACAAAATTATAAATGCAACACTTTTGTTTTTGCCCCCATTTTTCATGAGCTGAACTCAAAGATCTGAGACTTTTTCTATGTACACAAAAGGCCTATTTCTCTCAAATATTGTTCACAAATCTGTCTAAATCTGTGTTAGTGAGCACTTCTCCTTTGCCAAGATAATCCATCCACCTCACAGGTGTGGCATATCAAGATGCTGATTAGACAGCATGATTATTGCACAGGTGTGCCTTAGGCTGGCCACAATAAAAGGCCACTCTAAAATGTGCAGTTTTATCACACAGCACAATTCCACAGATGTCGCAAGTTTTGAGGGAGCGTGCAATTGGCATGCTGACTGCAGGAATGTCCACCAGAGCTGTTGCCCGTGAATTGAATGTTCATTTCTCTACCATGAGCCGTCTCCAAAGGCGTTTCAGAGAATTTGGCAGTACATCCAACCGGCCTCACAACCGCAGACCACGTGTAACCACACCAGCCCAGGACCTCCACATCCAGCATCTTCACCTCCAAGATCGTCTGAGACCAGCCACCTGGACAGCTGCTGCAACAATCGGTTTGCATAACCAAAGAATTTCTGCACAAACTGTCAGAAACCGTCTCAGGGAAGCTCATCTGCATGCTCGTCGTCCTCATCGGGATCTCGACCTGACTGCAGTTCGTCGTCGTAACTGACTTGAGTGGGCAAATGCTTACATTCGATGGCGTCTGGCACTTTGGAGAGGTGTTCTCTTCACGGATGAATCCCGGTTTTCACTGTACAGGGCAGATGGCAGACAGCGTGTATGGCGTCATGTGGGTGAGCGGTTTGCTGATGTCAACGTTGTGGATCAAGTGGCCCATGGTGGCGGTGGGGTTATGGTATGGGCAGGCGTATGTTATGGACAACGAACACAGGTGCATTTTATTGATGGCATTTTGAATGCACAGAGATACTGTGATGAGATCCTGAGGCCCATTGTTGTGCCATTCATCCACGACCATCACCTCATGTTGCAGCATGATAATGCACGGCCCCATGTTGCAAGGATCTGTACACAATTCCTGGAAGCTGAAAACATCCCAGTTCTTGCATGGCCAGCATACTCACTGGACATGTCACCCATTGAGCATGTTTGGGATGCTCTGGATCGGCGTATACGACAGCGTGTTCCAGTTCCTGCCAATATCCAGCAACTTCGCACAGCCACTGAAGAGGAGTGGACCAACATTCCACAGGCCACAATCAATAACCTGATCAACTCTATGTGAAGGAGATGTGTTGCACTGTGTGAGGCAAATGGTGGTCACAAATACAGGTGCTGGTCATATAATTAGAATATCATCAAAAAGTTGATTTATTTCACTAGTTCCATTCAAAAAGTGAAACTTGTATATTATATTCATTCATTACACACAGACTGATATATTTCAAATGTTTATTTCTTTTTTTTTTTTTCGATGATTATAACTGACAACTAAGGAAAATCCCAAATTCAGTATCTCAGAAAATTAGAATATTGTGAAAAGGTTCAATATTGAAGACACCTGGTGCCACACTCTAATCAGCTAATTAACTTAAAACACCTGCAAAGGCCTTTAAATGGTCTCTCAGTCTAGTTCTGTAGGCTACACAATCATGGGGAAGACTGCTGACTTGACAGTTGTCCAAAAGACGACCATTGACACCTTGCACAAGGAGGGCAAGACACAAAAGATCATTGCAAAAGAGGCTGGCTGTTCACAGAGCTCTGTGTCCAAGCACATTAATAGAGAGGAGAAGGGAAGGAAAAGATGTGGTAGAAAAAAGTGTACAAGCAATAGGGATAACCGCACCCTGGAGAGGATTGTGAAACAAAACCCATTCAAAAATGTGGGGGAGATTCATAAAGAGTGGACTGCAGCTGGAGTCAGTGCTTCAAGAACCACTATGCACAGATGTATGCAAGACATGGGTTTCAGCTGTCGCATTCCTTGTGTCAAGCCACTCTTGAACAACAGACAGCGTCAGAAGCGTCTCGCCTGGGCTAAAGACAAAAAGGACTGGACTGCTGCTGAGTGGTCCAAAGTTATGTTCTCTGATGAAAGTAAATTTTGCATTTCCTTTGGAAATCAGGGTCCCAGAGTCTGGAGGAAGAGAGGAGAGGCACACAATCCACGTTGCTTGAGGTCCAGTGTAAAGTTTCCACAGTCAGTGATGGTTTGGGGTGCCATGTCATCTGCTGGTGTTGGTCCACTGTGTTTTCTGAGGTCCAAGGTCAACGCAGCCGTATACCAGGAAGTTTTAGAGCACTTCATGCTTCCTGCTGCTGACCAACTTTATGGAGATGCAGATTTCATTTTCCAACAGGACTTGGCACCTGCACACAGTGCCAAAGCTACCAGTACCTGGTTTAAGGACCATGGTATATCTGTTCTTAATTGGCCAGCAAACTCACCTGACCTTAACCCCATAGAAAATCTATGGGGTATTGTGAAGAGGAAGATGCGATATGCCAGACCCAACAATGCAGAAGAGCTGAAGGCCACTGTCAGAGCAACCTGGGCTCTTATAACACCTGAGCAGTGCCACAGACTGATCGACTCCATGCCACGCCGCATTGCTGCAGTAATTCAGGCAAAAGGAGCCCCAACTAAGTATTGAGTGCTGTACATGCTCATACTTTTCATGTTCATACTTTTCAGTTGGCCAAGATTTCTAAAAATCCTTTCTTTGTATTGGTCTTAAGTAATATTCTAATTTTCTGAGATACTGAATTTGGGATTTTCCTTAGTTGTCAGTTATAATCATCAAAATTAAAAGAAATAAACATTTGAAATATATCAGTCTGTGTGTAATGAATGAATATAATATACAAGTTTCACTTTTTGAATGGAATTAGTGAAATAAATCAACTTTTTGATGATATTCTAATTATATGACCAGCACCTGTACAGTAAAACTGCACATTTTAGAGTGGCCTTTTATTGGCACACCTGTGCAATAATCATGCTGTCTAATCAGCATCTTGATATGCCACACCTGTGTGGTGGATGGATTATCTCGGAAAAGGAGAAGTGCTCACTAACACAGATTTAGACAGATTTGTGAACAATACTTGAGAGAAATAGGCCTTTTGTGTACACAGACAAAGTCTTAGATCTTCGAGTTCAGCTAATGAAAAATGGGTGCAAAAACAAAAGTGTTGCGTTTATAATTTTGTTCAGTGTATATAGAAAGTATCAGTGATGTTGAATTACATTAGGTAAAAAAGCTTCACAACATCTACCTCTGTTAAAAACATCATAACATCAGGATGTTGGTGTGTCCGTGTGTGTTTGGAGTTGAGCAATAGAATTTGGTTTAGTAAATTGTAATACATTAACAGCTATTGCTTTAGCGTTGAATCTTTGAATATTAACATACTAAATGCATTTCATATAAATCAAGAGTGTTGTGTGGAGTTCAGCACAGTTCAGTCTGATTGTTGGTATATAATAAGAACTAAAGTCTGTCTCTTTATGTACATGTATGATCATAGAGACTTACATTGGAGGAACTCCAATGGGTCTTGGGTTCAGGGGTGGGAATGATGTTAATCCTTCTCACTAAGGAAACCAACAGACACTTTATAGTAAATATTGTAAAATAGTATAAAATAATTGTTATAGTTATAAAACAATTTTTCAATTGCTTTGGCGCAATTTTCACAAGCAACTGGTAAATTTTCAAAACTCTTAGTACTAATATCACAACAGATCATCAAAAGTGCACTTTTTTCAAACATTTCAGCATGTTTTCAACAGCATGTTTTTAGTACACTACACAAAATCACAAAGTATCCTTTTCACTACGCAAAATAAGTGTTTCATCTATATAAATGTTTCATTCATAGTAACTGCCTTTCATAATGCTATTACTATCAAACTTTTCATTTGCATCTCTTTTCGTTCAGTTTAATACATTTGTCTATTATTTAATCCAAATGATCTTAATGGTTAATCAATGAATCATTTGGTGATTTCTATAGATACAGATTGTATAGATATAGTTTCTACTTTGTTTGCAATTTCCGATATGGATAATCATAAGTACTTAATGTTTATTTTACATTACAAGTGATTTATCTTAGATTCTAACCATGTTCAAAGTGTGTGTGTGTGTGTGTGTGTGTGTGTGGTCATGGTATTCCCTACGTTATGGGGACCAAATGTCCCCACAAGAATAGTAATACCAGTAAATTCTGACGTTGTGGGGACATTTTTGGGTCCCCATGAGGAAAAAGGCTTATAAATCATACAGAATGATCTTTTTTGAAAATCTAAAATATCGGAAAGTTTTCTGTGATGGGTAGGTTAGGGGTAGGGGATAAAATATACAGTTTGTACAGTAAAAAAACCATTACGTCTATGGAATGTCCCCATAAAACATGGAAACAGTCAATAACTTTATAACATCAGATCGATCAGATATACATCAGAAGAAGAGAGACAGATAGCATCAAATGCAGCATTTTACATTACAGTATGTATGCTATGTGATACTGTAAACAGATTACCATGGTAGAGACTGCCACATTACTGTAACGCACCCTTCATCTGTAAAGATCAACTACAGTATAGATTCAGTGAGAACATTTACTGTATTGGCAGCAAACTCTCTCCTCGCACAAAACCTCATGGCCATTTCATAACTTCATCACACCTTTTGATAACACACTGAATAGATACTATTACAAACATTATGGATTTTATGCCAATTATGTAACTTAGGTAATGTAATTGTATTTTCTAATGTGGCATCTGTAGCCTGTGTAACTGTAAATATTTCAGCATCAATTTGAAACATGTATCTTGCATTGTTTGCTATTGAATGAACTGATTGTTAAAAGTACTAAACTGAAAGAAGATCATACTGTTGTGTTTCGGTGATTAAACCAAATGTTCTCATTACATATCACAATGATCTTGTGTTTTGAAACAATGATTATGTAGAATGAAAATATGTACAACTAGAATGAAAGCATGAGATCAAGTTTTGAAACAATGACTAGCTGTGTTACAAGTGTGATCAGTATGGAGTTTTGTACTAAGAGTTTTTCAAAAATGTACACCTTAGATGTGAAAATAGTACCAAAGCAAATAAAAAAAACTGTAAATATACATTGTATTATATGAAGTCATGTACGGAAATGTAAAGCTTACCTCTGCCAGATATCATTTCTATCTCCTCTCTGCAGAAATGCTCCAGTTTCTCTCTCAGTTGAGACACTTTTTTACCAACATCATCAAAAGAGAGACGGGAACTGACAGTGATGCTGGATGAGTCTGTAGATCCAGGAGGGACAGAGAGAGACTGGAAACTCTACACAGACACAAAGACACAAGAGAAACAAAAACATTTGATAGGAAACACAATCTCTTCCCTCCCTCAAGACCACTGTCCTGTTTGTCAGATCTCTGTTACCTGGAGGAAATGGATGTGATGGTCTGTGTGTGAAAACTGTTCCAGCTCACTGTCTCTCCTCCTCAGATCATCAATCTCCTGCTCCAGTCGCTCCAGTATTTCTTCAGCTCGACTCACTGCAGCCTTTTCCTGATCTCTGATCAGCTGTGTCACCTCAGCGCGGCTTCTCTCAATGCAGTGAATCAGCTCAGTAAAGATCCTCTCACTGTCCTCCACTGCTGCCTGTGCAGAGCGCTGTTAGGACACACAGAGAGAGACGCATTAGAATCAGCTCTTACTGGTCCCTCACACAGCCTGTTCCCCACAGTGGGCTTCAGTGGGACTGGAAAGAGCTCCAGCACTGGCTCCTCACTGACTGATTGAGGAGAGTCCTAACTGAGTCTGAAACAGCTCTTCCAGCAGCCAGCAGTTGTTCTTCTGCTCAAAACTCACCTTATGAGACTCCACAGCCTCTCTCAGCTCCTCAAGCTCCTTCTGTCTCTCCTGGATTCTCTGCTGGAATTTTCTCTGGGTTTCCTCCAACTGTCTCTGTAGGAGATAGAGTATACAGTCAATATACAACTCATTACACATGCCTGTTTGAGAGAATGTCACAAAGAAAAGTTTCAAAAGAGAGCAAACAAGTGGAGAAGTTATATTATCTGTCCCTTGTACTGTTTTAAAATGATATTTGATTATGTAGATATAATGTAATTATGAAGAAACATTTATTATGCTGCATAACTACTGAGTTCATACCTGTTTCTCAGTCCTCTCTGCTGCAGCTGATACAGTGTTGTGGTTTTTGTGTTCATCCACCATACACAGATAACATATACAGTTCTGATCAGTTCGACAGAAAATCTCCAGTAGTTTCTCATGTTGAGGGCAGATCATCTCCTGCAGTCGTCCAGTGGCGTCCATCAGATTGTGTCTCTTATTTCTGAAGAAAGTCTCATGTTGTTCCAGATGATTTTGACAGTAGGAGTTCAGACACACCAGACAGGACTTGATGGCTTTGTTTTTGTCCCCAGTACAGACGTCACACTCCACATCTCCAGATCCAGTGTAACATTGAGCAGGACGAGCAGCTTGTAGTTTTGTCTTCTTCAGTTTCTCCACCACTTCAGCCAGCATGGTGTTTTTACCTAAAACAGGTCTTGGAGTGAAGGTCTGTCTGCACTGAGGGCAGCTGTAGACTCCCTTCTGATCATCCTGATCCCAGCAGCCTGTAATACAGCTCATACAGTAACTGTGTCCACAGGTAATGGTCACTGGATCCTTCAGCAGATCCAGACAGATTGAACAGCTGAACTGATCCTGAGCCAAAGAAACAGTGGATTCTGCCATTTTATTGTACAGATAGAGAGAACGGTTCGACAGGAGCTTGAGCTTTCGATTTCTCTGAACTGAAACATTTCCTGGTGTGCACATGTGCCAGGCAGTCATATAATAAACACGACCACTAGATGGCAGTCTAGAAACTCACTACAACCTTAGTTAAATTAGGACATTTACAGTTTTTTACGATTGCTTAAGCACAGTTTTAAAAACAAGGCTCATTTTGTCAAAACACTTCACACAATACACAGATCCACACACACAAGTAGCAGAACACCTCAGTTCTTTTGCAAAATGAAACACTTCATTCAAAACTTTACATTACAGTTTTTTTCAACTGCTTACACACATTTTTAAAACTTTGCTTCTTTTTTTCAAAACTTTACACCAAGAATCCAAGAATTGCACACACAAAATGCAAAATGCCTCACATCTCTTGCAAAATGAAGCACTGCATTCAAAATATCACAAACTCATCTCAAAAGCAAACATTTGTCTTACTTTTCAAACACATTTGCCATAATATTCTATTTTTGGATATATCATATACACAGTTATTCAAAACCTAAAGCTCTTCTTTCATAAGCTGCTATGTACATTTCTGTATAAGATTGAAAGTAATTGGCAGAGAGATTTTGAAAAATTCATGGTAAACAGGAAAGCAAGATTGAAACCAAACTTTTTTTCTTTTTTTTTTTTTTACTGTAAGCATTTGTAGTTGTGAATACAGTATTGCACAGTACGTAAGAAAATATAATAGATCAACCATGTGTAGAAAAAAAAAACTAGCATAATTTTGAAAAAGGTGAATATTCCAAAGGAATAGGGGGGGACCAAATGTCCTCACAAGTATAGTAATACCAGTGCATTTTGACTTTGTGGGGACATTTATATACAGAATATACAGTATAAAAATCATTACGCCTATAGAATGTCCCCATAGAACATGGAAACCCAACATGTGTGTGTTGTGTGTCTGCTTGTTGGTGGGCGAGAGGGTTGGGTGTATCTAGGCTCCATCTCTCCTCCTGGCTGGGTCCGGCCACAATACTTCATCCACGTCACATGCTATGTTCTCTCTTGCGTATCCAACCTTGAATGGAGGCAGTGTCAGTGTCTCCACATGCCTCCTCCATTGCCTGGAGAAGTGTTATGTTGACATAGGGATGACGATCATGCACTTTCCAGCACCATGTGGAGAAAAATTCCTAAATAGGGTTTAGAAATGATGAATATGGAAGCAAGTAAACAACAGAAAAGTTGTTCAAAACCTATAACTTGACCTTTGGCCTATTTATAGGCCTATTCTAAAGCCATGATTGGTTGGTGTTAAGTAAAGCAATGAGTGTTTGCACATGTGAGGAGTTAGTGTGAGGCACTGATGAATTAGTGTGGCATTTTGATTGGTTGTGTTTGAAAAAGGAAATCAAGATACTTCCTCTTAGATTTTTGTGTGTTACACAGAGAATTGTGTGTTGTGTTTTGCAAAAAGTGTTTTATGAAATTGAAAACTGAGTCGAAGGCCGAGAATTAGTGTATGGTTTTGCAGATTTGGTGTGTGGTTCTGCTGTTTTAATGTGTCAGGTTTCAGAAATTGTGTGACAAGTAAAGATTTTGTGTGTAAGCAGTTGAAAAAAACTGTAATTTAACAAAACTCAACTTTGACACTGTGTGGAACACACATGGTTCATACATTCTGATTCTGTTTGATTCATTTACACACTGCTGTGCGCAATCTTAAACACATGTAACTTTTATGCTTTTCTAATGATATAGTCTGGGTTTGATTTTTTTTCAGAGATATTGCTAGAGTATAGTACATGAATATATTGACAAACACACACACACACACACACAAGACCATACTGCACATTGATGACAATATTTATTTCTCACCACATTGTAAAACTATTCAATACATCCATGCCTTTCCAAAGGTTGCATTTTGCACTGAAAATCAGAACATATTCTAAATACAATATAGTACACGAACAAAAACATTTGTGGAGACAAAACAAAAGCAGAATTTTAAATGAAAAAAAAAGAAAAAAACACCTAAGCATCATCTCTTCGCCTAGCTGGATCTGGCCATAGCACTTCATCCACATCACAGGCGATGTCCTCTCTCGCAAGACAGTGAGGGATGAATCTTCTTGAATGGCGAATCCATCCTTGCACAGACCCTGCATCAATTAGGTCACAGGCCTCCTCCATGACTTGAATGAGGGATATCCTGACGTAGGGCTAGAGATCGTAAACCTTCCACCGCCATGCCAAAAAAAAAAAAAAAAAAAATCCCTGAATGGGTTTAAGGAAGGGACAGTATGGTGGGAGGTATTGGAGTGAAAATTGTGGACGCTTCTGAAATCAGTTTTGGACCAGAGCAGATAAGTGGAAATATACAATATCCCTTTATGACAATGCATCTCATCTGCTTTGCATCCATTTG